>CM041636.1:9905718-10120913 GCA_023333625.1 Bothriochloa decipiens | reverse complement strand
AAAGTAGGACCCTGGAATCATAAATAAGTAGAAATATTCCATTCGCTTGTACTCTACAGGTCATTATCATCTAAAAAAAAGTTAGTCAACATATCGCTACTCTTCCTGTCTTCAATCCTTTCTTGCCGATATGCAAGGATTGCAGATTGCTTGTTAGAGTAGAAGACAGCAAGTATTTTGTTCCGTGGCCCAAACTGCAAACTATTTGCCCAAGTACCGAAAGTTCCCAATGCTTCCCAAGACTTTGACCATACCCAGCACTCACACCAAGTTGCTAATGCAAGCAAAAAATATGGCACTAGATAAATTACTGGCATGAGTTTAGCTTGATCTGTTGCGTCCGCGGTGCTTATTCATGTTGCCGACAGGTCAGATACTGTACATGGTCTAAAACAGAGAAGAGAAACCATCTGTGGACGGAGATGCTATGCGCATGGCTCCCTTAAATAAAGGAAAAAATGCAAATTTTTGCCACGTAGGGAGCTACTGTTAGTGCCATAATGACGTTTTCGCAAACTTAACTCTGCGGAATTTATACGGCGCACAACCTAAAACATGGTGCCTACTAAAAAAGCTGAACAGCACTAGAGGACATATGCATGAATATTTCCATATGCTATATATAGACTAGTACAGGGAGCCCAAAACTAAACTCCAAGATTCCTGCCTTGACGGTATTTGAGCTTTGCACATTTTATTACCTAGTATATGGAAAGTGACACTCTTAGTCAGCAGATTAGAATGCTGGAACTGGCATATCTTTTACTGAGATTTCTTTTTTTGACACAAAGTATACATTCAATTGACGTGTAGTAAGAACAGGTCTTCAGAGGATTATTCGTAACTCTATGATTATTCACGAACTTCCAACTGCTTGTAAAGCAGATCTTAGCACCGCAAATACTGAAACTTCGTGCTAGGACTAGCACAGTAGTGCGAACAGCCAGTTTTGTATATATGAAACAGTAACTGGCATCTTCCTTGGCCTTTCTTCCTCGCTAATTTCAAAGCATCGACTCATCAGATTCTCTCTTTCGAATTAAAAGAACACAGCGACAAGCCACTGGCCGCTTGCAAAAAGCTAAACAGCTGAAGAGCATCTACTCTTCCAGACTCCATCAACTATGTCTTGCTGCTGTGCACAGGTTGCGGAGACTTTCTTACTAGTTACAGTACAACACGCTATATGTCGAGGATATGCAATGTGTAAAACAAAGGACAACTTGTGTCAGATTCATCAGGTTCGAATTACAATTCGCATGATTGATGTTTCCGTGTCTCGTGGAAATAATCTAGCACAAAGTCAGGCAGAGGAATCGAATGCTGCTTGTGGTACTTTATGGCTGAGAGCAGAGGACTGCAGAGACAAATGATAGTGGTTGGACCCAAAGGATCTGGCAGTACCACATATCGTTGATATGATTTTCAGGCACATAACAAAACATCTCCTTAACTTCTTTATCCACTGATAGTCGAGATTGTAGTTGGCTGGTTGGCTCTTTTGAGATTATATCTAGCTTCTCCTTAAGTTCTTTTGTGGTAAATTCCTCACAGGTTGTAAAACTAACATATGTTACAGCATAAATAAAGTTTACAAAGGAATATATTCAAAAGTGGTGCGAAAGCAGCGTCTCCTGCATCTGTTGCTGCTATGGTTTTCCTAGGGTTCACGTATGATTTGGAGGGCAGCTGGCTGGAGAATGTAAACGAACTGTGCAACAGTTCGATTTTGCAAATCCATGAGGTGCCACAGGATCTATAGCGCTATAGCATGAAGTGAGGGCTGGGGCCTAGCCATTGCTTCCTAGTTCCAACAGAACATTCTAGGGATTCCAGCTGTTGGAATCTACGTACTTCTGGTGTGCAATAAGATTCTGCCTGCAAAACTCCGAACTACTCTAACAAACTTCTATGCTTCACTATGCTTCCCAAGCCTTTCATTGACCACTGCTCTCTCAAAGTGGCTAATTAATAATGAAACTGAAAAGTGTGGTGCCAGACCAAGAACCAGCATAGATTTATATTGAAAAGCTTCTGTTGTGGTCTTATTGATGCCGAAGAGACCATCCTTCTTATATACCTGGTGTATAATAAAGAAAGCGTCCATAGAAGGAGAAGCGTTGTGTAGCACTCCATTAAATAAAGGGGCTAATTGCACATTTATGAGGTAGATACCCTTGTTCGCAATTGGCACCACAACAACATTCGAGCAGTGGCCTTTTATATTTCTAGAGTTCAGGTAGCCCGGTGTCGGCTTCGAGCGCCGTGGCATGGCTGCGACTGGCTGCAATGACGTGGAGACCCGACGGGTCGACGCGTGGCGCACCGCCGCGAACTCTAGGAAGCCGCTTCGAATCTGCCGCCACAACGCACCACCGGATGGGGGGAGGAGAGGAGCGTAGTTTGTGCTGTGTTGAGGACGAGTGAGTGCTCGAGAGTAGTGAGCGAAACCCTAGAGCCATCTTTGGCGCAGGGGATTATAAAGCGAGGCGAAGCCCTCGCATCGGCGAGGCGGGAAATTTTCACCATCGCGCAGGAGACGATGGGAGCCATCCGCCAACCGCCGAAATGAGAAGCGGGGTGGCCGGAGGGTGCATGCGGCAGGCCTGGCTCGATGGGAAAGGTGGAATCGAGCTTCGCTCGTGGGGCTGGCCGAGGGGTGCTTTGAGTTTCGGGCGGGCCAAGCCCGATGGCCGTGCTGGCAAACAAATAAGGCCGCCTACACGCCTTTAGCCAGGCCCAAGGCCTCGTCCAGGCAAACAAACATGCCCCGTGTGTCCTGCATGTGTATCATGGTGTGTATCCACGTCTCTGAGACAGCTTACCCCATTCTTGTAAGGCTTTTCGTCATGGACATGGATCTCTCGAACCAAGTTCTTTCCCAATATGCTTCCTAAGCCCAAGGCCATTGTTGCCTGGGACCAAGTTGGTAATGGAAACATAACGTGTAGTGCACCCTGTGTTGTGGTTTTATTCTGCCACACACATGACTCTCTTGTCCAGTGTTCATGAGAAATGTCCAGTGCATACTATGGGAGGTAATACGTGTGTGGAACAAGATACAACACATGTCACCCTCTCCAAATGAAAGAAATCTCTTTTCTTAAATGCACAAAAAGTTTGGGTGCATTGATGAAAGTGAAACTATAGAAACTGCAAGCGTGTATTTTACCTAAAATCTGTACTATGTCTTAACATCCTTGCAAAATTTGTACTATGTCTTAACATTGTTGTGCCTTTTCATTTCCTTCTATGTATCCTAGAGCTTGTATTCTTGAACTGTTATTTGTTTCAATAAATCTCCAGTAGGGGGAAACCCCTCCTGTTTCATCAAAAAACATTTTTGGCTGTCAGCGCTAACTCTGGCTCTAATATCATGCACCGTGACACACATCAGGCTCTTATAACTTGGTATAGTTTCTTCTGTATTTACAATAGTTGTAGTATTTAGAAGGAAATTTATGAATTTTTCAATATTATTTTCTAGAGGATTGGATAGGTAATTTAGATGCAAGTTTAGGTAATTTTCAACAGTGCTGAGTTATATAATTTATATGCAAAGTACAGGGTCACTTTGTACTGTTTTCTATTATGGGTTATGTAAGTAACTGAACTAAAGTTTGGAGTATAGATAGGCATTTCGCACTGGTAGGTGCTTCTCATTTTTCTAAGAATTTATAGAATTTATTTCTTATCTTCTGTGGCCTAATGATTTACATGGAGGCTTTGAAGAAGTATACATAACCTTTAATTGTGATATGTATGCAAAATTTCTTCTCTGCGTAGACTAATGGTCTTTTGGGCGTAACAGGCCCATTCCGATTATACACTAAAATTCAAGAACTACTGCCAAAATAAGATACACAGTAGCGGTTCATTCTAGATTGAAAGTCAGAGAAACAGACGGCGGAGAAGCAAGTTTAGACTAAGATGGTGAATCAGCTAAAACCATGTTTCACACAACAAACGGACTGACAACTCACTATCTGCCCACTCATGCCTTGACCACCTTCTCTGCTTTTCACGGAACACCAGCTCCATCCCATTGCTCAGGAACCAACGCAGAGGAACATACGGTGCTGGTGTGTACTGACAACCTCCTAATATTTCGAGACCATCCCATCTTTTGCTCCCTATGCTTCCCAGTCCTATCGCCTACATTTGATCTTGATTAGACCAAGATCAAAAAGCAAGTAAAACTACCATATTTTAAGTAGGAGCTAAACAAACATGTTCGCGTTAACTTACATATTAAAATGGCAGCAGTTGCTGGGGTTTTATACTACCAGACAATTGGCATTGCTACATGGTGTGCTGGAGATATAAAAGCTCTGTAACTACCTCTTCTCAACATAACAGCGATGGATGTCTTTTCAGATCAGTTGTCCAGTTACGACTGGTAGCTTTCATATTATGTTGTCTACCAACATAATAGCCATCATGCTAGTCAGATTAGACATTATCACTAGTGAGACTATATTACAAACGAATAGATTTTAGCCATCATGCTAGTCAGATTAACATTCTGCACAACCTCTCTTCTTCTATTCTGATGGTCATTAGCATTACTTAGTCATCCTAAAATGTTTCTTTCTCCACAAATCGTCAGCTTTCCATCAGTTGTTAAATGTCTAATTCTTTTATACAAGGACAAATCTATCTATACTATAAAAGAGTAAAGGAATTAAGCGACATCCCTTAGATTAGATCTCATCCGTCCGATATGTCCACATTGTCTATCTAATGGTTGCCAGAGAGGGACGTCCTTACCAGACACCGTGTTTCCCCTCCACGTCGTGTTTCCCTCCGCGTCGAACTCCAGCGGCATGTATCTCTGCCTCCCCGCGAAAAACACATCTCCCCCACGCGAATCCACATCCAACAGCTTCCTCGCGTGACTCACGGCGTTTCGGCCTCTCTCGGACAGTTCGCCGCGGTTCCGCAAAAGTTCGACGTCGCCTGCCTGCGACTTCGTTGTTGCTCCGGCGGCAGTTCCGCGAGAACTCGCCGTCGCCTGCCAGCGACTTCGTCGTTCCTCCGCCGGCGCGCGGCTTTGTCGTCCGCTATTAGAGGATCCCGCCTCTCAACAGTTCGCTGGTGCCTGCGACTTCGACGTGGCTGGTTCTGCCGCTAGGCCCAGGCCACTGCGTTCGGCGTGGCTTGTGACTCTGCTCGCACGCGGCTTGATGGAGTACACCACCAAAGTCGAACGGTTGAGCGGCTAGGCTCTGCCCACGTATAACTCCGAGGCGAACGAACAGGAGCTCGAAACGGCGACGGCCGGCCGGCAGCCATCTCTGCACAAGACACAAACAACAGGGGCGCATCGCAGAGGGCAGAGTTTCATCCGGCTACGTATATCCTGCGGCGGCCACTGCACCACTGCACATGGCTATGCGCGTCATCAATTGAGGTATGTCTGTTCCTTCGAATTATCGCAGGCACAGTTTGCAAATGCTGCTGCTTAAACTATGTTCTGATTAATGATACCTTAATATCTTCTATTAGCATGTTGGGTTCAACACTGCTGCTGCTACACATTCTTGGGCTTGTGCCTTTTCTATACCAATGAACGGATCTTCTCCATTGATTTTCGAGATGGAACTTTCTCTCTGTTGATGAGCAGATTCAATCACTGATCATTTGCGTCCAATCTAATCCTTCTGAAGGCGGACTGAACACCCTACACACACATTTCTAGAAAACGTAGGGTGTGTTCCTCTTCTCAATTTGTTTAACCATTGTTGAGTAATTTATTTTCTTAATATTAATATTAATACATATTTTTTCTCTTGTGCAAAGAGTTTCACTATGGATTAAAAAATATGAATGTGAATTCTTGTTAGCTGTGTTTGATGATGAGCAGATATGCAGGAGCTTTCCATTCTCATTGTGCGTGAATCATGAATTCATGATCAAGTCATAGCTTTCAAATTTTGTTTCCTTTTTTTAGCAACACGTCAAAAGGAGCTTTCCAATTTTGTTTCCTTTTTTTTAGCAACAGATCAAAAGGATCCTGCATTATCATGTAATGCAAAGAAGCTCAAAGGATGTATATTTTGCTGCTTTCCTTCTCTGAATATCCTAACTGTTTGGAATGCAAGCTAACAATGTGGCTTCTGTAAAAGAATCAAGTACATGTCAGATAACATGGTAACGGTGTGCAAGTAGAAAGTGTCCACAACGACAAGGTTCTCCTATATGTGAGATTGGGGCTATAGTATCCTTGGTATACAGATTCTTGCTAATCTGGTTTTAAACTATTTCAGAAAATAGCTAGATAGGTGTAACACCCTATTTTTTTTATTTTTCAAAATGGCAAAATGATTTTTTTTGGGAATAAATAAATGGGAAAAATAAATATTTTTATGAAATAAAGTTGCAACATGGTAGAAACATGCTTGAGCATTCATGCTGGTGCATACTTTTCTTGTGTGATGTTTGAATTTGATTTGGAATTCAAAATTCATTTGAAATTTGCTTTGAAAATGTTTCAAACAAATGGAAAACCATTTCTTTTCTCCTTCCGGGCTTTCGGCCCACTCGGCCTGCCGGCGGCCCGCTTCTCCCGGCCTTCGCTCTGGCCCAACCGGCGCCAGCGCCTCCCCCTCCGCGCCCGCCGCTTCTTCTTGGGCCGAGGCCGCGGCCCATCATGACGCCGCACATCGCGCGACCGCGTCCGCCCTCTCTGTTTCGCTGGCTGACAAGCGAGGCCCGCGTCGCCTTCTCCTTCATCCGACCGGGACGCGAGTAGGAGCTCCGAGCCCGATCCCGCGCGATCGACCCGACGTCCGCTCGGCCGCACCCCTTGCCTCGAGGCTATTTAAGCAATTAACCACGGTCGCAACTCCTATCCGCAACCCTAGCACCAGCCGCCTTCGTGTGAGTCGCTGCAACGCCCCGAAACCCTAGCCGCCATTGCCGCCGCCACCGAAGCTCACAATTCGCCGCAACCGTAGGACATTTATTAGTGTAAGTCGGTCCTCGAGCTTCGCCATGCTTCCCTGAGCATGTGTGTGTCTTTAATTTGATCCGATTCCGTCTAATCTGAGCTCCTACCGTGCGCAGTCGGCCGTCGTCCGCCGCTCTGAGCCGCTCGCCGACCTTGATATCCCTCGGCTTCCATTGACTTCACAGGTGAGCGCGGCACGAGCTTCTTGTTCCATTGGTACCGGTCCCGTGTCAGATGGTGGCCGGAATCGTGATCTGTGTAAATGCCGGCGAACTCCTTCGCCGCCGGCGATGGCCGCCGCCGCGTCAGGCTTCTTCCCCGGCGAGGCCGACTGGCCGGATAGATTTGCGCCGTCGGTTTTGATTTGGACGGCCAGAAACAGCCGGTACCCCTTCGCGGGGCACTTTTGTAAAAAACCCCCTGGGTTTGGTGTATTCTGTTATGAGTCCTTGGCGTTTTGGTCAGAATCCGTTTTTCCCACTGCAAGCGTAAATTCTGCTTAACAGATCCATAATACGTTTTGTCCACTAGAAAACGTATTTTCCTTATAATAGCTTCCAGAATACGTTTTCTTCTTTGGAAAACGTATTTTTCCTTTTCAGTGCAGAATTCGTTTTCAGCTATTTACAGTTTTGCCATTATATTTAAAAGCTTATAACTTTCACGTTTTAACTCCGATTTGGTCCGTTTAAATTTTGTTAGATTCATAATTTTATAATCTATGCAGTGGTACTACTTTTGAAGTATTTTGGAAACTTTATATTTTTAGTCTATATTTAAAGTATTTATTTATCTACAGGAAATCTTTAAAAATTCATAACTTCGCCATTATAACTCCGTTTTCGGTGAACTTGACGTCTGTGTGATCGTAGAATTGAGTAGAATAGTTTTATAACCTTTTTATTCTATTTTGATGATATTGATGTACTGTTCCTCTAATAGCTCTTTGTTTACTTAGTGTATGTATGCTCGATTGGATTGTCTGGTGTTGAATGTTAATGTCAAGTTCAGACGGTGAGGTTTTTGCTGAGCAAAGCTATTTTGAGGATCAGCAGGATCAGCAGGACTTTGTGAATCAAGGCAAGTATAGCATGGATCATCCTTGTTACCTATTCACTATAAATAACAATTCATTCGCATGTGTCTTTGATGACCTAGAGATTATAACTAGCTTTGATACCCTGATTCCTTGAACCTTTTGGGTTGCATTGGGTAGTTATGATGCTAGTGCTCTAATGGTCATGATCTTATAACTTGATGTGTGTTATGCTATCAACGAAAATGATGACTTTTAATAAACATGGACTCTTGTCTGTAAGTAATTTATCATGGAGAATCCGTACAGCTGTGAGGGCTATATGGCTCTGGCTCTAGTCACTTGTAGGCCCTTTTCTAGCTGGTTAGTGGTCTGGAAGTTGGGGTATAGAACTGCCTCTGTCCTTATGAGTATAGCCAGGAAGGATTGTGCCATATAGGAAGGGGGGTTTCTACACAAAATATATTTTCGTGTCTCTGATTGGTTAGGAGATTCTATAGAAGGCTTTATATGTTTTGTGGTAGTTTTGGAAGTTATAAGTCCACTCAGTTGCAAAACATGACTCACAGTGAAAGTGTACACATCTGATCAGAGTTTAAATCAATATATTGTCCGTGCCCTTCGGTTAGGGCGGCCTTGACACATTTACAAAAGATAATGGTTCTCAAATTATTAATGTGTGCATCTTAAATGTCGTTTTTGCTACACACTAGTTAATGTTATTTGATCATGAGAATATGGGAATTATCACTACCTTGATGCTATGCTTCAATATGATTAACTTATAAAAGCTAAATACAGTCAAACAATGTCAGCTTATTTGAGCCTCATTAACCCATGTTATGCTTGTTGAGTACGGTTGTGTACTTATGCTTGCTTTACTTTCAATTTTGGAAAATCCCGGATGGGTAATAGATGAAGGTTGGAATAAAAGCTATCGTGATGAGTATTAGGCTTGGTGTTCACCAGTTGACGTGTCCCTGTGTGGAGCTTCCGCGATAAAGATATCTTAGTTATTTATTGTTTATGCGCAATACTCTGTAACGAATATTGCTTCGCTATGTAATAAACAGGGTGATGATACTCTTTGTAATTTGTCATCCTATATGTGTGACTGTTCCTGGGGAGCATATAAGATTATTTATGCATTCTACTTTTGTCCTTAAAAGTGGAGTGTGACAATAGGTCAGCATCAATTCCTTTTAGCAAAGAATGTCCGACTATTGCCTGGTGCTTCTCTCCATTTAATGTTCATAATTCAAAAGGAATCAGTGTTGCAAGAAAAACACTGCCATGCAAAGTTTATTGACATCTCTGTCATCTCTTCTCTCCTCCACATCATTATTTGCTAGGCTAAAAGACAATTATTGCACTTGCTCTGACACATCTATTTCCTTCTCCACTTACGAGCAATCTCCAACATCGCCCTTGGCTTCTATTAGGCGCGAACTCAATCTGGCACCAGGCGCAAGTAGAAGACCCTGTACGATAGGTTTAACGTGCAATTTATTTTTATATTTAAAGTAGTGTGCTTACTTCTCAATAATTCCATCAATGACAAACGGTAATCTGGAGACCACTTTCATATTGCAACAAGATACATTACAACTACTCTATCAGTTGCACTTCTAGGATAATGCTTGTATATTGATGAAATAGTCAACTCATCAAGTTTAGGAAAGTGAAGAAAAGATTTACTTATTAGACTTGCAGGTTTTATAAAGTGCATGGAAACACCCAAAAGAAATTGAGCTCCTAGATGTCATCAGTATATCAAACAAGCTACTTGATTGTGCATAATGAAAGAGGAAGATTATCATGATACATTACTAGCCACACATGTCTGCAATATTTTTGTTATTGCATCTACCATTTAAAATATGTTCTTCCATTGTAGAATCACATTGGTTTACTATTGTTTTGACAGCTGGTATTGTACACACATGAATAATTATGGATGCTGCGCAATCTGATTCTTTTGCTATGTTCTCCCCATAAACTTGAATAGTTTGCATAGAGCTGAAGAAATTTCTTTTCTATCAGTGGAATTGAATATCTATAACTGTTACTTGTAAGCACTGATGTGGACATGTGAAAGTTATTGTTGTCTATATTAGACGCTGTACAGACAGATGCTTGGGTTCTTTACCATTTTGTTTGTTTTACAGGTTGTATAGACGTTAGGACGGAAGGTGATGACTCCCAAAAGTGTGTGTTGCGATCCGATGCTTAGCACAGTGGGCTACTATTCCACTTGTTTCTGCAGTTTAATGTCGCATAGACTACTTCAACTTGTGATGTATTTTTCTGTCAATTTTTTTATGCATGAATTGCCTCTTTTTCCTGCTACTATATATATAACTAAGATATATGTGTATTAAATTACTCAAATGAAGTTTCCAGCAAACTATTTTCTTAGGCTATTGCTTGACTAAGGAGCAAAAGTGATTTGCAAATATTTGTTACGTTGTGGTGCCAAAAATTGTTGTCGTCATAAAATTTTTTATCCAAAATGCTACTGTAAGTTATAAACAAATAATATTTACTTATTTTTTATAAACAACTCAAGTATCCTGTATTTTAAAACTGGCAATAGGTTTATTGTAAAACGTATTGATCCCTGTGCTCACATTTAAATGGTTCACTGACACTAACTTTAACTTTAGTTCAAATATATATCTTGGTTTTAGAAGAGGTGCTTCATTGTAAAACGTAATGATTCTTGTGCTATTGTAAATCGTAAGCTGGTTTTAAACGGAATGAACTCAAACATCAATAGAAGTACATTTAGAGGACAAACTCGATGATTGCATCTTATCCGAGGAGCAATTATACTGCACACTTTTTGCATAATTTTGTAACCAAATATTTGTTGGATAAACCCTATGCTATTTTCTCAAAAGAAAACAAACCATCAATCGAACAACCTAATTATTCTTGTTCTTATTATTATTATTATTTGAAAAAATATTGTGATTTCATCCTTGCGAGCTTCTTTCTTTGTCCACACATGCGGCAAGAAAGTGCGTGCCGCACGTGTCTATCCACTAGTATTATTAAAAATGGATCGAGATAGGTTTTTTAAATTTAATCCTTTTTTAATCAAAAATCTAAAAAAACCCACTTTCAAACTTATTTTACGCTGTAAGCCTTTTGTCGCGCCAAATCATTTGGTGCGACAAATGCACGTGGTCACGCCAAATGATTTGGCGCGACGGCTCGGTCCCACTTGGTCGCGCCAAATCATGGCGATTTAGGGTTCGGCTGCGGCCCGGTCCACTTCATTTCCACTTCGTCCTTCCAACTCCCCACCCTGACTCCGAGCATCCGCCGCCTCCCCGCCGTCGACTGCCCTCTCCTCTGCCGCCGGTGCCCCGCCGGCCCGCATCTCCGCCTCCTGGGGGCCCGCACACCCCTCTGCGGTCCTCATTTCCTCCCCGCCCCCTAGATCAAAGGCATACGGCCGCCGTCGGCGCCATTTGCGCTGCCGGCAGCGGCCCTGCGGCCCCCATCTCCACCGCCTAGGGGACCGAACACCCCTCCTCGCCCTCCACCTCCTCCCTGCCCCCTCATTCGGCTGTTGGGAAGGCCCCATCGGTTGGGAGCAAGGGCGGCCACGGGGCCCCCTCCGCCGGTCGGTTGCGGGCGGCGCCATTGCCGCCTAGGTGACCAGCTCGTCCCCCTCCTCCATCTCCTACTAGCAGGGGAGCAACAAGGTCATCCTCACTCTTCTCCCTCCTCAATTTCTTGGGATATAGTACTATCTAGGGTTAGTAATTTCAAATTTGTGGGTGGTTGAATCGTTTGATGCTGGAATTTGATGCGTACAGTCGATGGATGTTTAAGTTTTCCATTAGATATGCCATAAATTACGTGTTGCATGGACGTATTTACTTCACACATGGAGGATTTAGTTTTGTTGGTTTCGTGGTTGCACATAGTGTGATATGGTATAGTATGATTATCTGAATCAATTACATATGGTTAATAGATGTGAATGAGTATGCTATTGTGGAGTTTGGTCTTGTGGCATAGTATACTAGATTTTCTTTTTTGTTATATTAGGTTGTTAATGCAAGTATGATTTTTAGTGGTAGAATTGTTTTATCTATTTTGCTATGGTTTTATATGTAATGCAAGTATGGTAGTTGAGAAGTTGATGTTTCCTTTCATATTTTGTAGATGGAACGGTTAGTTTATTTCTACTATGGTGGCATAGTGAAAGATGAAGGTTAGTTTGAATGCATGAAAAAACAAGTAGAGTTCTTCAATGGACCGCCTACATTTGTTGATTTGCTTACCAAGTGTGGTGAGAAGTTTGGGTGGTCACTATGTGTTAGAGCAAGATTTGATCGTGGGAAGGAACGATCACATTATGTCATGATCACTCTTGTGAGAAAGATTGGAAGAACTACATATGAAACATCCTCAATTTTCCACAATGGGAAATACACAGAATGAAGGATATAATGATAGCCCAGGAGGTCAAATCATCAATTATCCGATAACAGTTGATTACAAAGCCATACATTGAATAAAAGAATACAATAGAGGGGTTTACATAAATTATTACATCGCCACCTGACGGAATCATCAGAGTATCTAGCATCCAGAACAGCTACGGAAGTAGAGAGATATTGCAGAAGCATTGTCTTGCACCATCTTGAGCGTAGGCACGAGACCATCTAATCCTTGAGCGTAGGCACGAGACCGTAGGCGTAGTCGGGCTCACCTGCCAAATAAGTTTCAGTACGATTTGTACTGGCCACCGGCTCCCACCCTATGCTTTGCTTATGCTTTGTGGTAGGTGGATGCAAATGGATATAATCAAAAGACCTATTATTTGGCTATAGTTTCCTATGCAAGTATCATTAATATTATATAATAATTGTTCATCAAGTTTTAATCCATTCCCATCCCACAACACCATGCCACCAACCATCATCCTCTCTACTCTCTCAACAACCACACTCACACGTGGCAACAATGGACAACTCCCTGTCATCCATGCCTAATCGGCCATCATGCCGTAGGGTAACAACAATGACATCACTCAGGGGGAGGTAGAAGGGACTCATCTCACTACTCAAGAGAAGCGTAGGTCACGGAATAGCCATACCGAGGCTGCGGACTATATATAGATTCAAATCAACTCTACAGAGTGTGTACACCTGTAACCGGCTAATGCTGACCATCCACAAGATAACCATCATTAGCGCTCACAAATGCCTAGGCTGATAGAAAAATGATCATCTAACTATCACAGTTCCACCCTACCTCTCAACCCTGGGACACCCCATGTCCTGCCTGGGGTGGCTGAGAATGTGAAGTCATGTTCTTGCTCTCTGAGGGGCCGATGCTCGGAAGAGGACACATGAATGTCTCAGAAGGGTGTGGGGTTCCACCCATACCTTCCTACACTGCATACCCCGAGTAGTAGTCGCACTGCCCTAGGTAGCTGAAATCATCCATCCCCGGTTCATCTAGGGCGAGTGGTGCGTATGAAGGGGTCTGTGGTTCCGGTCCTCAAGAGACAACAGGTCCTAGGGGGAACCAGACAGGATACCTCCTCAAAACAGGGCCATCAGTGCCCTCTGCCTCAATGTCATCTCGCTCTGGGGGCCTCGTTCCACAAAGGCTCTCGACCCCGAGATCTCCTCAAGTCAACATGTACCCGCCACAAGTACTCAGATCACAGGGGTGCCCAGGTCGCACCCCCTCGGCAAGACTCGCTCAAAAAGCTCGTCGTAGATCCTGTCCAGTCAACTCAACCCTTACCAGACGACCCTCGCATGTTATATTACCCAGAGACACCCATACATACACCAAATCCGGCATCCCAAGCCAAATCCACCCAAGTCCACCATCCGCATCATATCTCCAAATATAATGCAAGTGGAGTATAGGTAGCAAGTAACAAGTACTGCATGACGTGTCTATCCTATAAGCGGGTGAGCAGGGTGAATGTTACAACAAGGAATAGGCATACAAGTATCTACCATGCAATCCTAACATAGCTTATCATAGCATTATTGCAAAGTAGAGCACTAGCATTCTATTATGTTGCATGTGTAATAGGATCTACGAGGTTGGGTGGGATGTGGCACCTAAATATCTGTCACTCAAGTCCTTCATCAAGTCCTTGGCTTGCTCCTAGTCTTCCTCCTCGAACAACAACTTCGTAGGATCTGAAATCAAGGCATAATGGTCGTAGAAGTGACCCCTATAGATCAATCACAAAGAACCAAATGAAAACCAATAACCCCAAATACAATCATACATAAGCCTATGACGTAGCTCCTTTTCATGAAAATTTAGACACTTAGTTCATATTTTTCGGAGATCGTATGAAGAAGTTATGAATTTTTGAAGTTTAAATCATTTTTCGAAAAAGAAAAAGGACTGGATAAACCAGAGGCTGACACGTGGCATGATCTAGTTGGTCCACGTGGCACGTGGGTCCACCTTATGTGGCACAGTGCTGGCGTGTGTGCTGACGTCATGCTAACGTCAGCACTGGCAGGTGGGTCCGGCTGGTGCGTCGTTGACATGTGGGCCCACAGTCCTGGTCACTAATAGGTGGGACCCATGGTCAACGGTCAACGTTGATCGGTCAACAGTCAACCAAGACTGGGCCTCAATTGGGCCTCGGCGGGCCTGGGTAGGGCCGGATCTAGGCCGGGTTGGGCGGCCCGGCCCGGACATGTGTCGGCTCGTGAGTGTACCTGCGTGGTGGGCCATGGTCTATGGCTTTTGCAAGTGGACATGGTCTATGGTGGTCTAAAGAATTAGGTCCAGGTGCTCATTTTCCGCTGGCCTAGCTGGACTGGCGGTGGGCGCGTTCCACACCTGGGGAAAAATTCCCCTTCGTCCCCATTTTGTGCGCGCGAGCGCACGGCGGTTCCTGGCCGGCGGTGGGCGGTGCTGCGCCTCCTGGTCGGCCCAGGTGGCAAGGCAGCGGCCAGGGTTGTGCGGAGTGGTGGCGAGTGTGGTCGCGGGGCTCCTACAGGCTCGTGAGGTGAGGACTCGCAGGCGCACGCAGCGCAGCGGCGGCGGATGGCAGAGCCGCAGCGACAGGCGGCTGCGGGCAGCGCGGGCTAGGTGGCGCGAAGGTTAGGCGTGTGCAGTGGCTTGACAAAGGTGGCCATGGGAGGCGGCTGGCTTGCGGGTACACTGGTGCATCAGCGCACAAGCGTCGCCCGGCGTCTCAGCTCGCTGGCGCCCGTGCCGCGGCGGTGCTGCGTGGTTATGCTATGGCAGCAGAGCACTATGATGCACGGGGAGGGGAGCCTTTGCTAGCACCTTAGCTCATGTGGCCTGGCGAGCATGATAGAGGGGTCGTAGCGTGCTCGTGGTGCTCTGGCTTGCTGGCGCATGCATGGCGGCGGCGAGGAGCAGCAAGGTGATGGTGGCAGGATGCTATGGCGCATGAGAAGCAACATGGACCTACGCAATGGCTTCGCGAGATCAAAGTGAGCACAGCATGGCATCTTAATCGAATCGGGGCGCTCTATCTGACCGATGGCAACGGCGGCGGTGAAAGTCGACGACGGCGGTGATTCTCCGGCGAGGCGCCAAATTGGCATCCATCTTCACCTCCATCCTACCGTTTGGAGCAGCTGGGAGCTCCAAGGGACTAAGGGTGTGGCTAATAGGGCATGGCGGGCACACGAGGTGAAGAACGCCATGGTGGCACTCCGGTTGATGGAGTCCGAGAAGATCGGGACCTGCAAAGCATGCGGGTCCCTACTCCCGAAAGGTTGCTCAAGACGTGTTCTAGACTACGGCGAACACGAGACTGGAGTTAAAGAAGAGAAAGGGTGAAAGGAGCAGCGGGAACATGACGAAGCTCTAGGCAGCGGCCATGGCAGAGCAGGGCAAGAGCGGCCGCGGTCTCACCTACGTGGTGCGTCGGTGCGCAGACAGTAGTGACAGCCGACGGAATTCCAGCTCCACGTGGTGTGGACGAGGTCGAAGCAGAAGAATCCAGGTGTGGGGTGGCTCCGGTCCCTTCCATGGACGGCGTGGAGCAGGGACGGGGTCGTGTGGAGCTGGTGCGTGCGGCGCTCGGCGTCGGTGTACCGGTACGCAAGCCTGCGACGCGTCGATGGGGCTTCGGTGGTGTGCGCCGGCTCCCTCTCTTCGTCTCTCTTCCTCTCTCTCTATGGCGTAGACGATGGCAGCGTGAGGGCATACCTGAGGCAGCGCGGTGGTGGGAACCCTAGTGGCCGGGGCTGCTCCTTCTTATAGCCGGCGCTGGCCATGGTGGACGGCGAGGATGTGAGGTGTATCATGTGGTCCTGCGCGGCTCCTGGTTAGGGTTAGGGTTGGCCGGGGCACGGTGCAAGCTGGCAGCGAGATGGACGGCGGAGAACGGTGTCTTACGCGGGCAAACGGTGGAGGCGCGACGTGAGCTTTTCTAGAAAATGGACGAGATGGGGTGAGGCATAGAAATTGAAGTGGGAACTATGACAGGTGGGGCCACCAATCATTGGTCGCAGGGCGACAAGCGCGGGCACGCGCGTGGGCGGCAGCGCTTGCTGGGCTGCGTGGCTGCGCGGGCCGTGAGCGGGGGAAGGCAGGCCAGGGCGGTGCAGTGGCTTGCTGGGCCGCCGGGCCAGTTTGGCCGGCAGGCCGTAGTGGCAGCTAGCGCGGGCAAAGCGGCCTGGGCCGCTCGGGCCGGCACGGGGGAGTGGGACAGCAGGCTGGCGTGGCTACTGGACTGGGCTGGTTTTCGTTATCCTTTTTCTCCATTTCTTCTTTCTCTTTTCTATTTCTTTTCCAAGCACTAAACCAACTATGGCATGATTAAGTTAGCAACAGTGTTAGTGTCCATGATGCATACATCATGACAGGTCCACAAAGGTCTCATGGTGTGTTGGGTACCAAGTCCATGGTTAGTAGACATATTGTTACATGTGATATAAAAGGGTTATTGATTTTATTTGCAATACATAAAACCAATAAGAGGCAAATCATACTCTTGTAATTAAAATGTAAATGTTCCAACTAACATTAGGTGCTACTTGTGCAACAATGGGATGTTTTCCTACATGACACTCACCTAACATTGGTATACTTTAGAAAAAATTTTGATAGTTGGTAGTTTTGGTGTTTGGGTTTTTTTAGGGATGTTACAACGTAGATGTTGTGAAGATTTTCAACGTTAGGTGCTTGGAAGTTGTGGTGGAGAAGGGATGTAGTAGTTCTTATGTGTGTGTGGATGATAGTGTTTATGTGGAGGCCGTGGAGAACCTAACCCAAGAACAAGAGTTGCAAGGAACTTGAGCTAGAGAAGTAGATATAGTTGATGACCTCGGTGCCTCTGGTGATGAGTTCAATGAAGAAGGGTATTATGATGAAGATGGCATGTGTGATAGTATATCGGAAGGATCGGAGGATGGTGGTGTTGATGCGAGAGAAGAGGTGGAAGGTGATGTCACCTCAAACGACGATGGTTCTGATGATTCGTCGGATGTTTTGTTGGATGTTTTGTTTTTGGATGCGCGGAAACGGTGGAACCCTAGTGTTGATGAAGGAATCGATAGCCGTGAGGGAGGGTTTTAGGAGTCCTTGCGAAGTTGAATGATGCCAAACGAAGCAAGTTGAGGGCCCTCCATGTTGATGTACCTAGAGTTCCAAAATTCATGCACCTTAGTATGGTGAACGAGGCCATTTGTGACACAGGATTGTCGATGTTGAAGGATGAGGTGCCAAAAGTGAGGATATGGACATTAGGAAGGGATGGTGTTTCAAACGCTTGACCATGTCAAGTTCTTTCTGTAGGACTATGCCATGAGGGTTCACAGGCCTTACAAAGTGAGTCACCGTGATAAGGAGAAGTGGTACACGGTCCTGTGTAAGTCTAGGTGTGGTTGGGGAGTATGGGTTCAAAAGATGGTTAACAAAAAATGGAGGATACGAAATGTTAAGCAACCTCACACATGTCGTACCAAAAAGGCAAAGAAGGCTCATCCCCAGAACACGGCTCATTACTTGGGCGGTCGTGTGCTTGCTGTTGTTAGGGCTGACAGTGACACATCTGTTTCCTTGCTGAACGAGACCATTAAGGGCTTCACTGGTTATGGAGTGAAGTACTCTAAGGCCTGGAGGGAAACGCAACATGCTATGCAGTTGTCGTGGGGTGACTGGAAGGAGGCCTACAACCAAGTGCCTAGGATTCTAAATGCTATGAAACACTTCAATCCTGGCCTTAGATGGTATCCTTATGTTGGCCGCATAGTAGATGATGTGGATGGCGTTCGCAAGATGATTCTGCAGAGGATGTTTTGGTATTTTCCGTTGTCATGTGATGCTTTCAAGCATTGCCGGCCCTTAGTTCTTGTTGATGGCACCTTTCTTACAGGGAACTACTGAGGGGTGCTGATGATTGCTGTTGGAGTTGACCCCAACAATCAGATTGTTCCTTTAGCGTTTGCTTTGGCTGACGGAGAGAATGATGATAGCTGGTGCTGGTTCTTAAGGCTTGTGCACCAGAATGTCATAACTATCGCAACATTTGCATGATCTTAGGCCGACATCACGGTCTGCTTAAAGCTGCACGATAGGAACTAGATGGATGGCCGCCGCTTGATCATCGGTGGTGCATGAGGCATTTCGCTGCCAACATATGGCATCGGCATCAGAAAAAGGAAATTGTGCAGAAGTCAAAGTCTCTTTGTGGGTGTCGTACCAAAGAGAAGTTTAAAAAAATACTTGAGGATTTGAATAAGGTCCTCAATGCAAAGGCGAAGAAGTGGCTAGAAGATCATTTGCCACAGAGGGAGAAGTGGGCTCTAGCATTTCATACTGGCGGTCTTAGGTACGACATCATGACCACCAATTCATCAAAATTATTCAACAAAGTGTTCAAAGGCATCCATGCAGTTCTGGTGTCAGGCATTGTGGAGTACTCTTTTAGGAAGTGCAATGAATACTTTTGTGAATCGATGGCACATAGCAAATTGGTCCAAAGAGAAATAGGGTTGAGCCGGTAGGAAGCACTTGGAGATGGCCGAGATGAAATCTTCAAACCAATTGGATGATGTGTATGAACCATCAAGGCTAGTATACAATGTTTATTCTGCTAAAGTCACCATTCCGGGTGGAGAGAGGCACGGTGGCAAGAATTACAAGGTGGACCTTGAGAACGTCAAATGCTCTTGTTGCATTCCACAACTTTATCATGCACCCTGCTCCCATGTTATCACAGCCTGTACATATAGGGGTATGGACCATGAGGATGAGAAGTTCATGTCTCCCTTTTATCGCATGTCCCACACTCACAAAGTTTGGGAGTCTAGCTTCGAGCCATACCTAGATCCTACACAGTGGCCTGAGTACCTTGGGTTGGATTATGTCTTGGACCCTAATCTTTGAAAAACAAAGAAGGGTAGGAGGAAGAAAAAGCATCTTCAAGGAGAAATGGATGAAGCCAACGGTTATGGTACACTCTCAAAGTACCGGGTCAGGTGCGGTGCTCAAAATGCCACAGACCCGGTCATACAGCCACCACTCATGATAGACATATGTAAGCCCTCAAACTAGCTAGAGAACACGTAGGACCTAGTGGATCCCAATGGAGATAGGTACTCCATAGATCTTGTTGTTATGTTGGTCATTATTTTTTTATACTTCATCTTTACGTTACATGCTTAATTCTTTGAATATATATCTAACCTTGTCTAATTGTTTCATATTTTTAGGATGGCGGCCCCCCACAGTACGAGCTTCTGGACCCGCAGGTGGATTAAAACCACCGAGCCCACCTGATGGCTGACCAGGGGACGGTAAGTGAAAAATGGCTCCATACATTGTCTTTATGTTGTGTTATTGATACATTGCGACCTCGTTTTTTTATTCTTGCATTGCTTGTTTTTTTAGGTGTTGAAACCACTTTGTGCCCGCGTTCAGAAGATCCTGAAGTGGGACGAGCGCTACACCCCTTAACTAGAGAGGGATGGGTTTCTGCACTTGGCTCGCGCTATCATTGCGGGGCTTCCAGAGATGGACGGTGCTCTACTGACAACGATAGTGGACCATTGGCACCCGGAGACCCACAGTTTCTACCTACCCTATGGAGAGATGGCACCACTCCTGCAGGATGTGAGCTACATCCTGGGGCTTCGTGTTAGTGGTATACCGGTGTGTGGCAACGTCAACACTGAGAACTGGAGGGACATGGTGGAACAGTTCACTGACAATCCTCCAGAAGTACCTGCTGCAGATTAGAAGGATAGGAGGACCTCTGGTGTGAGGTCAAAGTGGCTAAAAGACAACTTCAACGAGAGGCTTCCATATCAGGTGGACCCTGCCGTCGTCGAGAGGCACGCACGCGTGTGGCTGTGGCACATGGTGGTGCCCTTTCTCTTGCCAGACGCTTTAGGCAACACCGTCTCCTGGATGGTGCTCCATTCGTTGTTGCACTTTACAGCTGGGGTTCTGCCACCCTCGCATGGTTGTATTGGCAGCTATGTGAGGGATGTATGAGGGCGAACGACTAGAGCAACCTCGACGGTTGCTGCTACTTACTTCGGATTTGGATCTGGCTATGCATTCCCATTGGCAAACCACATGGAATACAAGTTGATGTAAGTATTCAACTGCAAATACATGGTCTATTTACTGTTCAATTACATTGTCTAAGCTTATTTCTCCATTCGTTGTTTGTTTTGCAGGAATAGCATCACACAGATTCAAGGCCCCCCGTGTGCTACCTTTGGAGCAACACGAAGTTAGTGCCGGGCAATGCAGAACGTCGCTATGCTGAGTACTCCAACAATTTGGATGTACTCACTCTAGGCACGGTAAGTTGTATGAAAACATGTGTTGTTGCCATGTCATTGCATAATAAGGATGTTTGACTAACTATAAAAATTTGAAAAATGTGCAGGTTGAATGGACAGCATATGAAAGCTATGACATCCACACATTGGGCGTTCCTGCTCAAGTTCAAGCCGAAAGGATGATCTGGATATCAAACACACCCCTCATCTTTTACTATGTGTGGAGCACCACCAGCCCCAAAGATGATGCAAGCAATTTGGTCGTAAACAGGATTGGCCACTCTTAGGCTACGAGCATACAACTCGAGCGTTGCATGAGTAAGCAACTTCAACCTCAATTATGCCTTGCTTGTTCATGAATGCAATGAAATCTTAATTGTTGTGTTTCACCTTATTGCAGGACATCGAGGAAGAAAAGGTTTGGTGGCAACGTGGTTGCAAATACATGAGGCATATGTGCTTCAATGGATGAACAAAGAGATGGTGGATCCGGATGATGGGGCAGCTTCAACTGGTACCGTGAGTACCTCATCTACCTTCACAAAGCGACAAGTGTCCATGTGAGACCACCAGCTTCAAGCATTCCAATCGTCGAGCAAGAGAGCGATGAAGAAGACCCCTACGATGTAATCACAAGGAGGGGCGTACAGTCGAAGAGGGCTCCAATAGAGAACTACATGGTAATAAATCCCTTTGACACATTTCTTTAGACTTGGAGTTCTAAAACGATGAACTAACATCACTTCATCAATAGTCCATGCAGCTAGCTCTCCTCTCCAATGATGCTGGATATTACCTTGGCCAAGCTGGGGGCCGAGAAGGAATGGGACTTCAACTATTTGCAGAGGTACAACTTACAACTTAAAGTATTTTACCCATTTTTAATTCTCATAATGAATCACTTTCTTATCGTTTGTCATTATATATTTGCAGAAAGTGTTGGAGTATTGTCGATGCATGGCATGGAAGATGAGCTGCCTGAAAGCGGACGATGTGCAGCGCAACTATGGACTTGAGGCAGCAGGACCGTCCGCACCGGCTCAGCAAGTTGGAGGTAGCTCCCGTTCTACACCGCCGCCGGGCACTTACGTTCAAGCCTTAAGTTCAAGTGATGATGGCCATGGGGATGGAGGTGATGAGCAGGAGGAATTGGGGGGTTCCCAACTCTTCGATGCTGCACATGGAACACAAACTTAGGTGCGTAGTAGCAAAGAGACTTCAACATAGTCAAATTGTAGCTCTCTAATGGCACATAGACATGCTTCTATCTATAAGATGAAATCCAATTGACCTGTTTAGGAATCTCCACCGCCAAGGCGAAACCCTACGCGATGTCGTGACTGATCCGAGGTGGGAAGTGCAAATATGCAACCCACAAATCCTGGCCGGGAGCGTCGTAGGAAGCAACCATACACACCAAGCAGTACCCGTCGCCGCCGTTGAAGGAGATGGATTTGTGGAAGAATTGTGAACTATGTGATGTGATCTTTGTGATGGAACTGTGGGAACTATGTCTTTATAATGGCCTATGTGGGTGTTTGTAGTGGACTGTGGACTTTGTGAACTATGTTTGACGTGGAGTATGGACTTCGTGAACTATGTTTCAAGTGGACTATGGACTTTGTGAACTATGTTTCAAGTGGATATCTTTGTGATGGACGACTATGTGCGTGTTTGAAGTGGACTATGTCTTGGTGATGTTAATTTCTGTGATATTATGTTTTTGATCATTTTGTGTGACATTTGTTAAAAAACCTGTGATTTTAGAAGTGAAACAAATAGATATAAAAAATTTTCCTAGGTGAATTGTGCCAAATCATTTGGCGTGACAGGCACTTACAAAAATGGCTAGCCGGCACTGGGTAAAAGCAACATTTGGCGCGACCGCGACCCAGTCGCACCGAGTCGCGCCAAATGTTGCTTTTACCCAGTGCCGGCCAGGTATTTTTGTAAGTGTTGTATTTTCTTCGAATTATAGTTAGTTTTTAGCCAACTATTTTTATTCGACGGTGTGGTCGCGCCAAATGATTTGGCGTGACCATGTGGTTTTGTTGCGCCAAATGATTTGGCGCGACCAGACCATCGACAAATAGTTGGCTAAAACTCACTATAATTTGGAGTAACCTTTTTTTGTTGAAGTCCTTGTTTCTGTGGTTGTTTCAGCAAGAGAATGCGCACAACACACACAAAGTCTATGATGACACATCACCATCGAGATCACATGATCATCCACAAATTAGTCTTACTAGCACATCCAGTATTAAGTTCTTACAACACAAAGTCGCCGCGACAAGAGTTCCTACACCCCATTAGTTCCAATAGTTCTTACAACACAAGGTCATCTCGACATGAATTACAAAAGAGTTCGATACATCACCACGCATTAGTTCAAAGCACCGTGTATCATCACCAAACCTAATGGTCCATCATCTACTAGCGGGTAAGTGGACCCAGTCGGGTGGGCTCGTCGGGGAATTGTCATACTCATAGTCTTCAGGGAGCCACTCCCGCTCGCGGTTGGGGCCGTAATTGCACAGAAATCCTTCTTCGTCGTTCTCCTCCTCCTCCTTAGTGACCGGGAGATGACCGTCATTCGGTGGCGAATCGGGAACTACGAAAAAGGACCAATTGTTGATGGGAACTAAAGAAAGATTAAGTAGTCCAAATGAAATATTTGGGGTTCGGGTACTCACAAAGCTCACCACACAAATCCTTTGGGGCCTTGCCATGCTCAACACGCCAACGGTCCTCACTCCTCGATCTCTGCCTTTCCATGTGGGCAGCCCGGTTCCTACGATCCTCATCCATTTTATCGTAGCGGGCCTTGTGCTCGCGCCAAAATCTGATTTTAGCCTCCTGATCATGCGGCTTAATCCATCCCTTCCTCTTCCGTGGGCTCACCAAGCGCTCATAGTCAAAGAGAACATTGTTCCATGTCTCGCCTTGACATGTTCGTACACTGTGCCAAAACCGGGTTCTTGTCCTATAGGCGTGCAATTTCAGTCTCATCTTCTCGAGCAAGTCGGGAGTATGCACTAGGCCATCAATATTGAGTTCTGCCAATATCTTTCCACAATTTGGGAAATTCTCCCAGTCGCATGTCTTCCCCTTCTGAACAAACACAAATCAGTGACCATATGAAATCGGTTCACCTAATTGGGAAATATTGATCTCTGGAGTATAGACATATACAGTTACACGAGCCACAGCACTGCAGGGACGTGCGTGGTGTGGCGATCGATGCGGTTAAGCGCGGTGGCTGTGTCCAGCGGATCGAGACCACGTCCAGTGGATCGAGTCCCCGTCTAGCGGAACGGCTGAGCGGTGGCTACGTCGACTTAGGTTACAAGCTGGGCCTTGCATGGGCCTGTACAAGTTTGTGTTTTCTATCATAAAGAACGGAAAAGGTTAGACCGATATAGGTTGAGGGCTGACAACGGTAGGCATAGAATGGCTTCATGCTGCGCAATTAGTGCCTCCAACAAAGCTGTCATATTCTATGGGGATCTGTGGAGAAAGAGGGTACAGCACACAGATCATTGGTATGCTTTTCTATTACTTAACAGATTCTCCTTAAAAATTTTATTACATTGATCAAAGAGAGTCTGATATGATAATAAGGAGCGCACATACGGTAAATTGTTGCTTGCAGCTTGTCACAAAAATTGAACAATGGTTCGCTACTCCGATGGATGGTTTATCGGCAAATAAAATGAACCATCCCACAAAGCTGGAACTCCAGTCCGACCTGTACCACTATTGCATAAATTTAACGCGGAGGCGAAACAATAGATTCCAATATAAAATGCTGGAGATGCCATAAGCCCTTGCTTGAGGCCATTCCAATCGCGCAGTGCGACTCCAAGTCTGGAACTGCAACAGACTTCCACAGGCAACCACACTTCCCTATGCTTCCCAAGTCTTTTTTCAAACATTGAACTTCTGCTGGTGTTGTGGTCATATTCATGCCACAGAGGGCAGGTCAGGTCTTTGTTACAGATACATTGGTAAATCCGGTATAAGGTCTGTTGAAGCTTGCGCTATGCTTGGCACTCCCTTGTAAATCAGGTAAAAGGTCTATTGAAGCTTGAGCTATGCATGGCACTCCCTTAAATAAAGGCGAAAATTATACATTTATGTGGCCAGGTGGCGGATGAGTCAGCGTTTGGCGCCACCATTGATCACAATAAGGTCTCGCTAACTTTTCGGCCAATAAGGCCCATTCTAGCTGTATTCATCCAAATTAAATGGCGTGCGAAATAAAATTTTGTGCCTAACTTGTGGATGAAACCACTTTCCATAATCTATATATATACATCAGTAATCAGTTCAAGAAGCCAAAAGCTTTCACTATATTTGAGTTATAAACATTTTATACGTTAGTATGTAGAAATTAGAAAATACTAGTGCTACTGATCTAGACTAGACTTCTGCAACTAGCATATCTCTTCAGCCCTGTTGGGCTCTGACGAATTGAGATAAATTCAAAAGTAATTTAGTAATAAATATAAATCACATCATAGATATTGGTTTATTGCATTTTTCAACAGCCTCCAATCATCCATTCAAGTGATATCTAGTAAGAATTGTCTTCACTGGGAACATAGAAACATATAATAGTTACTATTGGACATGATTACGACTACGGGTTACGTAATAAACTGTCAAACAGCAGGGCAGAGACATGTATTGCTGTGCTTCATCATCAGAGGATTATGGGTAAATCTAAGATTATTAACTAATTTCGAACTGCAGCCATTGACATTCTTGCTGCGCACTCTGCTCCATCTCAAGGGGGTATGACGATGCTAAAACAGAGGAAGTCCCAGCAGGTCCCCAAACTCCATGACATGCTTGTTAGGCAATCTTAGCAGCCTATACTGAACTTTGAGCTAGGACTAGGACAGATGGACAAAATGCTTTCAACAGGCAAGCATTTTTTAAGCAATGATCAAAAATGTTATCTCTATGTAGTGTGGAAGGACAGATTTGTATATGAGCATACAGTGACTGGCATCTTCATTAAGTGTTTCTTCCCTCTAATTTCAAAGCATCGACTCAAAAATTTTGTTTTGTGTAAAAAAGCAATACAGTGATAAATCACTGACAGCTTGCAACATAATATAATATAATCTCGGAAAACTGGAGATTGGTGTTCATCATGTAGCTTCCAAAAAGCTGAAGAGCTACTAAACAAAATGTTACTGAGTAGCACATCCCACAGAAGGTTAAAGGTCGGACAATGTTTCAAAGGTTTTGTTTGGGCGAAATAGGATGCATAGATTTATTTTCCAGTTACTGGGGTTGTTTAAGGCTATGTGTTTTGGTGTTGTGGTCACCATATGCTTCTTGGCGTGAGTACAGGGGATGCCCGACCTTCAGCGATGACGACCCATTGGCGGTGTGTAGCATCATGTGATTGGATCATACCATGCTTCTGTGTGCTCTCGTTTCAGTGGAGATTGGAATATGTCTGCGATTATCAACTATCAAGTGGGAGTTTTCCGTGATTTAGCGTGCACTACATTGGATTTGAATATTTTTTATATACTGGATGGGATTTTGGCATGATAGACAAATACGGATTGGACATGAACATGATGAGTTGGTTTGGTTTGCAATGAATTGTAGAAAAATAAGTAAGTCTTCATTAGGCAGGGTTGCATATTGCTGTTCGTTCTCACAATGACTGTACAAAGCAGAGCACAATGTGCGTTCTTACTGGCCACATCAGATGCTTCAGCCAATTGTTTTTCTTATCTCACAGTACTTTGTGGAGTTTTCAATACAAATGTGGGATCTGATTCTTCAAATAAAGTCTAGATTTGTATGATTGAGGGATGTCTGTACCAATGAAAGGACATAGCCCAAAGGTAGGCAGAGCAGACGACCTGAAGAATGGCTCCATTATAGGTGTGTGATTCTCAGAGGATCTGAAGAAACCGGCCACATCACACACCATTGATACGATTTTCAACAACTTTGCCTACAGCTTGCTGAAGGATGTCGTTGGAACTCAGTTCCAACAGGTTTGAATAAGGTGAGACAAATAGACCAAGCAATCTCTCCCTTCGTGCTAAGTAGGTGGAATTACAAGGTGGGCCCAAAGGTAGAAGATGCAGCAACTATTAGAGGACCACTGCCTTAATTACACAGGTGGCATCGCCTTTTATAGTGGCTGCCCGACCCAAGATTAAAAGTATAAGCTTGCCCCTGGCGGGAGTTTTGAAACCCTAGACGCTGACTTTACTACATGTGGGCCACCCGAGGGTAGATCAGTCCATTATTCTACCGTCGCAACACATGGGCCGAGGCCCATTATTACCCGTAAGGAAAGCTCGGTGCGTCCGCTTCTTGACGACAGGCCTCAGCCCGGCCTAGTTTACCATCTGGACAGTGATCATCCTTGTTTGACGCCGCCTCCACAGGGGACCTCCACGGAAGCCGAAGGCCCAGTCAAGAGACCTCCGCGGTTGGTGGAGTCGACGCCGCCAGACCTCCACATTGGTCGACTCCTCAGCCTCCGACGTAATCGCCCAGACGGTGGTCCCGCCTCCAGAGGCCTATCTTTGGTACCTGCAGACAATATTCAGGAGAAAATGCTTGGTTCGTTGGTTAGGCACAACTCCGAAGATAGCAAGCCTCTCCGGCCATGGGGCACATCCCCAATAGATGTATGTCCCTAGCATCTGTTACTCCTGTGGCTCCGTTCACAACAGTTCTCTACACGGAAGACTGGTTTATCAGCAAATAAAACAAACCATCCAACAACCTTTCGACTGAGCACAAACCAAGAGCAGCCACCTGACCTATACCCTTATAGCATAAAGTGGTCAAGGATTCCGAGCAGGATCATCAATGTCACACCCTGATTTCAGAGGAATGAAACCAGGGCCCAAAATTCATGTGCGCCAGGAACAATTTACACACATGAACGACAAATTACATGGTTCAAAAGCACAGTGTTCGAATAAAACATAGTATAACGATTACATCGTACCATTATTACATAATTATCATCAGAGTAAAGCGGAATATAAATCACATCATCCAAAGCGAATAACAACTAAACGACGTAGACATAGTGACTCCATCTTGCCACAGGAAGGTCGACGGCAGCATCACGACGCCTAGCATCTCAGATAGTTCTCAGGAAAGTCACCATCCGAGTCATCACTCGAGCATCCTTTGGTTGGGAAATAGAAAGGGTGAGTTCCATGTCGAAACTCAGCAAGTACAGACGGAAAGTAATGACATGCAAGGCTAGTACAAGGTAAAGCTGAAAGGTAGACTGCAGTAGCATTTTAATGTAGCAATTAAGACTTTTACTTAGCAACCTATTCTCTAATCGACTTGGTTGAAACACCCAACCCTTTATTAAGGTTCAAGTAGTATTTAATGAATCATTTATCATCACAGATATAAGCATATATCATTAATGTCATTAACCTTGAGATCGCCATCTCAAGCAACACAGGATAGCCATCCCGTTCAGAAACAGAGGTAACCACCTCCTCAACCGCATCACCATGATTTAACGATTTATTCCATTTGGCTAATCATGCGAGGATCTGGGCCGCTCGTGACCGTGAGCACGGACGATATATCGATTTTAACTCTGTGCAGAGGTGTACACTTTCACTCCAAATTGTGATTACTCTTGGTGCCCGAGGTGATCAGCCTCTTAGCCCATTGCCGAGATAGGCTGGCAGAGGTCACAACAATGTCCTTCACAGGGTCATAGGCAGTAACAACCCGCCAGCCTTGAGTCCAAGCGTATGGGAGACTTCCCCGTGAGGCCGCCCCCATCACGGATCCACAGCCCCTCCCATACTAAATACTTGTAAACAAGCCCCAGCAGCCATAGCCATGGCCACCCGTCGGTAAGCTGTCTCCTGCCCATGATGATCCCACTAATAAACCAAGCCAGGGCCCATTAGCCTGGAGCTGTACGAAAGTCCCAGGTTGCCGCTCCACGAAAGGTCCATTAGGGGGAGGAGATACGGATGACCCCATCGCTACGAGCCCTCTGACATCCGTTCCCCCTTCTTTCACCGCCAACCAACGATGCGGACATGCATCACTTCTCCAACGGCCGAAGCCAAGAGCCCACGGCTCCAACATATTTTAAGAAGCAAGTTTTATCATCATTAGGCAGGTGAAAGGTGAGATAGAGCATTAGCAACCTAAAACCTAACAACTAATACCCCCATAGGATAACTTTGGGTAAAGAGGCTAGTAAGTCCTATGGTTTGCCGATTTATGACACATGCAATACATTAATTAAAAGTGAATAGGCGCAAAATGATCAAAGGATGCCTGCACTTGCCTTGGTTGATGTCCTGCTGCACGTAGTCCTCCGGGTTCTGCTGATCCTCATTCACCCAAGTCTCGTTCTCTATACGTCACAAACATCACACCGAGCAATACATGCAAGCAAACATACTTTAATTAGGGCAATACACCAAAACATCTCAACAGAAGCAAACAATAGCATAAAACTGTTCTACTCGTCGAGACGATTCCAAAAAGTATAAGTTTGCTAAAATCAGAGTCAAAATATGAAAGTTATGGCCTATACAAGGTTAGGGGCTAATCTGCAGAAAATAGGACTATAATCTAATTATTTTTGAACTGCGTAGGACTAGATTGTAAATATAGAAAACAACAGGGGCTTTTCTACAAAATTGCCAAGACTGTCGGCGGCCTGACCGCGTTGACGCGGTCAGCGTACACGTGGCGCTGACGTGGCGCCTGCGTGGCAGCCACGTGGCTGACACCTCAGCAGGTGACGTGGCCGGGTTGACCCCTGGTCCACGGCGGGTCGACGACCGATCTGAGCCGCTCGGCTCAGATCCGACGGCTGGCAATCAACCGGCGGCGCGGGGTCGCCGGAGCGGCGCCGAGACGGCGGCGCGCTCGCCGGCGTTGGCCGAAAACGCACTGCGGTGCTCGGCTGGCTGCGCGGGTTGGCCAGGGAAGCACGGCTTGGCCTCGCGGATACATTTCCGGGGCCAAAGACGATGGCCGACGGCCGGAGCCGGTGGCCCAGCCGGGCGGCGCCATGGCCGGCGGCGGATCTCGCGGCAGGCGAGCGCTGCGGGGCACGGGAAGGGGTGCCGAGTGCACCGGCGGGCATCTCACCTCAAGGCGAAGCCGGTGAGGTGGTTCTTGACGGCGAGAACGGGCCGGTGACGGAGATTGACGACGGCGGACGAAGCTCCGAGCGGCGGCGGCGACCTAGGGTTACGGGAAAGCGGCGGAACGGAAGGCACGGTGGCGGCTAGGGTTTGGAGAGGCTGCGCGGAGAGGTGGTCGACCGGCTTTATACGGCCCGGTGGTCCTCGGGTCGCATGCTCGCGCGGCGCGCGGGCGGCTCGGGCTGCGCCCGACACTGAGCCGGTGTCCGTCTCCATGGGGGAGACGACACTGTGCGGGTGGGCCCCGCCCATGTGGGCCCCACCTGTCAGCGGCCGTGGGTGCGGTGACGCGAGCGCTGGCGCAAGCTGCTGGCGTCGGGCTAACGTCAGCGACGCGGGCGGCGTGCGCGCGGCACGGCGGTGCCGCGGCCTGTTGGGCCGCTCGGCCCATCAAGGCGGCGCGGCGCGCTGCGGCTGGTGGCTGGGCCGGCCTACGCGGGAGCGCGGCCTGCTGGCGCGCGGGCGCTGGGCTGCGCGGCGCGGCCTGGCTCGCTGGCCGGGCTGGCCGTGGCCGCTGCTGGCCGGCTGTGGCCAGTGCTGCAGCTGCTAGGCTTGGCCATAGCTGGCCATGGCTGGCCATGGCTGGCCAAACTTGGCCAGGAGAGGCTAGGGTCGGCCAGGACCCTCTAGGGACTGGCCTAGGCTAGTTAGATTAGGTCTTTCTAGTATAGGGTTAGTGGGGACAAGTTAGAGCATAATGCAAAACCCTAAAACACAACAAGGATGACACGAAGAGCTCACACAAGTCAACCGAAAACTTATGCAGCAGCATGAATGCAACAATGCAGGGTTTTCTAACGTGCTACTCATTTTAAAGTAATTCATAAAACTTTGATAATTGTCCTATGAATTTAAAACATCTATGCCAAAATAAAAAATCAAATTCATTTAAATTTTAAAGTTCAAAAATCAGGGTGTTATAATCAACAGAAGAAGCTGGAGATGCCTGAAGCACCTTGCTCGCAGCCGTCGCAATCGTGCAATTGGACTACTTGTCCAGAACTGCAAAACACTTCCACTGGCATCCACACTTCCCTATGCTTCCCAAGCCTTGGTTTGAACTTTGAACTACTGGTGGTGTTGTAGTCTTATTCATGCCGTAGACAGCAGAGGTCATGTCTTTGGTCATGTCTTTCTTATTATATACATATATGTTGTAAGATAGGGATTTGATTTGGTTTGTTGAAGCAGATGTGTTGCAAGGTACACCCTTAAATAATGGTGAAAATTCTACATTTATGTGGCCACATGAGGGATGATCTACTATTGGCGGCACATTGATGTTTTTACTATCATTTTGGCCAATAAGGCCCGTTCTGGGCTTATTCATCCAATTAAATGGAGTGCAACCTAAAACATTGCACGCCATTTATATACACCAGTTCAAGGAGCTCAAAGCTAGAGGATTTCTGGCTTAACTATATAAGTTATGCATATTTTATCAGATAGTATATAGAAGGTGACACCCTACTCAGCTAGACTAGAATGCTGGAGGTAGCATACCTCTTAAATTTCCTTTTTTTTTTTTTTTGATAGCCTCAATGCACCCCTTCAATTGACATGTAGTAAGAACTGTCTTCACCATCAACACTGCAAGACAAATCAACATGATAAACCAGAGTTACAAAATAAACCAGCAAGCATCTACCTTTCGGTGAGGTGCAGGGGAGAAACAAGTGTTGCTGTGCAAACATATTCACAGAATTATTCGTAATGTTATTCACTAACTTCGAACTGCAGTCCACAACTTTCTTGGGTGCATGTTCTGCTCCCTCTTGAGAGGAAATGATGATCCTGAAACAGAGGAAGAACCACCATATCCTGAAACAGAGGAAATGATGATCCTGAAACTTCGTGCTCAGTGACATGCTTGTGAAGCGGATCTTAGGAGCTTTTACTGAACTTCATGCTAGGACTAGGACAGGTGGACAAAACGCTTTCAACAAGCAAGCATTGGTTTAGCAGTGGTCATAGATGTGGTCTCTATGTAGTGGGGACAGCCAGATTTGCATATGAGAATGCAAATCTACCTTGCATGTTCGTCTAGTCTTTCGTCATCCGTCTAATTTCAATGCATTGACTTAAGAGATTCTCTCTTTTGCCTAAAAAGAATACAGTGATATGCCACTGACAACTTGAAACCATAACGTAATCTCAATAGTGGACTGGGGACTGGAGTTCACCATGTAGCTTCCAAAAAGCTGAAGAGCTCGATCATAGTTGTCTGATTCTCAGAGGATCTCGAAAAATAGGCCACACAACACTCACCATTGATATGCTTTCCAACAACTTTGCCAGCCTAAAGCTTTTGACAAATATAACACTAGCATATTGTCAATCAGTAGCATCAGTTCCTGCTTTGGTTCTCTACTCCTAGGACTGGGTTAGATTTTGCACAAACCTAGAGCAGCCGCCGCACCTATAACCGTATAGCATAAACTGGTCAATGAATCCGAGCAAGGTCTTTGATAGAAGAAGCTGGAGATGCCTCAAGCACCATGCTTGAGGCCCAATCATGCGATTGTACTCATTGTCCGGAACCGCAAAACACTTCCACAGGCTTCCACACTTCCCTATGCTTCCCATGCCTTTGTTTGTACTTTGAACTGCTGCTGGTGTTGTGCTCCCATTCATATGCCGCAGAGTGAAGGTCAGGTTTTTCTTATATATAGATGGGCAAAGCTGGGAATAGGTCTGTAGAAGCAGGAGCTATTTGTGGCACTCCAAGTAAATGCAAAAATTTTACATTTATGTGGCCACGCCGGATTCTGTGACTTGTCTCTTGTGGATTTCATCTCTAGTCTACCCCAACTTGCTGGGGAAAAAAGGCTATGTTGTTGTTGTTGATGTGACCACGCCGGGGATGAGCTACCATTTGCGCCACATTGATGTTCTAGCTATCTCTCAGGCCAATAATGCGCATTCTGGGTTTATTCATCCAAATTAAATGGCGTGGGACATTAAACATTGTACCTAGATTGTGGATGAAGCTTTCCATATTCGATATATACACCAGTTCAAGGAGCCCCAATCTAAACTACAAGATTCATGCCTTCACTATATTTCAGATCCATATTTTATCAGCTAGTATATAGAAAGTGACACTGGTACTCAGCTAGACTAAAATGTTGGAAATGTCAAATCTCTTAGATTTTTTTTTGACAGCACCATTCAGTTGAGATGTAGTAAGAACTTCCATCACCAACAAGATTGCAAAAGAAATGGAATGCGCCCAGACAACAAACATAGAACCATACAATAGATTCTATATATTCTATTTAATTGAAAGGAAGAGATCCAGTCATTAGGTTTAAAAAAAGGAAAATACAATAGTTACTATTCTTCATGATTACGACTATAGAGTTAGGTAATAAACTGGCAAACAGTTTGAGAAATGGTGTGTTTTCTGTGAGGCAGGGGACAGAACAAGTGTTGTTGTGCTCCATCTTTATAGGATTATTCACAACTCTAAGATTATTCACGAAGTTCCAACTGCAGTCAATGAATTTCTTGGTGCATTGCTCTCCATCTCGATTGGTCATGAGTGTATGACGATGTTGATGTAGAGGAAGGACCACAATGTCAATGTCCCTACACAAAATGCTCCAAGATATGCTTTGTAAAGAAGATTTTAGTAATTTATACTTAACTTTGAGCTAGGACTAGGGCAGGTGCATAAAACGCTTTCAGCAAGCAAGCATTTGTTAAGAAAGGACCGCAGACGCTGTTTCTATATGAGAGACAGGCAGCTTCCTTGAGTGTTTCCACATTTTTAATTTCAAAGCACCTATTCAGCATATTCTCTCTTTTGTGTAAAAAGAATACAGTGATAAGCCACTGACAGTTGAAACCATAATTTAATCTAAAAAAAAGTGGAGATTGGTGTTTACCATGTTGCTTCAAAAATGCTGAAGAGCTACTAAACAAAATGTTACTTTGAAACACTTCCAGCAGCATCTGACAATGTTGCAAAGCTTCTGTTTGGGCCAAATGTTCTGCGCTATGTTTTTTGGTATTGGGGTCACTATATGGTCCTTTGGGAGTTTTCTGTGATTTAGCGTGTATTACATTGGATTTACATGATTTTTATTAGATAGGTTGGGAATTTTGGATGGCAGATGAATACGGACTGGACATGAACACGATGAGTTGGTTATGAATGAACTGTAGAGAAATATATCTGCATTAGCCAGGGTTGCATATGGCTGTTCCTCGATGAATATACAGAGCAGAGCACTAATGTACTTACTCTCAACGTCCCCAATTCGCGATAGCCTTATTTGTTATATTATGTAACAAAAGAACTGTATATTTTTAGTGTTGAAGAAAAGAGAATTTTTATGGTGCTTGCGTGGAACCGGTGGTTCCGCATATTAATTTGTTCTGAGGCCGGTTCCTGCACTAAATTATTGTTAAGGGTAGTTTAGTACTTTTGGTAAAGTACAGATTCTCAGCCACGTACCTTCGGCAAATGCTCCGGTGGTCCTTTTTATTAAACTGGCATGAATCTCAAAGCATCTGGGTACTTAATTAAATAGTAATTACGTTTGGATATGGACTCAGGTGTACCCTATCCAGATCCAAGCCCAAGACCTGGCCCAGCCCAATCCATTCTAACATTAGTGAGGGACTTCAATGCAAAAGAAACAAAGAAAGTTACAGATCGTTCTTTCCATCCACAATAGACGGAGTCCTCGTCCTCTTTGTCGTTCGAACCTCGTACTGGAGAAGGGCGGCGGCGGCGCATGGAGGGTGTTGCCGGCGGCGAACGCCTGCAGTGCGAGGGAGAGCAAGGACGAGTAGCTAAGGAGGCAGGGCGCCCGCGGCAGGAGCGAGCGGAGGAGGAGCAGGCTCGCCGACTGGAGAGGGGCGTTGGCGGCGGCGCACGGATCTCGGTGACGACAGTACCTCCGCTGCAATGGCCGTGCCGCATCCCCTGCCTTCGCATCCAGGTCATTTTCTCCTCTTGTACTTCTCCTATATATTCTCGATCTCCGGTGAACAAGCCCTTAATTTCTCGTACGAACGGGGCAACTGTCGAGGGCGGACAGCAATCGCCTTCGCCACGCCTGCTCCCCGGTGCGGCGCTGGTCTGTGTAGGATAGTACAATAATTATTTTGTGGTACCCAATTTGTATAGTGTGTTTGCGATGCCTGCACTGAGCTAAGTGCCCAGGAATTCACGAGGTGTTGCCTCTTATAGATCTGTATTCTGATGTCTTCAGCTACCAGGTTGTTTTTCTTTGACTGAATATTCATTTTGCATGGTATGCATTGAGATCCCAATTGCTATTCAGTTTTGCTCGAAATGTGGCTTCAATTCAGGAGACAAACTGCAGCGGGCGCTCGTAATGGATAACAGAGGTGAAGAAGAACATGAGGAAGAACTGGACTTCCATCTTGGGACTAACGATGATAGCAGTTATGATACCTGCGAAAAAGCAATTTCAGATTCTGGACTCACTACTAAGGAATCCGAACATGTATCATGGTCATATGGAAAACGTGGTATGACAGCTAAGGCTTTCTCTAATTTCCTAGAATGTTTGTTAAAGCTTTCTCTAATTTCTTTCACTTTGCCTTTGTAGAAAAAAGGGATCGATTTTATAGCAAAGACTATTCCCAGCTTACCTGACTATGTTTCCTCTTGGGAATTGAAACCACTGAAAAAAAAAATATTCCCACGCAAACTGATGGGTACGTCTCATTGTACTCAATTCCTGACGATGATATTGATGATTTCAGTCTGTGCATTACTTTGTCTCATTGTACTCAGTTACTCAAATGTGTAGGTACTCATGTGGAATATTTGCTATTAAATACATGGAACTTTGGAATGCTTACAAAATTCCAAAGAAAATTTACGCAGGTTCGTTTTCCCTTTTTTTCGTTTTCCCTTTTGTTGTGTACACCATCTTGATTTCGCGGTATCTTAGCAGAGAGATATACCAAAGTTCAAGAGGCAGATGGCTGCTCAACTCATATTTTTAGAGGCTAATGAAGCTAAGGCGAAGAAGGTAGCCGAAAAGATCATGAACCGAGATAAGGCAAAGGAGGGAGATGAAAAGACCAGGTAGCCGAAAAGATCATGAACGGACATAAGGCAAAGGAGGTAGCTGAAAAGACCATGAATTCGATTGATGTCGAGGAATAGTTGGTTTTATTTAGTAGTCTTATAAGTATTTTGCGAGAGATGCTGCTCAGGAATAAATAGTTGGAACATGTCGATTTGGTTTTTTAGTCGTTAAATTACTCATATACTCCTATGGTTTTCCAACATTTTTGGTTATGGTTATGATAAACATGATTTGCAATATTCAGTCCTTATAATTGATGGTTGCTCTGCATGTACGAGTCTAATACGATATAATTGATTTACAAAGACTTAGATGCACTGTAGGTCCATTAATTTGTAGCCATGTCTTAATTGGGTACGAAATCTACGAAACCGATTATTTAGCCCCGTAAACTTTAAAACCAGTTTACTCTAGGTCTAGGTCTAGATGCCAAAACCATTCTGGTTTTGCTGACATGGCATGCTAGCTTGGTATCATTTTTTTTATTTAGGCCCTTACATTTATTTTTCTTACAAAAATAAACCCTTCCTTGATCTCATCCGGCTCACGGCGCTGGTACGCACTACGCGAGGTCGTACCCGCCGCTGGACGTCACGACGCCGGCGCCCCCGAGCCCCGCCCGCGCTCACCCACTTGCGCCGCTGCGAGCCGAACGCTGCCACCGCGTTTGGTCCAGGTCCACGCCGCGAGTCGCTGTTCCGATCTCCGGCATCGACCGCGGCATGTCCCCGCAGAACTTCTTGGAGGAGTTATCCTCACCGCGTATGGGACGACGAGTACACCGCGAGTCGCGAGGTCATCCGCCCGCGAGGCCGCGCTGAGTGCGTCCGCGGGCACCAGGTCACCGGAGTGAGTGCGTCCTGCGCGTCCTCGTCTCGCCGCCGTGGCGCGAGTGCGAGCGGAGCCCCGGCGGGAGGTTGCTGTGGATGGCCGCCACCTCCTGCGGCCCAAAGAAGAAGGACCGGTGCACCGGCGTGTCGTCGTCGTCCTCCAGCGGGATGCCCTTGGTGGTGTCCAGCACCGGCACCTCGTCGTACTCGTGGTGCGCGAACGCCGGATGCAGCTCCCACACTGGCCGAACCGGCGGAGCCGCCGCGCGGCGCGCCAAGTCCGCCACGGCACCCAGTAGCTGCACGAGGCCCTGCGAGTCCACCATCGTGTGGTACAGCCGCACGCCCAGGACGAAGCCCCCGCACGCCAGCCTCGTCACCTGGAAGAGGAGCAGCGGCGAGCCGAGGATCACGGACGAGCCGGGGACGTCGAAGATGAGCTCGTCGAGGCACGGGAACGGCGGCTGCAACAGCACGTCCCAGCCGAAGTGGTCGAGCCGGACGTCGTCGGCGTTGGCCTCGATGAACAATATAAGCGCCCTGGCCACGGCGTCCCGGATCACCGGCGCGGGGTCTCGGGACCCGCCTATGAGCGCGTCGTTCCAGCGGTAGAACTGGATGACGGGGATGTGGAACCGCAGCCCGTCCTGATCGTCGATGTCCGAGAGCCGCTTCAGCTCCCGTGGCGTCGGGGACGCGATCTCATCGCGCGGCGGCGGGCAGCCCGTCTCCCGTCAGCAAGCACCGCGTACTCGTTTGCGGGCTTCCACGGCGGCCCGTTTTCAGCTGCGTGCGCATGCGGGGTTCTCGCGGCGGCCGCAATCCCGTTTGCTTGCTACCTTGCATCGAACGACAATAGTGACTCTAGTTGTGTACGTGCGTGTTCATTTTTTCCTATTTACTTCACAATTTTTCTAGTGATCCATAAGTTAGCTAAAAAATATACATAAACTACAAAAAATACTATGTATTGTTAGGAATATTTGACTCATTTTTTTTTACATTTTTTCACCATTCACGAGCAGACTGTCCTGCGGCAGCGGCTCGCGAGGAGGCTCCCGTGCCTGTGCGTGGGAGCAGATTCCCTCGACGGCGGCGTCGCGAGCAAGCTTCAAGCAGCGGCGTGCGAGCACGGTGGCGCGAGCAAATGCTACGGCGGCGGCGCCAGCAGGGTCGCTCGGCGACGTGCGCGAGCCAGCTCCTGCGGCGGTGGTGGCGCAAGCACGCTGCCTCGGCAGCAGCGGCGCGAACCAGCGCACGAGCGAGGCCAAGAAACCGGTGGTTCATATGAGTGAGGGCACATGGTTCACATGCGAGATAGGTGAGGGGCCTTTTTGAAAAATGACGCGGGCCCAAGTCTATGGTGGACAGGCCACGTAGCCAAAACCAGTCTGGTTTTAGCTATTGGACTTGAAGTGAACCAGTTTTAAAGTTTAAGGGGCTAAATAACTAGTTTATAGTTGCTGAACCTAATTAGAACATGACTATAACTTAATGGACCTACACTGTATTTAACTCATTTACAAATGAGTTACTGCTGCACTCATCTGTTTGTTTTTATGCACACTGTTTGTACGAGTCACATTCAGGTAACACCTGAAAATTCAGAGAATTCATATCCTGATGACAATAAAACGTTTGGATGCGCAAGTAATGACCAATGCAACAGTATCTAGAATTCAGAAGCGATGATTCAGTAATATATAGAGTGACTCGAGCAGGTCGGCACGGGCGCGCAGCGCCGTGATGAAGGTGGGGTCCAGCGCCAGCGCGCGGTTGAGTCGGCTATGGCGTCCGCGGGGCGCCCCCGCCGAGTGGAACGCAGCGGCACGGCCCACGAGGCATGCCGTGGCGAAGGTGTGCGGCGCCAGCACGCTGTGCCGCGTGTCGAGCACCTTGTTCAAGTGCCGCACGGCCTCGCCGGGTAGGCCGGCGTCCAGTGCCGCCATCGCCGCGGCGCGGCACCGGAGAAGGAACTTCACATGCGCGAGCAGCTGCGAGCCTGCGACACGGACTCCGCCTCGGACGCTGTTGTTGTAGAGCCGGTTTTCTTTCTGTTGGCGGGCGCGGGCACGGGCTTGGCGTTGAGCATGTTCGACGGCGAGAAGCTGTCCTCTGACAGGCACACGCTCTCGCGCCGGAACGCCGCGGTGGCGAGGCGGCGGCCGGTTTGGAGAAGCACCACCGCGTCCTCCATCACGCCGAGGTGGAAGCAAGCCTGGGCCAGGACCATGTAGCTCCATTGCTTTGAGATTCCACGGACTGCTTCTAACCCGCGAACTCCTCTATATGGTTCTGCCGCCGCAAGCACCACGTGAGCAGCGCCGCCGATCTTTCTCCTCCCCCATTGCCGCCTTTCCACATCACATGATATGCGTCGTCGTCTCCCAGGCTCCCAGCTCGCCACTAATCTACTTGGCACTGCCAGTTTCGCTGTAGTTCGAGTCCCACAGTAGGCTCCTTGCGCTGCCGACGTTCGCGATGGTTTTGTACCGGTGGAGGTGCCAGACCGGCACCTCATGCAGCCGCTGCCGTTCGGCCGCCGCCTCCCTTGCCGGTGTTGTCGTGTCTGTGCTAGGGGTCTTGGAGGAGTCGTGGGATGAACCCTTGTGGTGCTTCTTCACCACGGCCTTGTACCATTTCTTCAGGGCCTTTGCTATCTGCTCGACAGCTCGTAAAAAATTGTTCTTTTCATTTGTGAACCCATCTGCAAAACAAATCAATTCCATGTTAGTCTTCCAAAAGACATCCGCATTTGACAACGCCAATTCTAGCTCAGAGAGTTTGGCAGCTAATCTGAGTTCTGAAAGTTACTACGGAGTGAAGTATAATTCAGCTCTCTTCTGAAATATCAGAAAGCAATGTGAATGTGAGTTCACCTGAGATACAAGGGCATAGAGTGAAATGGTGATATAGTGCACATAAATTGGACGATAGCTCTGTGAACCAATGAACGAAAATGGTTAACAACTAGTAGAGATTTCTGAAAAATAATGAAACGGCAAATGCAACAGGCACTGACCCAAGGCAGACTTGGTGTATCAGATAAACACACGAAACTGACAGAACAGGAGCAGAAAATTGGATTTGCACACATGCAAAGCGGAGACAAGGATGCGATTCAATTCTATTCCGGTGCAAAAGAGCTAGAAAACAGGCAAGCGAAGGAAAAACTCACAAAATACATAAGCCGACGAGGCGGCCATGCACACAGACGCTGGCCGGATCGAGGCGGACGGCCTCCTCACACTCGCGGAACGCTTCTGCTAGGCGGGCGAGCCTGATGAACGCGGCGACGCAGTTGCTATGGCACGCGGCACTGTTTGTTAGATAAGCCTAGCATCTATATTTAGCACTTGCATGTTTTCTTTCAGTTTGAACACTCGCACGAGCACCAACCTGCAGTCGCCGTGCGGATAGGAAGAGGTGGCCGAGAATAGCTCGCCATGAACTCTGGCATGCAGTCACGGGCGACGTTCGCGGGCGTGGGGATGGACGCGCAAGTTACGCATCGTGCGCACCGTGGCTGTTATGCTTTGCATCGTTGTTTTCATTCAATAAATAGAGAAGAAGAACACCCAGAAAAGCTGCGCTTAGGCAGCACCAAAACATCAGTGTCCAGTTCATGTTTTCCAGTTCATTCACCTCGCCGCCGGCGTACATCGCCGTCCGTTCTAGCACTGTTGGTGCAGAGCGTCACCGCACGATCGTAGAGCGTCACCGCACGATCGTAGTGCGGCAGCGCCTCGGCGAACCGGCCCTTCTTGTACCACTCGTTTCCCGCGCGAGTGATTTCCTGCAGACCATCGCTGGTGGCCGGCGACGCTGGGCAGGGCACCTCGCCGGGACGTTGGGGAATTGTTGCTGTCCCGCCGCTCTCTGCCCATGTTGCCTCTGCCCCGTTCGCCCAGACACTTCCCGTGCCTTGCCGGCAACCTCGACTGTGGGAAGCCATGGCCCTGACCAAGCGCACGGTCTTAGCCGCCGGCGACCTCACGTTGGTCGGTCGTAGTTCCAATTTGTGTGATTTGGGGAGGAAAGGATACAGAAGCAGCTCTTTTTTGTTCTTGATTCACATTCTTCTTTTGATAGAATTTGATTCGTAGAAGCTGCTCCTCAATCATTAAAAGACTGTAATTAAAATCAGTTTCGGGCCCACATGATTTTTGGTCTTAGCCCACAACTTGAGTTCCCACAAATTTACCTTTTGCCGTGTCTTCTGTTTTTACCGTGTGTTTTTATTTTGGTGCACGGGAAAGGGCCTGTTCGCCGTGTGCCCGTAATATTGCACACGGCAAAGTTTCGGACACACGGCAAACTATGAGTTTCCGGTAGTGCGGGTTCCTCCTATTTCTAAATCATTGGATCTGACGAGATGAACGGCTCACATTATTTCCAAGCGTGATAAAACATCTCTAAAGAAAAACATGATCAGATTCCTCAGCTAAAATCTGCAATCATATATCAAGGAAAAGGGTAGAGTAAGGTATATTTAATTTATGTGATTGAGAGCTCTTTGTACCATGGAAATTGAGATGAACTAGTGCAGAGGTAGACAGAGGAAGATTATCGGGGGATTTGACGAGAAAGAGGCCGCACTACACAAACCATTCATATGCTTTTCCCGCCAGTTTAGCAGTATTTCCCAATAGGAGCCGCGTATGACTGCCTTGGTTACAACACCCAGCAAGGTCGTGCAAGAAAAGATCTAGTACCAGACTGCAAACTACTCGCACAAGCGTCTATGCTATGCTTCCCAAGCCTTGCAGACGTTTCCATCTAATGCCTGAAGCGTAGCACTAGCAGCCATAGCTGTAGTGCAAGAGGACTAGAAACAACTTGTACAAGCATCTACACTTCTCTATGCTTCCCAAGCACTTGAGCAGTGTCTCCCAACATTCAAAGTGTGGCGCTATACACTCAACTGACATAAATAATTTGGCTTCAACTGCTCCTGCTGTTGCGGTCTTATTCATGGCACAGATACTTGTATCTCTTGTATGCATGGAACTCCTTTAAATAGAGAGGGAAAAATGCACATTTATGTGCCCACCTGGACTCGTTTGCTATTATTGCCGCCACAATGTCGTCCTGGTGGCAATGGACTAAAATTGGGTGACATTTTCCTTACACGTGGCAAATTTTTGAGCCAATAAGATCCATTATGTGTTCATTAAAATTAAATGGCGCGCTAATTAAATGGCAGCCTCTAAGAGGCATAGCCCGCTATTTAAAACAGGAAAATAAATGCTTCAAATTCCTGTTCCTCGATGACTGTACAGAGCAGAGCACCAATGTATGTTCTTACCCTCAACGTCTAATTGGCCAATTATTTGTTACGTAACAGTACAATATAGTCCAGTGTTGAAGACAAATGGGATCATATTCTTCAGCTAAAGTCTGCAACCTTATAGAAAGGAAAAGGGTAGAGACGAACAAGCACACAGGTAGGCAGAGTAAACGTGTGCTGTCCTGTTATGCTCAGAGCAGAGAAGATGACCTCTCACAAAGAGGCCACAAACGAGTGCCTCCAACATTCCTGTGAGATTCTCAGAGGATCTGACGAGAAAGAGGCCACACCACACAAACCAATGATTTGCTTTGTGCTCCGATGCTTAAACAAAGAGCGCTTTCATCTGTGACTGCATAGTGCTCAACAATGGTTCTCTGCTCCTGGTGTTTGTAAATCTGTGAATAAAACGAACCATGCAGTACAGCGGTTCTACTCGGCACAAAGTTAGACCTGAGGCCTGACCTATACTGGTAGCATAAACTGGAGACGGGCTGTAGCAGTAGTTCCCAATAGAAGAAGCTGTTGATGCCTGAAACCTTAGTTTCAGAGGACGGCATCGTGCAACAAGAGTTAGTAAACGGGACAGCATAGTACTGACACAAGCATCTTTGTTTCCCTGTGCTTCCCAAGCCTGTGATCACTGCTCACTCATTGGCCATAGGTCAGAGCCAATTATTTTTATGAAATAGTACTTTGTGAAGTTTTCAAACAAATGAAGGATCGGATTCTTCAACTGAAGTCCTACTATTATAAAAAGGGAAAATGTTAGACTGATATATATTTTACATGATTGGAACCAGGTGGTTTCTACGGGGAAAGAGGCCAAACCACACATACCATTGATATGCAATAATGCTTTTGAACACCATAGAAGTTTCTCTTTATTTTTTTTTATTTTGTATATCAAAGGGCGCCTCAAGATAATATGAAGTTCCTGTCATCTGTTTCTGCTGTGGTTCTGTTGACAATGGTTCTCTACTCCAGTGATTTCTTTACCCGCAAATAAAACGAACCATTGGAGGTCACACGCATTTTGAACAATTCTAGAACTGGCCTTCACTGCCATACCATAAACTGGACACGAAGGCCAAGCATAAGCTTCAAACAGACATAGCTGGAGATGCTATACGCCCTTGCTTCAGGGCATTCGAATCGTGCCATTGGACTCAATTCCTGGAACTGCAGAACACTTCCATAGCCATCCACACTTCCCTATGCTTCTCGTGCCTTTGTTTGAACGTTGAACTGCTGCTGATTCTGTAGTCTTATTGATGACGTAAAGAGCAGAGGCATGTCTTTCTTATATATATACATGGTGCAATACAGGGAAGTGAAAAGTTGAAGCACATGTTCTGCATGGTACATCCTTATGTAATTCTGAAAATTGTACATTTATGTGGCCACGTGGGAGGTAATCTACCACTGACGCCACTTTGATGTTCTTGTTAACTTTTGGTTCAGTAAGGACCACTCTGGGTTTATTCATAAAAAATTGAACGGCTTGCAACCTAAAACATTTTACCTATCTAGCTTGTGGACAAAAAGCTTTCAACAAGGAAGTATTTGTTAAAGAGTGATAACAGATATTGTCTCTTAGTAGTGCAGATTTGTATATGACAATACAGTGACTGGCATCTTCCTTGAGCGTTAATTCCCACCTAATTTTAAAGCACCGATAATACATAAGAATACAGTGATAAGCCACTGACTTGTTGAAATCATAATTTAATGTAAAAGCAGTGGAGGCTGCTGTTCACTATTTAGCTTCCAAAAAGCAGAAGAACTACAAAAAAAAGTTTAATATGAAACACTTCCCATCGAAGCTTAGGGGTCCGACAATGATGCAAAATTTCTTTTTTGGGCCAAACAAGATGCATATATTTATTTTCTAGTTGCACTTGTTCCCGTCTATGTTTCTTGGTGTTGTGTCAACATATGCTTCATTGGGAGTTTTCCATGATTTAGCGGGTATTACATTGGATTTGAGTGATTTTTGTTATACAGTTTGGGAATTGGGGATGGCAGATGAATACGGATTGGACATGAATTGATGAACATGATGAGTTGGATATTGCTGTTCCTCGATGATTGTGCAGAGCAGAGCTCAAATGTATGTTCTTACTCTCAACGTCTTAGTGGCCATAGCCAATTAGTATTTGTTAACAAAACTAGAGCAGGCAACCGGAGGAAGCAGCACCAGTACCTCTACCCGACCAGATGATGCCGCCGCCTCTGTCATCCCCGTTCCACCACCCGCATCCTTCATCTGACTGCTCTCGAGTTCACGTTGGATTATACATTTGCATTATTAGTAATAGTAATCCTGTGGGAAGTTTTCAGTGCTTTGGCATGCATTGTATGATTCGAGTGATTTTTATTACATAATATAGAATTGGAATTTCGGATGGCAGACGGAGATGAACAAGCGAACATTCTGAGTTAATCATGCAAGAACTGTAGAAAAATAGATGATTGTACAGAACAGAGCACAATGAATTTCATATTGTCCTCATCTCAGTGGCCATAGCGAATTGTTTTTCATTTCACAGTACTTTGTGGCGTTTTCCATGTAAATGGGCATCTGATTCTTCAGCTAAAGTTTACAGTCATAAAAAAAGGGAAAAGGTTACAACGATATATAATTTATATATGATTGAGGCCTGCCAAAGTTAGGCAGACGAATTGTGTGTTCATATGGGAGACTGAGAGCAGATGGCTTCTTCCTGTTCGATGAGTGCCTCCAACAAAACAGTCTGATTCTCAGGGCAACTGCAGAGAAAGAATCCCCCGACACATTCAGTTCATAGGCATTTCAAGAACTTAGCAGTTTCTCATTAAGTTTATTTTGTTCCATTGATCCCAGTGTCTGTGGGAATAAGCAGTACACACACATTGGATCGTTGCTTAAAGATAGTTATAAAACTAATACTAGCATAAACTATGTCCCTGACATATGTTTCTGTTGTGGTTCGATTCACAATGTTCCCTACTCCAAACCAATTCGCAAGTAAAACGAACCATCCAATGCTGGAACTGCCGCCCGACCAATATTGCTGCCGCATAAAGTGGACAAAATGAGCAAGAGACTCAAACAGAGGAAGCTGGACGCCTTAAGCCCTTCCTTGATTCAGTGAGGGCGTGCGAGAAGATTCGACGACTGGAACTCCAAAATACTTCCATAGGTATCCACACTTCCCTATGCTTCCCAAGCCTTTGTTTGAACATTGAACTGCTGCTGGTGTTGTGGTCTTACACATGCCGCAGACAATAGGTCATGTCGTTCTTTTATATACATGGTGTAAAACAGGGAACTGGATAGTAAAGGGGAAAATTGTACATATTTGTGGCCACGTGGGGTGTCAGCTACCATTAACGTGACATTTACAGTCGTGCTATCTTCTGTGCGAATAAGGCCCATTCTGGGTTTTTTCATCCAAATTAAGCATGCAACCTAAAACATTGCACGTAGCTTGTGGATCAAGCTTTCCATATCCTATATATACATAAGATTAGGGAGACCAAAGCTAAACTACATGATTCTTTCCTTCACTATATTTGACTAGCGCATATTTTATCAGCTAGTATATAGAAATTGACACTGGTAGAAAGCTAGACTAAAACGGTGGTAATGGCATATCTCTTAAGAGTTCTTTTTTGGACAGCCTCAAAGCATCTATTCAACTGACATGTATAGAATTAGAAAGAACTGTCTTCACCATCAACATTGGCAAAGAAATCGAATACGTCTAATGTAATAATGATGACCAATACAATACTTAATATTCGACATAATTAAGACTATACAACAACAACAACAACATAGCCTTTTGTCCCAAACAAGTTGGGGTAGGCTAGAGATAAAACCCAAAAGAGGCATGGCAACAAAGAACACATAAAAGATACAAGAAAAAAGATTACGGTTCAGGCACGTTAATTGCTAGTCTCCAAGCGCTTCTATCCATAGCTAAATCCTTCGGCATATTCCACTCCTTAAAGTCTCTCTTAACCGACTCGTTCCAAGTTATTTTAGCTCGACCTCTACCTCTCATTACATTATCGACCCGCTTCAGAACACCACTACGCACCGGTGCCTCAGGAGGCCTCCGTTGGACATGGCAAAACCATCTCAACCGGTGTTGAATCAATTTTTTCTCAATTGGTGCCACCCCAACTCTATCCCGAATATCGTTGTTCTGGACTCTATCCCTCCTTGTGTGCCCACAACACCATCGTAACATATGCATCTCTGCTACACTCAATTGCTGGATATGTCGCCTTTTTGTAGGCCAACATTCAGCACCGTATAAAATCGCCGGACGAATCGCTGTCCTATAAAACTTACCTTTTAACTTCTGAGGCACCCTTTTGTCATAGAGGACGCCTGAAGCTTGACGCCATTTCAACCAACCGGCTGAAATTCTATGCCTAACATCTTCATCAATGTCGCCATCCTTTTATAGCATCGATCCTAAATACCGAAAAGTATCATTCTTGGCCACCACTTGCCCATCGAGGCTAACGTCTCCCTCCTCATTCCTAGTCGCGCTGAAATCGCATCTCATGTACTCGGTCTTGGTCCTACTAAGCCTAAACCCTTTTAACTCTAACGTATGCCTCCATAGTTCTAACTTCCTATTAACCCCTGCCCTAGTCTCATCCACTAGCACCACATCATCAGCAAAGAGCATACACCAAGAGATATCACCTTGTATATCCCTTGTGACCTCATCCATCACCAAAGCAAATAAATAAGGGCTCAATGTCGACCCTTGATGTAGTCCTATTTTAATTGGAAAGTCACTGGTATCGCCATCACATGTTCGGACATACGTCACCACATCCCTGTACATATCCTTGATGAGGGTGATGTACTTAGTTGGGATTTTTTGCTTTTTCAAGGCCCACCACATGACATTTCTCGGAACTTTGTCATATGCCTTCTCGAGGTCAATAAAGACCACGTGCAAGTCCTTCTTCTGCTCCCTATACCTCTCCATCAACTGTCGTAATAAGAAAATTGCCTCCATGGTCGACCTACCAGGCATAAACCGAAATTGGTTTTGGGTCATACTTGTCACTCTTCTTAGGCGATGCTTGATAACCCTCTCCCAGAGCTTCATCGTATGGCTCATCAACTTAATCTCATGATAATTAGTACAACTTTGAACATCTCCCTTGTTCTTGAAGATCGGTACTAATATACTTCTCCTCCATTCTTCAGGCATCTTGTTTGACCAAAAAATAAGGTTAAAAAGTTTAGTTAGCCATACTATCGCTCTGGCACCTAGGCATCTCTACACCTCAATGGGGATACTGTCAGGGCCCATCACTTTACCTCCGTTCATCCTCTTCAAAGCCTCCCCGATCTTTGCCTTCTGAAATCTCCTCACGAAACGTCTGTTGGTATCGTCAAACGAGTCATCCAACTCCAAGGTAGGACCCTCATTCTCCCCATTAAACAACTTGTCAAAATACTCTCTCCACCTGTCCTTGATCTCCTTATCCCTCACCAAAAATTGATCCGTCCCATCCTTGATGCATTTGATTTGGTTGATGTCCCTCGTCTTCCTCTTACGGATTCTAGCCATCCTATAAATGTCCTTCTCTCGTTCCTTCGTACCTAGTCGCTGATAAATTAAGACTATACTGTAATAAATTAGCAAACATCATCAGAAATGGTGTGCTTCGCTGTGAGACGAAGGGCAAACACAAGTATTCTGTGCTCCATCTTGAGAGGATTATTCGTAACTCGAAGATTATTAACGAACTTCCAACAGCCATCAATGAGTTTTTGGTGCAAGCTCATGTTGAGAGGACAATGCTGAAACAGTGGAAGATCCACAATGTCCCTAAACTTGGTGCTGCATCCATCATACACATGTAAAGCAGAGCTTAGCTGTTCATACTGAGCTTTGTGCTAGCATCAGGTCAGGTGGACAAAACGCTTTCAAAAAGCAAGCATTTGTCAAACGTTGATAAAAGATGTTCTCTCTAAGTAGTGGGAAGATCCAGATTTGTATAAGAGATCCATGACCGTTTCTTCCCGTTGTCACCGGCGTGTGGCATGTACAGACACTGACGGACCTTCTGACGATGACCAGTCGGCAGCATATAGCAACATGGATCCGATCGTAAGATGCTCTGCATGGAGTATGCGTTCTCTCAAGGCCATCTTGGAATACATTGGATTTGAGTGATTTTTATTTTATAATACATGTTGGGAATTTATTATTACTGACAATTTCAGATTTGGAACAGGCATGAACATTATGAGTTGAACATGCATGAACTGTAGCAAAAAAAATAAATGCCATTTTTGGCAGGGTTGCATACTAGTGTTCATTCTCTCGAGGACTAAACAAAACAGAGGAATCCATGTTGATACTGTCCAAATATCATTGATCATAAATTGTGTTTTTTATATCACAGAACTTTGTGGTGTTTTCAATATAAATTAGGATCTGATTGTTCAGATAAAGTCTGCAATTTAAAAATAGAAAATATTTTATAGGTTGGAACCGTGTTCTCCCTCGGGACGCTCAACGCAGAGGATGGCTTCTTGCTGTTTAATGAGTGCCTTTAACAAAACTCTTAGATTTTCAGGGGATCTGCATGGAAAGAGGCCACACCACACACAGCATTGATATGCATTTCAAGAAATTAGTAGTTCCTCATTAATATTTTTATTCTGTTGATCCAAGAGAGTCTCGTCAGAATAAGGATCACACATGCAGTGGATAGCTGCTTACAGCTTGTCACAAAACGTAATACTAGCATAATGTAAGCCCCAAATTCTGTTCACAATATTCCTCTGTTCCATGGACTCAGATATCTAGAAATAAGTCGAACCATCCAGAGAAAGTTGGATTTCGCACAACGCTAGAGCTCCCACCCGACCTATACCACTATAGCCTAAAGTGAGCAAGCAGCTCTAGCAGGAGCGTCCAACACAAGAAGCTGGAGATGCCTTAAGACCTTACTTGGGCCCATTGTGTTCAGGCAAAATGGCTCGGAATTTGGAACTGCACAACACTTGCACATGCATCCACAATTCCCATTGATTCCCATGCTTTTGTTTGAACTTTGAACTGTTGCTGGTGTTGTAGAGAGCACAGGTCATGTAGCAGAGAGCAGAGGCCATGTCTTTCTTATATGTATACATGACGTTATACAGGGATTGACAAGGTCTGTAGACGCAAATGCTATGCATGGTACTCCCTTAAGTAAAGTCGAGAACTGTGCATTTATGTGGCCATGTGGGTGATGATCTTGCTAACTTTTACGACAGTAAAGCTCATTATGGGTTTATTTATCCAAATAGGCATGCGACCTAAAACACTGTACCTATCTTGTGGATGAAGCTTTCCATGTCCTTTAAATACACCAATTCAAGAAGAGCAAAGCTAAACTACAACATTCCTGCGTTCACTATATTTGAGTTATGCATATTTTCAGCTACTGTACATAATGTAATACTGCTACTCATATAGACTAGAATGCTGGAATTAACATATCTGTTTAGCCCTATTTGGTTCCGAGGAATTCGGAGAAACTGGAAAGTAATATCAGTTTCAATTCATGGGATCCAAACATGTAGTAAGAGCTGTCTTCACCGCCAACATTGCGAATGAAATCAAATGCTTCCAGAATAGTAACGTAGAACAACACAGTTGTCAATATTCTATTGATTACTACTACAGAGTTACGTAATAAACCTGGAAACATTTTGAGAATAGTGTTGCTGTGCTCCATCTTGAGATGATTATTTGTAACTCTATGGTTATTCACGAACTTGCAAGTGCAATCAATGAATTTCTTGGCCCACGCTTTGCTCCATCTTGAATCTTGAATAGATATGATAATGCTGAAACAGTGGAAGAACCACAATTTCCGTAAAATTTGTCCTGAATGACACGCTTGTAAAGCTGTTCTTAAGAGCGGATACTGAGCTTCATACTAGGACTAAGACAGGTGGACAAAACACTTTTAACAAGCAAGCATTTGTTCAGCAGTTATCACAGATGTTCTCCATGTAGTAGGAAGATCCAGATTTTTATGAGAATACGGTGACTGGCATCTTCCTTTAGCGTTTCTTCCCTTCTATTTCCAAAGGATCGACTCAACAGATTCTCTCTTTTCGGACCCAGATGCACTACATTGAGGAGAAGACGCCAAGAGCGGAGCTGGAACCGCCGATGTCACCCCCACCACAGCAAATGAAGCTGATGGACATGCTGATGCCGGTGCCGCAACACCACCACCCGCTTAGCGGCCACTGGAGCATCAGCCGGTGGTGGAGTACATCCGTTAGTGGAGATCCCGTCATGGCCCATGCCGCCCGTGGGGCCATGCGGGTGCTCGTGTTGGCCCCGTGCTACCAGGGCTTCTACGACAGCTGCAGGTGCAGATGCTGTGGCTGGGTGTACGGTACCACTGTCCAGCCGTTGCCACCGACGTGTGGTGGGTATAGGGGATGCCAGACGTTCAGTAACGACGATCTGTTGGCAGCGTGCATCATCATGTGATTGGATCGTATGCTCATAGCATCACATCTGTGGCAGCGTGCTCTCAGGTTCACCTTGGATTATTTGTAGTATTATCATTTATTAGTAATCATCTAGTGGGAAGTTTCTGTGATTTGGCGTGGATTACATTGGGTTTGAGTGATTTTAATTTTGCATTACAGAAGATTGGGAATTTGGGATGGCTAACGATTGGGAATGGGAACGGACATGAACATTATGAATTGGTCATGAATGAACTGTAGAAAAAGAAATTTCATTAGGCAGGGGTGCATATTTGTGTTAGTTCTCTTAATGACTATAGAGAACAGAGCACAACGTATATTTATGCTGTCCAAATCTCAATGGCCATAGAACGTATGTTTTACTTTGTGGAGTTTCCAATACAAATGGGGGATCTGATTCCTTAGCTAATGTCTACAATCATCATAAAAAGCAAAATGCTAGGCCAACATTTATCTTATATGATTAAGGGCTGTATCTACCATGAAAAGGAACCCTGTGCATCGTTCCTTACAGCATGTCACAGAAACATTACACTGGCATAAATGTTGCTGGCATCTGTGCCTGCTGTGGTTCTATTCACACGGGTTCTCTACTGCCATTGTGGTTGGTTGATCCGCAAATAAAATGAACCATCAGAAGTCAGATCGTCAGATGGACTTTGCACAATGCTTCAACTGCTACCAGACCTTCCAAGTTTAACAAGAAGGACGAGCAGCAGCTTCCAACAGATGAAGCTGGAGATGCCTTATAGGCCATTCCAATCATGCAATTGGACTCCATGTCCGGAGCTGCAAAACACTTCCACAGACATGAAAACTTCCCCTCTGCTTCCCATGTCTTTGGTTGAACTTTGAACTGCTCCTGGTGTTGTAGTCTTATTCATGCCGTATGGAGCAGAGGTGATGTATTTCTTATATATACATGGTGTAAAATAGGGAATTGAAAAGGTTTGTGGAAGCACATGCTATGCATGGTACCCTCAAGTTAAGGCGAAAATTGTACATTTATGTTGCCACGTGGGGGATGAGCTACCATTGGCGCTACATTGATCTTCTCACTAACTTTTGGGCCAATAAAGCCTGTTCTATGTTTGTTCATCAAACTAAATGGCGCACAACCAAAAAAGCTGCGCCTAGCTGGTGGATGAAGCTTTCCAAATTCTATATGTACACCAGTTGAAGGAACTCAAAGCCAAAATACAAGATTCTGGACGTCACTATATTTGAGTTGTGCATATTTTATCAGCTAGCATATAGAGTCATACTGGTACTCTGTCACACTCCATTTTTAAGGATAAAAATAGAATGTATAAATTGCCTTATATGCGTCCCAGGAATAGTCGCACATATAAGAAGACAAATTACAGAGAGTATCATCACCCTGTTTAATACATAGCAAACCATATTATTACAGAGTATTGCGCATAATCAAATAAATAACTAGTATATCTTTATTGCGGAAGCTTCCCACAGAGACCCGTCAACTGGTGAACACCAAGCCTAGTACTCATCATGATAGCTATCATTCCAACCTTCATCTGTTACCCATCCGGGATTTTCCAAAATTGAAAGTAAAGCAAGCGTAAATACACAACAGAACTCAACAAGCATAACATGGGTTAATGAGGCTTAATTAAGCTGACACTGTTTGACTGCATTTAGCTTTTATGAATTAATCAAGTTGAGCAATTAAGTAGCATCGAGGTAGCAAGTATCTCCCAAAACCATCATGATCAATGTAACATAAATGAATAATAAGCATAACAGTATAAGAATGAACATTTTAACATGTTAAGAGAGATCATCATTAATGTAAAGATTCCAAGGCCGCTCGTGTCCTTGAGCAAGGTTAGTATACTAGTTTATTAAACTCTGCGCAGAGGTCTACACTTTCACTGTGAGTCATGATTTACCCTTTCTCCTGAGGCGGCCAACCTCTTAGCCCACTACCAAAGAAGGCCGGCAGGGTTCACTATGAAGCCTTTCAAAGGTTTGTCTAACATATTAGGGCCGCTAAGATTTTTGTGCCCTACGAATGTAGTATCCTCCGTTCTGATGGCACACAACCACATCCTATATACATACAGACAGGGGTCCATCTATACCCAACCCGAAACACACCCCATTACGCCAGTAAGGGAACCACTAACAAGCTAGAAAAGGTCCTCATACTGGGCTAAAGCCAGAGCCATATAGCCCTCACAGCTGTACTGTCAATCCCGGAGGTTCTGTTACAGATTAGCCCTCAGGTTGTTAAAAGTCATTATTACTATTCATGACACAATTACTCATCAAGCCACAAGATCATGATATTCATTAAGAACTAGCATCATAGCTACCCAATGCAACCCAAAGGTGTCAAGAAATCAGGATAACAAAATCTAGTTATAATCTCTAGGGTCATCAAGTAGACTCATGCAAATGTATTATTTATTTAGAGTCTTGCTGGTCCTACTGATCCTCAAAGTGGCCTTGTTCAACAAAACCCTCACCGTCTGAACTCGACATTAACAATCAACACCAGACAATCCAATCAAACATACATACACGAAGCAAACAAAGAGTTATTAGAGGAACAGTACACCAATGTCATCAAAATAGAATAAAATGTTTATAAAAATATTCTACTCGCTGCTACTATCACACAGACATCAAGTTCACTGAAAACGTAGTTATAACGGCGAAGTTATGAATTTTCAAAGATTTCCTATATACAAATAAATACATTAAATATAGACTAAAAATATAAAGTTTCCAAAATACTTCAAATGTAGTACCACTACGTAGATTATGAAATTATGAATCTAATGGAATTTGAACGGACCAAATCGGAGTTAAAACACAAGAGATATAAGCTTTTAAAGATAATGGCAAAACTGTAAATAGAGGAAAACGTATTCTGAAACTGAAAAGGAGAAATACGCTTTTCCGAGGGTAAAACGTATTATGTGACCTGTTAAAGGGAAAGTACGCTTTCCATGGACATAGCGTATTCTGAATCTGTTAAACAGAGATTACGCTTTCCAGTAGAGAAAACGTAACCATAGGAATTTGCCAAGGGCTCTTAATAGAATATCCATAAACCCAGGGGTTTTTAGCAATTTTGGCAGCCGAAGGGTTACGGCTATATCTCGGCCCTCCGATCAAAAACCGACGGCCAGGATTTGGAACTGATGGCAGGCAACCGGAGACGACGGCGGTGCTGTCGCGCGACATGGCCGACGACGAGCCGAGCCCGCCGGAGTTCACGAAACTAACGATTCCGGCCACCAAATCGAACGCGGCCGGTTCTGTTCGAACGAGGGAGACGAGCCGCGCTCACCTAGCAGGAAGATGACGGCTGAGATGGAGCAAGGACGACGTGCAGCTCGGCGAGGCAGATGACGGCACCCTATGCACGGTCGCAGCACGGGTGAGCCAGAGCTTCTTCAAATTAACGGCACCGGAGTGCTTTTGAAGTCACGGCAGAGCTTTATTTCTTACCCACGACGTCAAAGAGTTCAAGATGATGATGAATTTTGGCGGCGGCAGAAAACAGCAATGGCGGCTAGGGTTTCAGAGACCGCTGCTGCTCAAGCCAAAGGCGGCGCTTTCTAGGGTACGGAAAGAAGTTGTAGTCGCGGATTCAATGTATATATAGCCCAAGCCCTTGACGCGACCGACCGAGCGTGGATCGAAGCAGACCCGGCCGGTGCGCTGTGTCTAACTCGGTGCTAGGTCAGAGGAAGCAGAAGATGACACGGGTCCCATGCATCAGCGACCCAGTGCGAAAGACGGACGCGGACGTGGCGGCGAGCGGCTTGATAGGCTGTGGCCTACGGCCCAAGAAGAAACGCGGCACGTGGCGTTGCTGCAGCGGGCTCTGCTGCTGATGGCCTTGCTAGGCCGGCCAAACGGAGAGGAAGCAAGCCGTGCGGTGATTGAACGGGCCAGAGGGAGGCGGGAAGAGAAGGCCGCCGGTTGGGCTGTTCCAGTGACCGGGCCAAAAACAGGAAAGGAGGGAGGAGGGAAAATGAAATAGTTTTTCATTTATTTGAATCCTTTTCAAATGCATTTTAAAAATGATTTTGAATTCCAAATTCAAATGCAACCACCACAACAAAGAATATGCACCAGCATGAATGCTCAAGCATGTTTCTACCATGATTCAACTTCTTTTTCATTTAAACATTTATTTTGCCCAATTATTTATTCACCAAAAATCATTTTGTCTATTTTTGAAAATTTGAAAAACCTAGGGTGTTATAATTCTACCCCCCTTAAGAGAATCTCGTCCTCGAGATTAGATTTTTCTTACTCAAACAAATGCGGATAAGCTGCCTTTAGTGCATCCTCTGTTCCCTAAGTTGCCTCAGCCTCTGAGTATCGGTTCCACTGCACCTTGCACATCTTAATAATCCGGCTTCGGATAACCTTTTCAGTTGTATCCAAGATCCTTATTGGAAACTCTTCATATGTGAGATCATTCTTAATAGTGGGCAACTCCAACTGATAAGCCACTTCTCCACATCTCTTTAAAACCTTAAATGGGCCAACATACCTTGGCGCAAGTTTCCCTTTCTGGTTAAACCTCTTCACACTTCTCATAGGAGACACCTTCAAATACACATAATCACCTTCTTTGAATGCCAATTCTCTTCTCCGGGTATCTGCATAACTCTTCTGGTGGGATTGTGCTACCCTCAAATTCTCCCTAATCACCCATACTTGTTCTTCTGTGGTTCTCAGGACATCTGTCCCAAACAATTGACTTTCCCAAGTTTGATTCCAAAACAATGGCATTCTGCACTTACGCCCATACAGAGCTTCAAATGGTGCCATCTTGAGACTCTGTTGATAACTATTGTTGTATGAGAACTTTGCATAACACAAATTCTTATCCCAACTTATGCCTGTAATAGAACCGACCAATTTATTAAAGCACAAGCACGTAATTCACCATTCGATAGCAAACTTACATGATTGAGACCTAATAAACCCGGTAGTCATACCAAAATCTCGAAGCATTTCAAACTTTCCGGCATAGCCAAGATCGTAATAAGTTTAGCCGTCACCATTCACAACATACTTAGTTCGCACAATAAATAGACATCGGAGTTCGAAATAAGTTATTACAACCCAAGTTCAAAAAATTCGAAATAAAGTGGAAGCAATTTAGTTCAAATCCACACACACACTTAGTTCAAATACAGTGCCAGGTCCTCAGTCAATATCCAACAAAAGCATAAAGTAGAGTGGAGTGACCATGCCCAAGGTCTAGTCATCACCCAATGTGGGATAGAAGCAGTGCTGGCAATAGCCATAAAGCATCTCACCATCTACAACAACATGGGAAAATAAAACCCTGGGTACGAGAATGTACTCAGCTAGACTTACCCGTCATAAACTAGAAATAAATTGACTCCAAGGAGTATGCAAAGCTATATAAGTAGGATAGCTGACTCATCAGTTGCAGAAAAGCTTGCATTAAAGAAAGAATTGATCATAACCTTCTAGCATTGTATTTTGATTTGATTAACCTTACCATACTAAATTAGCACCTGTACTAAACAAGCATGGTAATAATTATTCAACAAGAATAGTAACCAATTCCGATTGAGTGCCTTTCAACATCACGGCTCAACCATCACATCTCTTTATTCAAGTTATTACTACGAGCCGCTGCTCAAGTCAAGTGTTCACTGTCCAGGAACGATGGCGATTATAATCGATTACAAACTAGCTGATGGGGTATTCCTCACACAAACCACACTCACCCGCTAAGGTGAGCTACAGATCACCAAAGATTCAATTCGGATAAGTCGCGGGATCAGCAGGTACCATCGTATGCAGGAACCGCCCGGCTGCCTTATTCAGAGTGACCCTGACCTCAGAGTTACTCTCCGTGTAACCCGTGGTCTCCCATCTTCTCCAATACGATGTGTATAGCAGGTTGACTCCCGATCCAAATCAAACTCAGGCTTCGTGGTCGGAATGACTTATCCTTCCAGCTAAATGTGAGGCATAAATTAAATATGACTTGAGGATGTACAACGGACGGGGTCCTAGTTTGACATAGATGAGATGACCTCACCGAACCTCTAGTTCAGCCTCAACACCCATCCCGCCCGGTCTCGATTTATTATCTCCACATGGTTATCCAAGATAACAATGTATTCAACCATTCCGAGTAACCACCTATAACTCGCGGATGACAGGAAATCACTCGACTTCTACCGATCTAGTTAAAGCAAGGCTAAGCAGATAATCGCACCTAAACCTAACAGGGTTGAAGTATAACAGGGCAAGGAATATAAGTAATGCAGCCACGGTATAAAACAACGCCTATAACTTAATGCATCAAACAAGTAAACGACTCAAGTTAGATATTTTGCAAACCACAGGGAGAATGCTCCGGGGCTTGCCTTTCAGGAAAGAGCTTGGCTGATGGTCGGGACACTCGAGAAGATCAACCTCGGGATCCTCTTCTGCTGCTATCCCTTGTACCAAGGCTTCCTGCTAGCCTTCCTCTTCTGGTGCTCCGGGAACTACCGTTTCGAGCTCTGACGATCCTATATGACGCATAGTGCATATGAATACCATAAATACATAGTAATACAAAGGTACATGCTGATGGCGAATGAATGCTCAGTTGAAGATAAATGACATGATTTTAAAACATGTAAAATAAGCACATGTCATCTGCATTCTCTTCTATAATACTTCATAAACACGCATCGCATTCCAATTTACTTATACATTAAAAGAAATTATAAACGACCATTGTTTTACACACTACCCTCTACTGACGAGAACTAATAACAGATTATACACATCACAAACATCAGAAAAAATATTATTACACACATGAAATAATAACTTAAAGCATTATAAATTATTTAAAAGAAATCAGGGTAGAACTACAACATGACCTTAGACTATTCAGAAAATTCTATAAAAATTACAAGAACTTAAGCATGCCTAATGTAGAGTATCATAAAAATTTCATGTCAAAACGGTAAGTACTTTATCCTACACAAAAATGATAAGGCAGAATAATTTAAAGGGCATAAAATACTTTGTACATAGAAAAATATCAAACAACAGATCTCAGACTACTCTTAGCTTTAGATTGACATAAAAACATCCTCCAAAAAGTTTCATGCACAAATCATATATATATTATTTATTATGAATAATTTACTATCTACTTGAATTAGGCACCATAAATAGACAGAACAAAATTTACACATGACATGGCCTCACAATATTTTTCACAAATAGAGCATGACATAAGCAGACTAACAAACTTAGTTTCACATTTTTTTGAGCAACAAAGAATTACTTATGCATTTTTCAAGATAAAGGCATTTAATAGGGATAAATGAATCTATACAGAAAAGTATCACAAAATTCATATTTCATATTTTTCATGTATAGATCTCCCTAAAAGAAAAATACTGCAAGTTGAACCAACTCATTTGGACTAAAAATGAGGAAGATATGATTTTTCAAAGCTTTTACAAAAATCTGCAGACAGATTCTTTAAAAATGAAAAAGAAAAACCGTTTTGCACCCGGAACCTTGGACTTTCTAGAAATTAACCGAGCCCTATTTTGAAACTCTCTGAGTCTGGCCACTTTGCACTTAAGTCCGGGAAACATTAACATATCATGCCCGTGGCCCACGCCGAGGAGAAAGGTCGTCGGCGGTCAGCAATCTCGCCGACGACGAGGTCTCCGGCCAAACTACGATCACTACTTGGCTCAACTCAACGTTGCGAACCCAACGGTGTACCAAATGAAGGCTATTAGTGTGATTTTGACTGATGGCCATGCGTGACGGCGGACGGCGGCGAGGGTCGGCGGCGCGCCAGCCATCTCGGGCCTCGGCAGGGCACAAGAACAAGCCTATTACCTCCAGCGAGTCCAGGCGACTCAAACTAACCAGACAACGTGAAGAATGGCTGGCCGGAATGACGACGGTGCTGCATGCCGGCGAGCGGCGGCGCGACCCGCGACGGTGGTCGGCCAAAATCCGATGAGTACAAACCCTAATCAATCCCATTAGCTACTTCAATCGGTTCTACTCATGCAGGCGATCACGATGCGCGAGCTAAAGGAGGAAGAAAGGGGTTGCTGGTCATGGCGGACCACGCAGCGGTCGAGGAGGCCATGGCCGGCGGAGGGGGAAACGGTCGATTCGGTCTCTACCTGGGTTCTCGGGGGCAGTGAGCTTGCGCAAGACACGTCTCACGTCAAGGCGGTGCTGTTGGCGAGCTCTGGGAAGAAAATGGCAGGGCGGTGCGGTGTGGTGATGATGCGAGCTCGGGGTGGCGGCAATGGCGGGTTCCGCGTCCGCTTGAGCTCGGGGAGAGAAATGCGAGGCGAGGAGGGGCGTCTGGTGGTGGTGGGGGAGAGTGAAGGAGAGAGTGACGCGGTCTGGTCGCCTTGAAGCCGGCGCTAGAGCTCGGACAGGCGGACCACGGCATCGGGCATCGACACGCGCGTGGCACGCATGCAAGTGGAGCGGGGCCGAGCGGAGGGGCGCGTGGGCGGCAGTGGGGTCGGGCGAGCGCGGGCGTGTGCGGCGCGTGCGAGCGGGGGCCAAACAGCGGACAGCGGCAGCGCCCCGGCGTACGGTCGCCGCGTGGCTGGCGTCAGCCGCGACACCATCACGAGGAAGAAGAAGAGAGGGAAGAAGAAGAGACTGGCAGGTGGGTCCCACTTCGCCAAGATTCGTGCAGAACTTGATTTACTCTATATTTTCTAAAATAATCCGAATTTGAAGGAACTTGTAAAAGATGAAATGTTGCTCTCAATGAGTAGAACATTTCACTTTAAAACATCAAAGCCTAATTCTGCCTAGAATTTGAAAATTAAAAATAGGGATTTAAAATCCATTTAAAATTAAAAGAAAAACATTTTTATAAACTATTTTTGACATTTTTGACCCACTTCCAAGCCTTTTCTTGAAATGACCCAAGAATAAGTTTTGCTCCAAATAATTTACTCTACAAACTTCATTTAACACTCAACCCCAAATAAGCAACCTATCACATAGCTCTAGTTCAAATCAAAGCAAGCACATTTTTTATTTTATCATTTCATGTAAACAATGACTATGCAAAGGGATGATTATGCTCATGATATGCAAGATAATGCATGCTGAACAGCATGGTGTTACAGCCCTTCCCCCCTTAAAGAAATCTCATCCCGAGATTTGAGTAGACTAACCATTCTTTATGAAAATCAGGATATACTTCTTTTAAATAGTCCTCGGTTTCCCAAGTGGCATCGCTATCGTCATGATTGCTCCAAAAACCTTGTATTGCCTGACCACATGATTTCTGGTCACTCTGTCTTTGACATCCAGGAGCCTGATAGGTTTCTCTTCATAAGTTAAATCTGAACTTAGCTTAATGTCTTTGATTTTAACGGCTTCTTCGGTTGGAACACGTAGACATTTCTTGAGTTGGGATACATGGAAAATAGGAGGTGCTAATTTCTTTTTAACTCCAAAACATTGCACTTTCTTCATAGGCAAGACCTTCAGATACACATAATTACCAACATTAAAAACTAGAGGTCTTCTTCTCTTGTCAGCATAACTCTTCTGACGAGATTGTGCAGCTGCTATGTGTTGTTGAATTGTTCAAACCTGCTCTTCAGCTTCTTTAACAAAGTCAATACCATAATATCTTCTTTCTCCAGGTCCTACCCAATTCACAGGCGTTCTACATCTTTAGCCATACAGTGCCTCAAAAGGAGCCATCTGTATACTCTCTTGGTAACTATTGTTATAAGAGAATTCTACCAAAGGTAACCATTTCTCCCATGAACCCTTGGATGAAAAAACACAAGCCCTCAAGAGATCTTCAAGAACTTGATTCACTCTTTCTGTCTGACCTGAAGTTTGAGGATGATAAGCTGTACTACGATTTAGCTTTGTCCCCAAATCCTTCTGCAAGTGATCCTAGAAATGAGCAGTAAACTGAGACCCTCGATCAGATACAATTGTTTTGGGAATTCCATGCAAACAAATGATCTCCCTGAGATAAATATCAGCATATTGAGGTGGTCGATAATCTATACGAACTGGAATAAAATGCGCACTCTTGGTAAGTCGATCAACGATTACCCAAATAGAGTCATGCCCTTTTGGAGTTGTGGGAAGTTCAATAATGAAATCCATACTGATATCTTCCCATTTCCATTCAGGAATCGGCAATGGTTGAAGCATTCTGGCTGGCTTCAAATGAACATCCTTTATGAGACAACAGATGTCACACCGTGCGACATAAGCTGCAATCTCCTTTCTCATTTTTGTCCACCAAAAATGAGCCTTCAGATTATGAAACATCTTACTACCGCCGGGATGAATAGATAACTTTGATAAGTGAGCTTCATCCATGATTTGATTTCTGAGTTCTCTATCTTTTGGTACGACCAGACGATCATCAAACCATAAGATTCCCTTCTCATCTACTCTGAAATACTTGATTGGCTGTTTCAGCATCTTCTCCTTGATATGACCTATACCATTGTCAGTTTTCTGACCTTCGATGATCTTGCTTTCAAGCGAACAACTGATTTGAATGCTACGCAGCACAACAGGATGCATGAGATTAAAGCCATCTGCTAACAAAGGTTGAATCTCATGGCAATGGGATTTCTGACTCAACGCATCTGCGACTACGTTTGCCTTGCCTGGATGATACAATATCTCCATATTGAAGTCCTTGATAAACTCCATCCATCGATGTTGCCTCATGTTCAACTCGAGTTGGGTAAAGATATACTTCAGACTCTTGTGGTGAGTGTAGACTTTGCAGAAATTACCCAGCAAGTAATGCCTCCAGATTTTTAGAGCATGCACAACAGCTGCAAGCTCCAAATCATGGGTCGGATAATTCACTTCATGCTTCTTCAATTGGCGTGAGGCATAAGCTATGACTCTCCCTTCTAGCATAAGCACACATCCTAAGCCTATTTTTGATGTATCACAATATACATCAAAAGGTTTCCCTAAATCTGGTTGCGCAAGAACAGGAGCAGTAGTCAACGATTCCCGCAAGGTACGGAAAGCCGTTTTGCACTCTTCTATCCAAATGAACTTCTTCTCTTTCTGCAACAGATTTGTCATAGGTTTGGCAATCTTTGAAAAATCCAGAATGAAATGACGGTAATATCCGGCTAGACCAAGAAAACTCCAAATTTCATGCATAGAAGTTGGCGCTTCCCAATTCATCACCTCTTGTACTTTCCTCGGATCTACTGAGATTCCCTCATCAGATAGAACATGGCCAAGGAATTGAACTTTCTTGAGCCAAAACTCACACTTGCTAAACTTGGCATACAACTTATGTTCCCTAAGCCTTTCTAAAACAATCCTCAGATGCTCGGCATGATCTTCTTCATTTTTCGAGTACACCAAGATGTCATCAATAAACACCACCACAAACTTGTCTAACTCAGTCATAAAGACCGAATTCATCAGATAAATGAAGTATGCAGGAGCATTTGTTAAGCCAAAGGACATAACAAGATACTCATACAATCCATATCTGGTAGAAAAAGCGGTCTTAGGCACGTCTTCCGGTCTAATCTTGATCTGATGGTAACTAGACCTAAGATCAATCTTGGAAAACACTCTTGCCTTGGATAACTGGTCAAATAGAATGTCAATATGGGATAACAGATACTTGTTCTTGATGGTCACAGCATTGAGTGGACGGTAATCCATGCACATCCATAAAGATTTGTCCTTCTTCTTCACAAAGATAGCAGGACAACCCCATTTCGACACACTAGGGCGAATAAGACCCTTGTCCAACAATTCTTTCAACTGATTTTTAAGCTCTGCTAATTCATTTGGTGGCATCCGATATGGCCTCCTAGAGATTAGGGCCGTGCCCGGTAATAACTCAATGCGAAACTCGACATCCCTATCGGGTGGAAGACCCGGGAGCTCTTCAGGAAAAACATCCGGAAACTCACACACGACAGGAATTTTAGGAAGAGGGGTCACACGAGTAGAATAGGATACGCTCTCTAGCTTAAACTTTTGGGGTAACGGCACTTGAAAGGTACCCTCCCCAAGAGGATTTCTGATAGATAGCATCCTATTACCTGTATCGATCACAGCACCCCAAAATTTCATCCAACTCATTCCCACTATCACGTCCACACCTAAGCCAGGTAGAACTATCAAGTTCAACTGAAACCTCCACTTATCTAGATCTAAGGTTGCACCCTGAACTATCTGCTTAGTAGTTATATCAGCCCCAGCTGAACTAACCTTGAATTCAATGCTCAATTCAAGTATCTTTTGGTCATGCTTCTATGCAAATGCTTGACTCATGAAAGAATGCGATGATTCAGAATCAAACAAAATAGCGGTAGGGATTTGATTCACAGAAAACATACCCACAGTCACTGGTTCACCAACAAGAATCTCCTCAATAGAGGTGTTGTGCACACGAGCTTGGTATGGGGCCTGCTGCTTCTTGGGAAAAGGGCAATGATGAGCAAAGTGCCCTGTCTGGTTGCAGTTGTAGAAAGGTCCATTAACAGGTGTCTTGTTAGCACCGGTCAAGCTACTCTGTCCTGCTTTCCCCTGTGGAGCAGGAACTTTGAATGCTCTGTGATGCTTCTACGGATTCTGAGCTGGATAAGGGTTATGTCTTTTCTGCTGCGGGGGCCTGAACCTCGCTCCAGACATAAGTGGACGATACGGCGTATGAAAAGCAGGTGCGGCTCTTGCCTAAGAAGAACCACCTCCATCATGTGCTCTCTTGCGATTCTTGGCGGCAGCATGAACGTTGTTACTATTTTCTTGCATAATACAATCTTTCAGAAAGTCATTGAAAGTAACACGAGCAGAAGTGCTCATGGTCTTCATCAACTTGGAACTCAAGCCTCTCTTGAAACTAGCTATCTTGTTCTCATCATTGCTAACGAACTCAGGGGCATACCGACTCAAGGTATTGAAGGTGTGTAGATACTCCTTCACTGTACGAGTCCCCATAGTGAGCGATAGAAACTCAGTCTTCTTCATAGCCATCAAACTGAGAGGAATGAAATTCCCCCGAAAGGCACGTACAAAGCGGTCCCAAGTAATAGGAACACCCTGCTGAAAGGTGGTGCGATGCTGCTTCCACCACGTCCCCGCTTGTCCCTCAAGTTGATGGGCTGCATACTCCGCCTTCAGTTCTTCTGTTAACCTTAGAAGATGAAATTTATCTTCCATGGTGTTGAGCCATTCATCTGCTTCAAGCAGTTCGGGAGCATCTTTAAATACAGGAGGTTTAGTGTCCTGAAAATCCTTGAAGCTGCTATACTGATTTTGCTGAGGACCCTGACGAACATCACAAGCCAAACTTTCATGAAGAAGCTGCTCCCGTTGCGCTGGCTGCCCAAGAATTGAGCAAACAGCTTCTCTGCATTGGTCAGAGGTGGGGGTGGTACACCACATGCAGTATTATCGGCACCCTCTTCAGCACCACCACTACCATTACCACCCGAACCACTACGGGTAACCGGCATCTGCATTTTTTAGTAATAAGTATTTATTAGGTGAATGTTGTCATAATGAGAGGTGAATGTAAAAATCATGCCAAACTGAATTTATCGAGGGGAATAAATTCGCACAATAAATAGAGGCATAATAATTCTAATTTTCACATCACAACATCACTAATAATATTACTTCGAACCATCGCAAAGCCTCTTACAACATCCATATTTTGCCAGCATACATACACTAGACTTTTAAAGGTGTACGGATATCACCACATCAAACACCATGTTCCAACATTACATCAAAGTCTCAATAGCATGCAAAAGGGTTACATGACTACCTGACAGGAACGCAAAAGAACAACTAGAGACTAGTGATCATCAACAAGGCTACTCTCCATTCTTGCTACTCTCACTAGAAGCACCGTCCAAAGCCTTCCTAGTTGTTGCTAAGGCTGCTCTCAGCTGACGGATCTCCTCCTGCTTCCTGTGCACCTCCTTGTGAAGACTAGCATTGTAAGCACGAACACCCTCCACTTCCTCTAGCACCTGCTGCTAACAGATGTTAAGATGACGAAACTTGAACCAGGCTTCATCCCTAGCCTGAGCCATCTTTTGGCTCTTCTGGCTACCTCCTCTCGTGAGCGCTGAAGCTCACGTGTCAACTCACGCTTCTCCTTCCGTGCATCAGCTCGAGCCTCCTTCAACTCCTCACTCAGTCGAAGTGCCTTAGTCTCCATATTGACATAGGCCCTCATCACTGCAAACATAGCACTCATGGCAGGCGTGTCGCTACCCTGCACCTCCTTAGGACCTGCCTCCGGTGGTTTTCCCTTAGCATGTGGCCACCTAGAAAGGCGGTTAGCAAAGGGAAACACACCAGGAAAAGCCTGGGCAAGCTGGTGTGGGATCTCCTCCATCAGGTGCTCCACCATGTCAAAAGCTACAAACGTGGCACCCGTCTTGGCAGTCCTTCCCGCACCAAAATAACGCCACCCAACCCAGTGGGGTTCACCGTCCAAAGGTGGGACAACTACCTCCACCCGAGCCTCTCCATAGTTCACCAAGTCATCCTTGTCCCAGTAGTAGTGAGGCTCCGTGCCCACCGTGTACCCAGCGTTGGAGAGAATCCTCCAAAGAAGGCTAGGCATGGCGTGCTCCTCAAGAAGTGTCCACCTCCCTTGGCACCGACTCATGGATAGCCAAAGGACCACGGGGCCTCCTCCTCCAGTGGACTTGCGAGCCGTCTACTTGGTTCTCAGCATCTGTCCAAAAGTTGTATATCCCATGAGTTTATAATTTTAAAAAAATAAGATAATTTATTTATAAGGGAAGGAACCATGAAATGCATGAACGAGCAATTTTAACCATGATGCATGCACGTTACATACGTCCTCACGAACTAATAATCTAACGCACTATGCGGTGGCATACATCGTTCTCTCGTTTATACGTAACTACTTCGTTCTACCGTTCACGCGGTTAGTGTAACTACAGAAAATTCATTTCAGCCCATATCCCATATGAATGCAATTCGACGTAAAAATTCACGCACCTTCCAAACAAGGTGAAAACACCGATTACTTACTACCCCAACAAGTCACGCAAAAGATGACACCACCAGAAGACGGTCCCAACATGGGATACCTTCATATAAACATGTGTGCAACATGTGAATAATCCGGCATCAATAAGCACTCCCCTAGACTGGCATTGCATCCAATCATGATCTCACAACTCACACTTACTAGGGCATAGAGGCAATTTGATCCATACATTACACTCAAGTGAATGGCACCCATACGACTCTGTCATTGTATAGGCAACGACAAAACAAAAAATATGATGCAATTTCCCAAGTTAGTACTTAATTAAGCCACCTGAATTCCTATTGGGCATAAAGGATATGACCACTGGCACACTCTAAATTTTCCAAAACCATAGATTTGAACACCAATGTATAGCTATACATTTTGTAAATACTTTTCGCAAACAAAAACTCTTTTATTTTAAATACTTGTGAATAGTAATGCTAAACCTTGCTCCAATGCCAGTTGTAACAGAACCGACCAATTTATTAGAGCACAAGCACGTAATTCACCATTAGATAGCAAACTTTCATTTATTTGAATCCTTTTCAAATGCATTTTAAAAATGATTTTGAATTCCAAATTCAAATGCAACCACCACAACAAAGAATATGCACCAGCATGAATGCTCAAGCATGTTTCTGCCATGATGCAACTTCTTTTTCATTTAAACATTTATTTTGCCAATTATTTATTCACCAAAAATCATTTTGTCTATTTTTGAAAATTTGAGAAACCTAGGGTGTTACAATTCTACCCCCCTTAAGAGAATCTCGTCCTCGAGATTAGATTTTTCTTACTCAAACAAATACGGATAAGCTGCCCTTAGTGCATCCTCTGTTCCCCAAGTTGCCTCAGCCTCTGAGTATCGATTCCACTGCACCTTGCACATCTTAATAATCCGGCTTCGGATAACCTTTTTAGTTGTATCCAAGATCCTTATTGGAAACTCTTCATATGTGAGATCATTCTTAATAGTAAGTACCTCCAAAGGTAAATGTTCCTTCTCAGGAACATGCAAACACTTCTTAAGTTGAGACACATGGAACACATCATGCACACCAGCTAAACTCTCAGGCAACTCCAACTGATAAGCCACTTCTCCACATCTCTTTAAAACCTTAAATGGGCCAACATACCTTGGCGCAAGTTTCCCTTTCTGGTTAAACCTCTTCACACTTCTCATAGGAGACACCTTCAAATACACATAATCACCTTCTTTGAATGCCAATTCTCTTCTCCGGGTATCTGCATAACTCTTCTGGTGGGATTGTGCTACCCTCAAATTCTCCCTAATCACCCGTACTTGTTCTTCCATGGTTCTCAGGACATCTGTCCCAAACAATTGACTTTCCCAAGTTTGATTCCAGAACAATGGCATTCTGCACTTACGCCCATACAGAGCTGTTGATAACTATTGTTGTATGAGAACTTTGCATAACACAAATTCTTATCCCAACTTATGCCTGTAACAGAACCGACCAATTTATTAGAGCACAAGCACGTAATTCACCATTAGATAGCAAACTTACATGATTGAGACCTAATAAACCCAGTAGTCATACCGAAATCTCGAAGGATTTCAAACTTTTTGGCATAGCAAAGATCGTAATAAGTTTAGCCGTCACCATTCACAACATACTTAGTTCGCACAATAAATAGACATCGGAGTTCGAAATAAGTTATTACAACCCAAGTTCAAATTCGAAATAAAGCGGAAGCGATTTAGTTCAAATCTACACACACTTAGTTCAAATACAGTGCCAGGTCCTCAGTCAATATCCAACAAAAGCATAAAGTAGAGTGGAGTGACCATGCCCAAGGTCTAGTCATCACCCAACGCGGGATAGAAGCAGTGCTGGCAATAGCCATAAAGCATCTCACCATCTGCAACAACATGGGAAAATAAAACCCTGAGTACGAGAATGTACTTAGCTAGACTTACCCGTCATAAACTAAAAATAAATTAACTCCAAGGAGTATGCAAGGCTATGTAAGTAGGATAGCTGACTCATCAGTTGCAGAAAAGCTTGCATTAAAGAAAGAATTGATCATAACCTTCTAGCATTGTATTTTGATTTGATTAACCTTACCATACTAAATTAGCACCTGTACTAAACAAGCATGGTAATAATTATTCAACAAGAATAGTAACCAATTCCAGTTGAGTGTCTTTCAACATCACGGCTCAACCATCACATCTCTTTATTCAAGTTATTACTACAATGCTGCTGCTCAAGTCAAGTGTTCACTGTCCAGGAATGATGGCGATTATAATAGATTACAAACCAGCTGGTGGGGTATTCCTCACACAAACCACACTCACCCGCTAAGGTGAGCTACAGATCACCGAAGATTCAATTCGGATAAGTCGCAGGATCAACAGGTACCATCGTATCCAGGAACCGCCCGGCTACCTTATTCAGGGCGACCCTGACCTCGGACTTACTCTCCGCGTAACCCGTAGTCTCCCATCTTCTCCAATATGATGTGTACAGCAGGTCGACTCCCGGTCCAAATCAAACTCAGGCTTCGCGGTCGGAACGACTTATCCTTCCAGCTAAATGTGAGGCATAAATTCAATATGACTTGAGGACGTACAACAGACGGGGTCCTAGTTCGACACAGATGGGATAACCTCACCGAACCTCCAGTTCAGCCTCAACACCAATCCCGCCCGATCTCGATTTATTATCTCCCCATGGTTATCCAAGATAACAATGTATTCAACCATTCCGAGTAACCACCTATAACTCGCGGATGACAGAAAATCACCCGACTTCTACCGATCTAGTTAAAGTAGGGCTAAGCATATAATCGCACCTGAACCTAATAGGGTTGAAGTATAATAGGGCAAGGAATATAAGTAATGCAGCAACGGTATAAAACAACGCCTATAACTTAATGCATCAAACAAGTAAAGGACTCAAGTTAGATATTTTGCAAACCATAGGGAGAATGTTCTAGGGCTTGCCTTTCAAGAAAGGGCTTGGCTGATGGTCAGGACACTCGGGAAGATCAACCTCGGGATCCTCTTCTGCTGCTATCCCTTGTACCAAGGCTTCCTGCTGGCCTTCCTCTTCTAGTGCTCCGGGAACTACCGTTTCAAGCTCTGACGATCATGTATGATGCATAGTGCATATGAATACCATGAATACATAGTAATATAAAGGTACATACTGGTGGTGAATGAATGCTCAGTTGAAGATAAATGACATGATTTTATAACATGTAAGATAAGCACATGTCATCTGCATTCTCTTCTATAATACTTCATAAACACGCATCGCATTCCAATTTACTTATACATTAAAAGCAATTATAAACGATCACTGTTTTACACACTACCTTCTACTGAACCACAACTAATAACAGATTATACACATCATAAATATAAGAAAAAGCATTATTACACACATGAAATAATAACTTAAAGCATTATAAATTATTTAAAAGAAATCAGGGTAGAACTGCAACATGACTTTAGACTATTTGGAAAATTCTGTAAAAATTATAGGAACTTAAGCATGCCTAATGTAGAGTACCATAAAAATTTCAGGTCAAAACAGTAAGTACTTTATCCTACACAAAAATAACAAGGAAGCACAATTTAAAGGGCATAAAATACTTTGTGCATAGAAAAATGTCAAACAACAGATCTCAGACTACTCTTAGCTTTAGATTGACATAAAAACATCCTCTAAACAGTTTCATGCACAAATCATATATATATTATTTATTATGAATTATTTACTATCTACTTGAATTAGGCATCATAAATAGACAGAACAAAATTTACACATGACATAGCCTCACAACATTTTTCTCAGATAGAGCATGACATAAGAAGACTAACAAACTTGGTTTCATATTTTTCTGAGCAACAGAGAATTACTTATGCATTTTCCAAGATAAAGGCATTTAATAGGGATAAATAAATCTATACAAAAAAGTATCAAAAAATTCATATTTTATATTTTTCATGCTTAGATCTCCCCAAAAGAAAAATATTGCAAGTTGAACCAACTCTTTTGGACTAAAAATGAGGAAGATATGATTTTTCAAAGCTATTACAAAAATCTGGAAACAGATTCTTTAAAAACGAAAAAGAAAAACCATTTTGCACCGGGAACCTTGGACTTTCCAGAAATTAACCGAGCCCTATTTTAAAACTTTCTGAATCTGGCCACTTTGCACTTAAGTCTGGGAAAGATTAACATATCCTGCCCGTGGCCCACGCCGAGGGGAAAGGTTGCCGGCGGTCGGCAATCTCGCCAGCGGCGAGGTCTCCGGCCAAACTACGATCACCACTCGGCTCAACTCAACATTGCGAACCCAACGGTGTACCAGATGAAGGCTATTAGTGTGATTTTGACCAACGGCCACGCGCGACGGCGGACGGCGGCGAGGGTCGACGGCGCGCCGGCCATCTCGGGCCACGGCGGGGCGCAAGAACTAGCCTATTAGCTCCAGCGAGTCCAGGCGACTCTAACTAACCAGACAACACGAAGAATGGCTGGCCGGAACAACGACGGTGCTGCACACCGGCGAGCGGCGGCGCGACCCGTGACGGCGGTCGGCCAAAATTCAACGAGTACAAACCCTAATCGATCCCATTAGCTACTTCAATCGGTTCTACTCATGCAGGCGATCACGATGCGTGAGCTAAAGGAGGGAGAAAGGGGTTGCTGGTCATGGCGGACTGCGCGATGGTCGAGGCGGCCATGGCCAGCAGAGGGAGAAACAGTCGATTCGGTCTCTACCTGGGTTCTCGGGGCAGTGAGCTTGCACAAGACACATCTCACGTCAAGGCGGAGCTGTTGGCGAGCTCTGAAGAAAATGGCAAGGTGGTGAGGTGTGGTGACGATGCGAGCTCGGGGTGATAGCAATGGCGGGTTTCGCATCCGCTTGAGCTCGGGGAGAGAAATGCGAGGCGAGGAGGGGCATTTGGTGCTGGTGGGGGAGAGTGAAGGAGAGAGTGACGCAGTCTGGTCGCCTTGAAGCCAGCGCTCGAGCTCGGACAGGCGGACCGCGGCGTCGGGCATCGACGCGCGTGTGGCACACATGCAAGCGGAGCGGGGCCGAGCGGAGGGGCGCGTGGGCGGTAGTGGGGTCAGGCGAGCGCGGGCGTGTGCGGCGCGTGCGAGCGGGGGCCAAACAACGGACAGCGGCAGCGCCCCGGCGTACGGTCGCCGCGTGGCCGGCGTCGGCCGCGGCACCGTCACGAGGAAGAAGAAGAGAGGGAAGAAGAAGAGACTGGCAGGTGGGTCCCACTGCGCCAAGATTCATGCAGAACTTGATTTACTCTATATTTTCTAAAATAATCCGAATTTGAAGAAACTTGTAAAAGATGAAATGTTGCTCTCAATGAGTAGAACATTTCACTTTAAAACATCAAAGCCTAATTTTGCCTAGAATTTGAAACTCAAAAATGGGGATTTAAAATCCGTTTGAAATTAAAAGAAAAACATTTTTATAAACTGTTTTTGACATTTTTGACCCACTTCCAAGCCTTTTCATGAAATGACCCAAAAATAAGTTTTGCTCCAAATAATTTTCTCTACAAACTTCATTTAACACTCAACCCCAAACAAGCAACCTATCACATAGCTCTAGTTCAAATCAAAGCAAGCACATTTTTCATTTTATCATTTCATGTAAACAATGACTATGCAAAGAGATGATTATGCTCATGATATGCAAGATAATGCATGCTTAACACCATGGTGTTACAATGCCATACTGCAATGCACCAGCTCTCAACATGTCCTCCAAAATCTGATTAAGTCTCTCAGTCTGACCATCAGTCTGTGGGTGATATGCGGTACTAAAGTTCAACTCTGTTCCCAAAGCACTATGCACTGCTTTCCAAAAGTGAGATGTGAACTGAGTACCTCTATCAGACACAATCCTCTTTGGTACCCCATGAAGACAAACAATCCTTTCCATATACAGTTCAGCTAACTTTGGGCCATCATAGTTTGTCTTAACTGGCAAAAAGTGAGCAACCTTGGTCAATCAGTCAACTATTACCCAAATAGAATCATAACCTCTCTGTGTACGAGGTAAACCTGTTATAAAATCTATACCAACCTCATCCCACTTCCATTCAGGTATCTTCATTGGCTGCAATAATCCTACTGGCCTTTGATGTTCAGCTTTCACACGTTGGCAAGTATCACATATAGCAAGATACTCTGCCACATCCTTCTTCAGACCAATCCACCAATACTTTTCCTTGAGATCCATGTACATCTTAGTACTTCCAGGATGGATAGAGTAAGCTGACTCATGTGCCTCTCGTAGAATTGCCTGACGAAGATCTTTTACCTCCGGAACACATATTCGGTTGCCATGCCATAAGGTACCCTCTTCATCAATGTGGAAACTGGGTGCCTTCCCTTCCGCTAACTTCTTCACTATATACTTTAGATCCTCATCTTCTAGCTGACCCTTGCGAATTTCTTCCTCTAAGGTAGGTGTCACCTCTATCTCCATAGCATTAGTAACAAGAGTGAGATTCAAATGAGCAAACTTTGCACACAACTTATCAGATTTAGGTGTCACCCAAAGCCCGTTAACATGATTCTTTCTGCTAAGTGCATCAGCTATGACATTTGCCTTCCCAGGATGGTAATACATATCAAAATAATAATCATTTAATAGTTTCAACCAACGGCGTTGTCTCATGTTCAAGTCAGACTGGGTAAAGATGTACTTCAAGCTCTTATGGTTAGTGAAGATATTAGTCTTGTGCCCAATCAGATAGTGTTGCCAAATCTTCAGAGCATGAACCATAGCTGCTAGTTCCAGATCATAATTAAGCTCATGTTTCCTCAACTGCCTTGAAGCATAAGCAACAACTCTACCTTCTTGCATAAGAACACACCCCAAACCCAAACGAGATGCATCACAGTAGATAGAGAACTTCTTGCTTAGGTCTGGCAATACCAACACTGGAGCTGTTGTCAACCTCTTCTTGAATTCTTCAAAACTAGCTTGACACTTGTTGGACCACACAAACTTGGCATTCTTCTCTAGTAAAGCTGTCAATGGCTTAGCAATCTTCGAGAATCCCTCGATGAATCTCCTATAATAACCAGCCAACCCAAGAAAACTGTGAATCTCACTAACATCTATAGGTGGCTTCCAATCCAACACATCTTTCACCTTGCTTGGATCAACTGCTATCCCACCATTAGAAACAACATGGCCAAGGAAAGAGACTTCCTCTAGCCAGAATTCACACTTGCTCTTCTTAGCATAGAGTTCGTGCTCTCTAAGCTTCTGCAACACTAACCTTAAATGTTTTGCATGTTCTTCCTTGTTCTTTGAGAATACCAAGATATCATCAATAAAAACCACCTCAAACTTATTCAGGTACTCCATAAACACCTTATTCATCAGATACATAAAGTAGGCAGGTGCATTGGTCAACCCAAAAGACATAACTGTATACTCATACAACCCATACCTGGTAGTGAATGCCGTCTTTGGTATATCTGAACTCTCAATTTTCAACTGATGATATCCAGAATGCACGTCAATCTTGGAGAACACACAGGCACCTCTCAATTGATCAAACAAGTCATCAATCCTGGGCAATGGGTACTTGTTCTTGATGGTCACCTCATTGAGAGAGCGATAATCAACACACATTCGCTGAGTTCCATCCTTCTTATCAACAAAAATCACAGGGGAACCCCAAGGTGATGCACTAGGACGAATGAAACCTTTCTCTTCTAATTCCTTTAACTGTTTCTTAAGTTATTCTAATTCATTAACCCCCATTCTATATGGACGTTTAGCTATGGGTGCAGTGCCAGGTAATAACTCAATAATAAATTCAATGTTAGGGTCAGGTGGCATACCTGGCAATTCATCGGGGAACACATCCGGGAATTCCTCCACCACCTGATTCTAAGGATCTGCATTGTCATCAAGCTGATTCAGTGTAGCTGTAGGTGGCGCTTGCACCTGGACATCAACACTGATTCTATCTCCTTTTGGGGTAGTCAGGTCCACAACCCTTTCTTTACACCTTATCACAGCTTGGTGAACTTCCATCCAATCCAACCCTAGAATTAAATCAATACCAGATGCATTCAACACTACCGGATTTGGCGAAAAGTCTACCCCTCTTAAGTTAAGGTTAGATAAGGGGTAGTAGTAAGAAGCTGGTATAGCACCCCCCGGTGAATTTACTACCATTTGGTTCTTCATGGCTACAACTGGTATGCTATGCTTTCTAACAAATGCTTGTGAGACAAAGGAATGCAAAGCTCCAGAATCAAAAAGTATAGTAGCAGAGATAGAGTTGATGTTGAACATATCCAGCATAACCTCTGGTGCTTCCTAAGCTATCTCAGTGGACAAATGATGAACTTTCCCATACTGCAGAGGCTTCTGATTGCTATTCTGCTGCTGAGAGATCTGCTGATTCATCTTATTACCTGGATAGTTGAATGACATGTGCCCTTCCTTTCCACATACAAAACACCTTGTAGGCATATTGGGACCACCATTCTTCAGAGGAGTGTTATTAGGAGCAGTGAGACATGGAGTCTGGTGGTTACTGGGACGCTGCTGATAGTGTGAGCGTTGATTCCCATTCTAGTTTTGCTGGTTCTGACCATGATTCCACTGACTGACTGGTCCTCGGTATTTCTGCTTGAATCCTTGGTGGAAGTTAGAACGGAAACGTGAGTTACTACCAGAGCCCTGTCCATTCATCTTCCTCTTCTTATCCTATACCAGACGTTCATTATCTAGCACAATAGCACTGTTCACTAACTCCTCAAAAGTATCATGCTCGTTGCCCTTCAGTTGCAACCTGAGCTCATAGTAAATGCCATTGAGGAAATAACGCCGCTTATCAACGTCCCTTATAACTTCATGGGGAGCGTAGCGAGCCAACTCCTCAAACTTAGCATGATACTCACTCAAAGTCATAGAGCCCATCTTGAGATTCCTGAACTCCTCTGGCTTCTGTTCTTTTAGACCGTCAGGAATGTGGGAAGCCAAGAAATCCTCTTTGAACCTCTCCCAGGTAATAGCAGAAGCATTGTTGGGACGTGTAGCTTGGTAAGACTCCTACCAGTTCTGAGCAGCTCCCTGGAGTTGCCCCGAAGCATACAACACTTTCTCAACATCATTGCACTAAGCAAGATTCAACTGCTTCTCCACAACACGCAGCCAGTCGTCAGCATCCAAGGGATTGGTAGTGTGAGTAAACACAGGAGGATGACCTTGCATAAAGTCCCTGTGTTTATCCCTTGGTGGTTGAGCATGTGGTAGCCCTCCAGCTTGCATGGTCTACACAAACTGGGTCATAGTCTGCATCATCTGCATTTGTGCCTCCATCAATTCCTCATTAGTGACATGTCTAGCATCACGGCCTCTTGCACGGTTACCTCTTCCACTTCAAGCAGCCATCTGTATTCCAACAAAATCAAAGCTTAGAGATATTCAGGATACAAATCACTTATATAATGATAAGGATTGCAAAACTAAAAATTTCTATGCGAGCTTCAATTTCATCAGTATAGAAAAACTGTCAAAACTTGAGATCCAGGTATCAAAAAGGTTAAGAAATTCTCTACATCTTTTGTTCAGACCATATTACCAGATTCTGTCATCTAAGCCGTCGAATTAATCAAACAACAGAAACTATTCAGAGATTCCAGACAGCGCTGAACATCTGATTGCGATAGACATAACTTACAACTCAGAACTGATTTGATATGATTCTTGAGGGAATTGATAGATAGAGAAGTCTAGTTTTACCCAGAGAAATCTCATCAACATTGGATAAACCAATTTAGAGATATAACCAAAATATCATAGGCTGCTCAGAAAACAGCAAGGTGGAGACAGGATAAACCAACCCAAACTTAATTTATTCAAACTTTAACCTTAATATCCTTAACTAAGGAACTTGCGGACATGCCCACAAAGCTCCAGCACTCACACAAAAATCTAAACCATCCATATTACATAATCATAAATCATCAAGCACTCAAAGTTCACAAACACTGATATGACACGACTAACTTGACTCACGATACTAATAACGTGCCTATTACATAAGGGTTTTCAAGCTAAGGTCGAAGCTCATGGTCTAGCCATTCATAGATCCTTGTTTGTCCAGTCATGACCCTGAGCCTATCAATTTCTTTTTGCTTCTCCTTAAGCTTCTGCTCCAGCTGCTCCACCGTGCTTACCATGCGCTGATGCTTGAGCATCATGTCGCAAGGAAAGTGTGCCAATTCCCGTGACTCAGGTGGCAAATCTTGAGGATTCATCACACCTGATCCATCCTCTATTCTGTGGTCAGCGGAGGCAAATAGAAAAACTCATCATCTCGCATCTTCCCAAAGCGATGGCCACGGAGAGCAATCCAGGCTGTAAAAGCAGCACCCTCAATGCCATCCTCTTCAGTTGGACTAGGACCAAGATGTTCATAAATCATCTCTATGTTGTAGGAATTCTGCATCTCTCCTAGGGAACATATGGCCACATTTGTCTCCCAGTAAGTACCTTCCAATGGATGGATGTGTTGGAAACAAGTGTACTGCACAGCGGGGTCCCAATCAGCATAATAATCATGAAGAAGATTCATGCGTCGGATATGCAATCTGGTGTGACACTTTGGTACACGAGAGATCTTCACAGTCCATCCCATAGGAGCGTGCGGTCCACCTCCTCCACCAGAACCACCAACAGACGACGGTGGAGATTGACCATCATCTTGAACGGCTTCCAGCTCTTCTTCTTCAGAAGCCTCCATTGGTTCTTCTTCTTCATCTTGAGGTGTTGTAGGCACCAGGGTTGGTGATGGCGGAACAGCTTCCCTAGACTCCAGATGGTCGAACAGATCATGATACACAGCAGCAGTCATGCGGCGAGTATAAGGAGGCATCTATAAGATTTAGACATAGGTTAGAGTGGAGTCAAGGTTTTCACAATAGAGTAAGTGTAAGAGCATAAAAATTAAGTAAATAACAAGGTTAAAGTTAAGAAGCATGAAACTAGTGAAGCAAAAGAGGCTAAGAATGACCATTCTATCTAGGCTTGCATCCTACAGTCAACACGGCTCTGATACCAATTTGTCACACTCTATTTTTAAGGATAAAAATAGAATGTATAAATAGCCTTATATGCGCCCCAGGAACAGTCGCACATATAAGAAGACAAATTACATAGAGTATCATCACCCTGTTTAATACATAGCGAACCATATTATTATAGAGTATTGCGCATAATCAAATAAATAACTAGTATATCTTTATTGTGGAAGCTTCCCATAGAGACACGTCAACTGGTGAACACCAAGCCTAGTACTCATCACGATAGCTCTCATTCCAACTTTCATCTGTTACCCATTCGAGATTTTCCAAAATTGAAAGTAAAGCCAGCGTAAGTACACAACCGTACTCAATAAGCATAACATGGGTTAATAAGGCTCAAATAAGCTGACACTGTTTGACTGCATTTAGCTTTTATGAATTAATCAAGTTGAGCAATTAAGTAGCATCAAGGTAGCAAGTATCTCCCAAAACCATCATGATCAATGTAACATAAATGAATAGTAAGCATAACAGTATAAGAATGAACATTTTAACATGTTAAGAGAGATCATCATTAATGTAAAGATTCCAAGGTCGCTCGTGTCCTTGAGCAAGGCTAGTATACCATTTTATTAAACTCTGCGCAGAGGTGTACACTTTCACTGTGAGTCATGATTTACCCTTTCCCCCGAGGCGGCCAACCTCTTAGCCCACTACCAAGGAAGGCCGGCAGGGTTCACTATGAAGCCTTTCAAAGGCTCGCCTAACATGTTAGGGCCGCTGAGGTTTCTGTGCCCTACGAATGTAGTATCCCCCTTCTGATGGCACACAACCGCAGCCTATACACATACAGACAGGGGTCCAACTACACCCAACCCGAAACACACCCCCTTGCGCCAGTAAGGGAACTACTAACAAGCTAGAAAAGGTCCTCATACTAGGCTAAAGCCAGAGCCATATAGCCCTCACAGCTGTACTGTCAATCCCGGAGGTTCTGTTACAGATTAGCCCTCAGGTTGTTAAAACTCATTATTACTGTTCATGACACAATTACTCATCAAGCCATAAGGTCATGATATTCGTTAAGAACTAGCATCATAGCTACCCAATGCAATCCAAAGGTGTCAAGGAATCAAGATAACAACATCTAGTTATAATCTCTAGGGTCATCAAGTAGACTCATGCAAATGTATTATTTATTTAGAGTGTATAGGTAACAAGATTGATCCATGCTATACTAGCCTTAATTGACAAAGTCTTGCTGGTTCTGCTGATCCTCAAAGTAGCCTTGTTCAACAAAACCCTCACCGTCTGAACTCGACATTAACAATCAACACCAGACAATCCAATCAAGCATACATACACGAAGCAAACAAAGAGTTATTAGAGGAATAGTACACCAATGTCATTAAAATAGAATAAAATGTTTATAAAACTATTCTACTCACTGCTACGATCACACAGACGTCAAGTTCACTGAAAACGGAGTTATAACGGCGAAGTTATGAATTTTAAAAGATTTCCTATATACAAATAAATACATTAAATATAGACTAAAAATATAAAGTTTCCAAAATACTTCAACTGTAGCAGCACTGCGTAGATTATAAAATTATGAATCTAACGGAATTTGAACGGACCAAATTGGAGTTAAAACGTAAGAGATATAAGCTTTTAGAGATAATGGCAAAACTGTAAATAGAGGAAAACGTATTCTAAAACTGAAAAGGAGAAATACGCTTTCCTGAGGGTAAAACGTATTCTGTGACCTGTTAAAGGGAAAATACGCTTTCCATGGACAAAGCGTATTCTGAATCTGTTAAACAGAGATTACGCTTTCTAGTAGAGAAAACATAACCAGAGGAATTTGCCAAGGGCTCTTAATAGAATATCCATAAACCCAGGGGGTTTCTGGCAATTTTGCCAGCCAAAGGGTTACGGCTGTATCTGGCCCTCCGATCGAAAACCGACGGCCAGGATTCAGAACCGATGGCAGGCGACTGGAGATGACGGCGGCGCTGCCGCGCGACATGGCCGGCGACGAGCCAAGCCCGCCGGAGTTCACGGAACTAACGATTCCGGCCACCAAATCGAACGCGGCCGGTACCGTTCGAACGAGGGAGACGAGCCGCGCTCACCTAGCAGGAAGATGACGGCCGAGATGGAGCGAGGACGGTGTGCGGCTCGGTGAGGCGGATGACGGCACCCTGTGCACGGTCGCAGCATGGGTGAGCCAGAGCTTCTTCAAATTAACGGCACTGGAGTGCTTATGAAGTCACGGCGGAGCTTTATTGCTTACCCACGACGTCGAAGAGTTCAAGATGATGACGAATTTTGGCGGCGGCAGAAAACAGCAATGGCGGCTAGGGTTCCAGAGACCGCTGCAGCTCAAGCCAAAGGCGGCACTTGCTAGGGTTCGGAAAGAAGTTGTAGTCGCGATTCAATGTATATATAGCCCAAGCCCTTGACGCGACCGACCGAGTGTGGATCGAAGCGGACCCGGCCGGTGCACTGCGTCCGACTCGATGTTGGGTCCAAGGAAGCAGAAGATGGCGCGGGTCCCACGTGTCAGCGACCTAGTGTGGAAGACGGACGCGGACGCGGCGGCGAGCGGCTTGATGGGCTGCGCCGTATGGCCCAAGAAGAAACGCGGCGCGCGGCGTTGCTACAGCGGGCTCCGCTGTTGATGGCCTTGCTGGGCCGGCCAAACATAGAGGAAGCGGGCCGCGCGGTGATTGAACGGGCCAGAGGGAGGTGGGAAGAGAAGGCCGCCGGTTGGGCCGTTCCAGTGACCGGGCCAAAAACAGGAAAGGAGGGAGGAGGGAAAATGAAATAGTTTTTTATTTATTTGAATCCTTTTCAAATACATTTTAAAAATGATTTTGAATTCCAAATTCAAATACAACCACCTCAACAAAGAATATGAACTAGCATGAATGCTCAAGCATGTTTCTACCATGATTCAACTTCTTTTTCATTTAAACATTTATTTTGCTCAATTATTTATTCACCAAAAATCATTTTGTCTGTTTTTGAAAATTTGAAAAACCTAGGGAATATATTGTACATTTATTACTGTGGTTTGATGACAGCATTCGGAAAACTTTTGCCCACTAATGCCCATTATGGTTCATCTATCCAAAATAAATGGCGCGCAACCTAAACAATTGTGCATAGGATGTGGTTGAAGCTGTGCATATCCTATATACACACCAGTTCAATGAACTCAAAACTAAACTGCAAGATACCTACTTTTTTTCTTGATCAGGAGTTGTTTTTTCGGTGACCAAATGCCTATTTGAAAAAAATTATAAAGACGAGGGGTGATCGAAAGCGAAAGGCCGAGCCCTAGCTACTGGAGTTACAAATGTCTATTACATATGATCCGAATTTTACCAAACAAATGTGTTTAGCGAAGCTATCATCGTTCTAGGCATCGCGAACAGCCCTAGCGGTGTATATTGATATTTTTTTTTTGTTCAACACAAATGGGATCAGATTCTCTTCAGCTGATGTCTGCAATCATAATAAAAATATTGAGAAAGTTAGACTGATGCATATACTATTTATGATTGAGGGCTCTGTGTAGTGTGTACGGTGGAATGAGAAATGAACTAGCACAGAACATAGGCAAGGGAACCTGGTGCTGTCCTGTGAGGCTGGGAGCAGAAGACACAGCTTGAACTGTCAAATACCTCCATCATAGCAGACGACACAGCAACTTATCTCCATCTACTTTTTTTATTCCGTTGATTCAAATAGAGTGCGCATGCTGATTCCCTCTGTTCAGATTAACAACCACGCATAGTGGAAAGTTGCTTATAGCTTGTTACGACTCACGCCAGGATGTAGTTCTATATCGAGGATGTAGTTCTATATCGAGGATGGTTCTCTGCTTTTCTAGGGTTCGCAATCTGACAATGTGAATAAAATGAACAACACAGTGCAAACAATGCGATTCCCCAGAAAGCTAGATGTGCCGCCCGACGACCAATACTATTATAGCAAAAAATTAGACCGGCTCTTAGAAGAAGCTCCGAACAGAAAAAGCTGGAGATGCCTGAAGCCCTTGGTTGCTACTGTTGCTGTAGTGCAAGAAGCTTCCGTGTCTGAAACTGCAAACAATTCAAATAGGCGTCAACATTTCCCTATGCTTCCCAAGCCTTTGTTTGAACTGCTACTGGTGTTGTGGTCTCCTTCATGACACAAACAGTAAGTCGTGTCTTTCTTATATATAGATGGTAAGACAGGGAAACGGTCTATAGAAGCATATCCTAATTGTAAAGGGTTAAATTGTACATTTGAGTGACCACGTGGGATGAGGTACCATTGGAACCATATTGATGTTGGGTTTATCCATCCAAATTAAATGGCTCGCGTCCTAAAAAATTTGAGCCAATAAAGAAGATTCTCGGTTTATCCATCCAAATTAAATGGTGCGCATCCTAAATAATTTAGAAAAAAAAAAGGAACGGACCACCGTGCATTGGTACGGATCTATGGCTGCAACGTGGTCCCACAGAGATATCTGATTACCTTAATCCAGTTTAAATCCACGTCGTGGCCCACAAATCAAGGACAGAATCCGCACCATGGCTGGGTGCGGATAGTCCGTACCTGATTTTCTTCCAAAAATTTGGCCTAGCTTCTGGATGAAGTTCTCCATATCCGATACACACACCAGTCAAAGGAGCTCAAAACTAAGCTTATTACCAGCCTTCATCAGATTTGAGTTACACATGTTTTACTAGCTATATAGAAAATGAAACTGTTGTTCCAGAATGGTACAACTGGCATGTCTATTAGAGATTTCCTTTCTTCACAAAGCATCTTGTAACAAGTATAATGCTAGGGGCCACAATGGGCGGTATTTTTGGTGAAGTTGATGGTGATCGGCGGCAAGGCCTGGCCTGACAGCACTAGGAGGGCGGCGGTGCAGCGGCGTACGTCATGCTAACGGCGCTGGCAGCTAGGTTTTGGGGGAGGAGAACCAGTGTGCTGACCGCTTTGATGGTATCTTCATGCTGAGCAGGCACAAAGAGCCCTAGTTGTCAGACGCTTCTTATTATTTTTATTATTGTATCCTTTGGTGCATATCGGGTTATGATTGCCTTGAAGAGTATGCGTTGCTTCCTACTCCCTCCGTTTCAAATTGTAGTTCACTTTATCCGAATTATAGTTTATTTTAATTTTTTTGGTGTATGTATTTTGCTATGTATCTAGACATTATTTATGTAGATACATAGCAAAATACATGTAGCAAAAAAGTCAAAGTTAACTAAAATTTGAAACAAATTAAGGATGATATTTCGGCTGAGCCAGCCATTGCTGTCATGCAGCTTGCAGCCAGAGCCAGACACCCAGTGTGGCATTGCAGAGCCGCAATAGAATACTTCACGCACGAGCAGGCAGACTTCCTCATGCTTCCCAACACTAAAACAAATCCTCACATCAACGACCAAAACTTAGCCACCACAGACAATATGTGGTCGTCGCGCTGCATCTGCCATCCGTTCCACTTTTGCCAAACGTTTTCGACGACTAAAAATTGTCCGGTTGTCATCCAGGACCAATTGTGGTCGCTATGCCCTCCCTGGACCACTCAGCGTCCACCTCCCACACCCACCATTCACTCGCCCTAAAAACCACCGCATCTGCTTGACTCGTCGCTGCTGCAGGCCGTCTCTCCCAAGGGCGTCCGCTCCTCTACTGATGCGTTAGGGCGAGCGTCGAGCCTGCGATAGGACCGGGACCAGGGCCATCCGCGGCTCGCTCTCCGTGCGCTGCCATCGAGGTTTTCCATCTGCGGCTCCATTGTGGCGGCGGCGACCGTGGAACTGGTGGATGACTGGCCGTGGATCCCAAATGACCAGATCTTCATGAGCCCCAGTCCCAACCGTAAGCCATCATCTTCCTCAATCCTCATCTGCATCTTGAGAAGCCTGCCCTCTTCAATTCCTCACTATGGACGGTCCTGCCAATTGCCACTTCAGTTACTGTGTTGTTGCATCTTTAGCAAAGGAATTTGGTTTGTAGATTGCATCTATGCTATGTCGGGAAATTTGCCGAGTGCCTCCACTAATCTGTTGTTCTAAGGTAACGCTTGCAGATTATTGTTTCTGCAGGGTTCAATTTATAGTACAATAACTTCTAATGTCTGAACAAAACTGCTTGTGAAGATTACTTGCACTCAGTACTAAGAAAGGTCGCCTATATAGATTTATACTTGTGTAAATCTTGTATTTTCTAATATGTAATACATCTTACATTTTAACTAGCATGAATTTATTATCTAAAAAACTGACCTGAAATTATTAATTAATTCCATCAGTACGAAGGAAATTTGAGTTTTGGTTGCCACCTGAGTAAGAAGATACACGCAATCGATTTTGCCTATACCTGCATTCCGACTTCCGAAACAGAGCAGATGAATGACAGAAGTAAAAGAAGATACAGGATTAGTATATACTACTACTGCAGTACTGTACTTCAGTGATTTTTTAGATAATGCATCGGGACATGTCATGGTGGTAGTGATTGCTTCCACGTATTCAGATAATGCATCATATTTATTTAAGCTTACTCTAGATAATTACTGTTTCTAATCCATATTTAGATAATGCAACATGTTTCAGCTTTAATGCCAAATTCCTTGTCTGAACCTTTGTATGCTCATGTTTCAGCTTCCTGGCATTAATTTCATCTAAGGGGATATCATAGAGAATCAGCCATAGTGTCGCTTCATATTATTATTATTTCCTTAAGTTTGTGCAGAGTCTTAATTTTACCAATGTGCTCTTCCATCTGTTGAAACTTTAAATTAGCAAGCCCCTTTCATATATCTGAAAATAGCTTCATCCATCAACTGAAAATAGTAGAGTTCGTGATTCATTCCTTATTTGTACTAAAACTAAGAGTTAAAATAAGTTATGTTTGAGTTGTTATTTTGCATTCCTTAGTCCTGATTATTGAGTGTGTATCATGATTTAAGGTGTTAACTCATGGGTTAGATATGTTTTACCTTAGTTTTGGTGTATCTTTTTCCTGAAAGGAGACCTAAATGGCTATAGATATATATGAAGTAACAAGATCCATTCCTTTCAGATCTTGCAATTTGACATCAGTTCATTTAAGTTTTAAGTAGTTATTATTTTGTTTGGGTCATGTATGGTTTTAACAGTGAAGTTACTGCAGGCTTCTTGACAAGACCAAGGCGTTGGAGAAAAAGTCGAGTGCCTCTAGTTTAAGATGAGTTATTATAGTAGTACGGGTGGTGTTCAGCTTGAAGCATATCTTGTTGCGGCTAATTCTTTGTAATGTAGGAACGGTCCTTAAGTTAGGCACCCTTAGTTCCATACTTCCATGAACAACTTTTTTTTCTTTTTTGCACATGCATATGTGTATGTATTGATAAATTGGACAAATAATAATTGCTTGCCCTTATAAGTTTATTAATTGTATTTTCTCTGCAGTAAGAAATGTGCCATTGTATATGGTGTCAAGTAGTGGCTGATGTTATAAATAAGTAGCCAATTGGAAAAAATATCAATACAAATATGGTCTAAAGTATTTTTGATCAAAAAAACATGTGGTCGTTATTACAAAAACATGGTCGTTAGTGCCTCAAACTAGATGGTGTAAAAATTATTAACGATGAAAATTGCGGTCGTTGATTTTAGAAATGTGGTCGTTACAACTTCAGTATCAATGACCACATGTTGCTCGGTCGTTGAAAAGTTAACAACGGGAAATATCATGTGGTCGTTAATTCTATTAACGAAGGAGCTTTTAACGACCATGGACGACCATAATTTTGTGGTCGTTAATAACCTTTAACGACCACATTTGCACTTTTAGCGACCACATATCCTGTCGTTAATGCCACTTTTTCTTGTAGTGCAAGCCTTATGCCGCTCCCTCAAAGGAGGATGATACTTTTTCTAAAAAGTGTGCTGCCAAACATATAACAGGCATAAAATTACCTTAAACTGCTGGTGCTATTGGGGTATTGTTATGCTCCAGGCATGGCTTTGTTATATATGCTGTAAACCAGAGAGACGTCGTTTACCAATCTCTCTGGCAGATAGACCATCTCAAAAATGATATGTTATTCATGCCGCTTATGTGAGGGCAGAAATAAAGTTGTACACATTTATGTGAGGGAGCAACTGGTTCGAAACATATTAAATTTCTAGCAATGGCCTTTGATACACCTCTCTCCTTATATAAACCAAACTTTTAGTTTAATATACGAGGAACTCCTAGAGAGGTTGTGCAGGCATGCCTACTGCTTTTTTTACATGTTTTCTTGTCAGTAAACAAGGCTCCAACAGATGCCCTATCTATTTTTCTATCAAAAACAATGCTCGGACTGAAACTGGGAAAAAAAAATATTTTACCCAACCTTTAACGGAGGCAGGCACAATAGGGTGTCGCGCCTCTGTTATTAGCTATTAGATGCCCCTTAGGATAATCTAGGCCTACGTTAATGTTTAATGTAGGAGGGTGTCTTAAGGAAACTACATACATCAATGGTATTGGCTATTCACATCACTTGTACGGGATGAGCATTCTCCATGTTGACTAGGACATGAACCTCCATGCTCTTTAGCACGAGACTTTGAGTCTCACATGTCTACCATTTCATCATCAAGGCATCTTGAGAGTGAATCATTTTTCATGAATGTGATCTCTGTTGACTGTGATATATGGAATATATGACATCGATAAGTTTTCAATATACTAATATCTTATGAGAAAATTGGTATTAGTGGCTGTATAAGTAATCACCTACAAGGGAAAGAATGAATGGAAATTAAGCAATGAAAGAAGAAGGAAGGACTAGGGAGAGAAATGACATTTCGATGTTGTTCCCTCTCCTACTAAGTCAAAAGTAAATATTCTAATGGATGTGATTTGTTCCTCCAATTTTGTGACAAATCATAGTGTCAAGCAGCATGACTTCACTTGCAATGCACCATATCAATTTGTCCTTTGTTTCTAAAATAGTCCGTGTTCACTATATATTTTAAATAAATGATAAATGGTTTTACAAATAAATTCCTCAAATATATCCTAAAGTACGCGTAAATCTATCATAAACATTACCCTCTTATGCCACGATATTAAAACATTATTTCTATTACGTACATTGCAGTAAATAAACTAAGTACAAACTTTAATAACATTATCTGCCTTTTCCATGATTAATAAAAATCAATGAGAAAATATCCTCAAAATTTACTTCTAAACTATCAACCAATACATTTGTGAAAAATCAATGATATTAAAGTTTGCTTATAATTTTTTCTTTCTTGGTACTCATTTATACCACATTGAATTTACAAAAGCTACTTGCACCATCCGAAATTGTAAGTCGTTTGACTTTTTTGAAACAAAATTTTACCACTTGTATTATTCAAAAAGTTGTGAAAAATTTCATTTCATTCGTCATAACTTGTTTTATTAAGAGTAAAATGCACTGTAGGCCCATTAACTTACGCCGCTGTCCCAAATAGGTCCGCCAACTATGAAACCGGCTATCTATCCCATCAAAAACTTTGAAACCGGTTTACCGCAGGTCCAAAGGACGAAACCAGCTCAGTTTTGGAGCGTTGTTTTTCAAAAACACCCCTCCACCATCTCCTATCTCACTTCTAAGCCCCTCCTGGCCGCTCTGCTTGCTGTGCACGAGCGCTCCGCCGCCTCGCCTCCCCAACTCGAGAGTGCCGCCGGTCCTGGTGAGCTCGCCGGCGTGCTTGCACAGTGGCACGGCGGCCCTGCACGCGACAGTATGAGGCAAGGGCAAGGGCAAGAGCAGGAGGGGGAGATGACCACGGCGGCACCCACGCAAAGAAGCAGGGCACAACCACGGTCCCCATCGCGATGCTCGTGCTCAAGGAAGCCATCGTCGTCATCCTCTGCTGCAGGTGGAGCCGCAAGGGCAACGATGGACCTGCCGCCAGGGGTACGGTGCTGGAGGTGGGCAGCTCCCCTGGGAGGTGGTTCCCGGCGAGTTGATGCCGCTCGCATTGGTGGCGGCGGTCCACACCTTGCGCCTTCGTGGCGGCCAACGAGCTGCTCTGCTCTTCTCCGGCCTTCGAGGAGTGCGCTGCTGGTGGACGTTCCGGGTGATTGCGTCCTTGGGGAGGCTCAGGGTTGTGTGGCAGTGGAGCATCCAGGGGCCGCAGCGACAGCAACCCAGGCATGACTATGGTGGACGGCCATGGTGGACTGCGGCCAGAAAATTCACCCGTGCAACCCTACCTTTCGACCATTCTTGATGGAATCACGTTTGTTAGCTAGCTAACACCCAAATGCTTCTACGGTTGCAAGGAATTTGAGGGAGCTGGTGTGTGCATCCTAAATTTGGGCGAAGAGTAGAGGCGGTGCAAGCTCTGCACGGTGACGTCCATGGCTGCTGTTTTGTTAAATTGCTTGCACCCACGGCTTCCTTAGGCAGCTAGCAAGCCATAAAACAAGACCTCACTGCGAATCATTGATGGTATGGGATAAATTTTCAAATCTTGCACTCTGTTTTGTTCTGTACCACCGTTGGTCCTTGCTGTACGCGAAGAAGGCGTTGCTGTAGGCGGCCGCCAAGCAGCAGAGCATGTCGGCGCAAGTCCACGCGCAGGCCGCCGTGCGCGCCAGTCTAGTCAGCGTTACCACCGCACTCCCGCCCCTCCACCACCCGCCGGCGACCACGACCGTGCTCAGAGGTCCGTGCAGCCGCACCGTCAAGTGGACGCACGAAGGTGACTCGGGAATGACAGCACATGTGAGGAGAGCAGCTGCTCGCGTCCTCCTCGGCCACGCTGAAGGTCACGACGGCATCCTCGCGAGCATGTGGGAGCTCAGGGTGTTTGTCGTCACACAGGAGGCGTCGAGGCCGCTGGTCACTGCGCAGAGCAGCCAGGAGGGGCTCAGGGTTGAGATGGAGATGGGGGAGGGGTGTTTTTGAAAAATAGCGCTTCAAAACCGGGGTGGTTTCGCCCTTTGGACCTGCGGTGAGCCGGTTTCAAAGTTTTATGGGATAGATATCCGGTTTTATAGTTGACGGACCTATTTGGACCAGCGATGTAAGTTAATGGGCCTACAATGCATTTTACTCTTTTATTAATAAAAGTTCTTTAATAATGATATAAATTTGACTATATTGATATAATTTTTTTAATAAATCGATTGGTCAAAATTGGGTTAAGAAAAGACAAACATCCTATAGTTTTGGATGTAGGAAGAAGCTTAAAGAAAACAGAAATTATTTGAGCCACAATGGAGACCAAGTATACATGAATGCATGACGGTCACAAACTGGCAACACCAATAATAATGCATTGTATATCTGAGTGGTTACATTAGATGACTAGTACTCTTTTCTGAAATTTTATATTAATTAATATCCAAATTATTATTAGTTTTAGCTGTAAGCTTCTTCAAGTTTTTAAAAAAGAATATTGGCAACACCAATAGGATATTCAATGTTCACCAGTTTAGTAACTATAAGAGTTTAGCATAGGATTCATAAACTTCAAAAGGAGAGTTTTGAATAAGGCAAATTTAGTTCCAGGACTTTCAAATATTTGTTAGTACGATTACAAAATTGTGTTCAATTGTCGGTATACATCACAACCATTAAAATATTGATTTCACAAATCTGTGAGAGAGAACGAGGAATAGACAGGTCTTGTTTATGACTCATCTAACTAACAAGTTTGAAATGATGGGAAAAAATTCTGAAATCTTTAGAAATGTCACGTGGTGACAGGATCTTCAGGGCCAAACCTCATCAGTGCATGGCTACGTGGAACCTAGCATGCCTCCACAGGAACGAGAGGCAGCCAAAGCCATATACAGGTGCATGGACTAGTCGAGCTCCAAGTGTGAACACCCTGCCTTGAAGACTACAAATTATTCCCTATGGTTCTCAATCCCGTGGCACGCATACATGTATCTGCTCTTGCTTGAACTTGAAAAAAAGCCGATGGTCAAGGTGAAGTGTATGATGTAGTGGTGCATTCTACTTCTGCAGGTCTTCGATTCCCTAGCTGCATTCTAATTCTGCAGGTGTTTTATTGTGTCAAGCTGCATTCTACTTCTGCAGGATGCATGGTCAAAGCTAGAAACAAAGACCAATGCTCTGTGCCCACTGCCCACCTGTCGATGTAGTATAACGACTACTAGTATGACTGTGGCATCTCTGTTCCAGATGTACTTCTACCGAGGATGGTTCTCTGTTTTCCTAGGGTTCGCAATGTCACATTGTGAATAAAATGAACCAGACAGCGAGACAATGTGATTCCCCAGAAAGCTAGATAACAATAGTTGGAAACCGGCTCTCATCAGCAGCTCCAAACAAAAAAAAAAAAAGCTGGAGATGCCTCAAGGTCTTGGTTGATACTATTGCTGTAGTGCAAGAAGCCTCCGTGTCGGGAACTAGAGACTATTCGCATAGCGATCGAGCCTGGTGTCATCACAGTTTGCAGCATACCACAGCGCACGCATCAAAAGCAGGGGAGAGGACAGCGAGCGGCTGGCTAGACGTGCTTGCGTATTGTACAGGTTCAGAATTTGCGACGGCAGATGAATATGGAATGGACAAAAACATGAACACGATGAGCTGATTATGCAGTACTTGTTGACAATAAATTTTGATTTGCCAGGTGTTGCATATTAATTTCTGTTCATTCTTTCGATGATTGTAAACAGGAGAGCAAAATATATATACTTTACGCATCTCACTTGCCAATGGACATAGCCATTTGTTTGTTGTGTCACAGTACTATATTCATATATTTTTTTTATTGTTCAACACAAATGGGATGAGATTCTCTTCAGCTAAAGTATGCAATCATAATAAAAACGGAGAAGCTTAGACAGATATATGTAGTTTATATATGATTGTGAGCTCTGTCTCTTTGTCGTATGTACCATGGAATGAGAAACGAACTAGCACACAGGGTAGGCAAAGGAACCTGGTGCTGTCCTGTACGGCTCAAAGCAGAAGACACAACTTGCTGATTCCCTCCGTTCAGATTAACAACCACACAGAGTGGAAAGTTGCTTACAGCTTGTCACGTCTCAGCTACGTAATATTGTATGACTACTAGTATGTCTCCGTCATCTCTGTTCCAGATGTAGTTCGATCAAGGATGGTTCTCTGATTTCCTAAGGTTCGCAATTCGACAATGCGAATAAAATGAACCACACAGTACGATAATGTGATTCCCCAGAAAGGTAGATGTGCTGCCCGATGACCTATACCACTATTACATAAATGGGAGACTAGCTCTCTTAGCAGCAGCTCCGAACAGAAAAAGCTGGAGATGCCTCAAGCCCTTGGTACCCTCTATTGCTGTAGTGCAAGAAGCACCGTGTCTGAAGCAGAAAACTACTCGCATAGCCGTCCACACTTCCCTATGCTTCCCAAGCCTTTGTTTGAACTGCTACTGGTGCTGTGGTCTTGTTCATGCCGCAGACCGTAAGTCATGTCTTTCTTATATACACATGGTGTATGACAGGGAAACGATAATGGAAGCAGATGCTAATTAAAGGGGAAAATTGTACATTTGTGTGACTATGTGGGATGAGGTACCATTAGAACCATATTGATGTTTTTACGAACTTTCAGGCAAACAAAGCAAATTCTGGGTTCATTTGTCCAAATTAAATGCCCCACATCGTAAAAAATTGGGCCTAACTTGTGGATGAAGTTTCCATATCCAAAATATACACCACCAGTTCAAGGAGCCCAAAACAAAGTTACATACGATACCTGCTTTCAGCACATTTGTGTTACACTTGTTTTACTAGCTATATAAAAAACGAAATTGTTGTGCTAGAATGCTACAACTGGTAAGCCTGTTAGAGATTTCCTCTGTTCACAAAGCATCCATTGATTGATTGCAATATTTTATTATTTATCTGAGAAAAACGTCAAATTATAAATCACCAGTTGCCATGTACTAAGAACAATAATAAATGTGAACATTGAAGGAAAAAAAATAAATACGTGGAACTGAAGCATAGTACAAACATTGGACAGTCCAAGAGTTATCATTCCACAAGATTATGACAACAAAGGTATAAATGTACAGGCATGAAAATTTCAGGAATGGTGAGAATTTCCTCAATAATACCTCTCAGGTTATACACGAACTTACACCAGTAGCAGTGAATTTCTTGGTTCCCTGCTCTATATTGAGAGGACATGACGATGCTGAAACTAAGGATTCTTGCTGCCTTGGTGACAGCCATTGCAGTTATGCAAGAGAGTAGAAGACACAAAATATAATACTCCGTGGCCCTAACTGCAAATTACTTGCCCAAGTATTGAAACTCCACTATGCTTCCCAATCCACTGACTATCCTCGTAACTCTAAAATTATTCATGAACTTTCAACTGCAGTCAATAAATTTCTTGGTGCATGCTCTGTTCCATCTTGAGAGGAAATAACGATGTTGAAACAAAGGAAGAACCACAATGCCCTGTCAAAAATAGCGGGCTACAGTGCCGCTATTGCACTGCTATAGTTGCTGGAGAAGCTGGCCACTAAGTTATTTGTATTTCCGCTATAGCCCCACGATATACTGCTATTTACCGCTATTTTATATTTCATTTGATTACTAAGTTGGTATTTTGGATAATTAAACTTTCATGAACCATGGTTTAATGTCATATTGGTATTTGATAATGTTATCTGGACATGTGGAACCTTAGAAACATATTTGTGTTAATCAACTATCATATTTTTCATATTTTTGGCGTAAATTACTGGTGCTTTTCATCTTCTTTTATAAAAACGCTATCTGTCATAGTGCCGCTATGGCTCTGCTATAGATGCATAGCCCCAGAAAAAAGTTGATGATATTTTTAATAGCCCGCTGTTTTGAACTTGGCCACAATGTCCCTACACTTCATGCTCCAAAATATGATTGTAAAGCAGATCTTGCCAACTTATGCTGAAGTTTGTGTTGAGACATGGACAGGTGGACAAAACAGTTTCAACGAGCAAACATTTGTTAAGCAGTGATCACAGATGTTGTCTCCAAGTAGTGGGAACAGCCAGATGTGTATATGATAATACAGTGAGCATCTTCAAGTGTTTCTCCCCTTCTAATTTCATAGCATGGACTTAAAATATTCTCTCTTTTGTGTAAAAACAATACAGTGATAAGCCACTGACAGCATACAACCATAACTTAATCTTAAAAAAAATGGAGATTGGTGTTCACCATGTTGCTTCCAAAAATCTGAAGAGCTACTAAAGAAAACGTTACTATGAAACACTTCGCACAGAACTTAAGGGTCAGAAAATGTTGCATAGATTCTGTTTTCAACAAATAACATGCATAAAATTATTTCACAGTTACTGCAGTTAATAATGAGGTGATGTTTTTTGGTGTTGGGGCCACCATATGCTTCTTCGGGAGTTTTCTGCGATTTAGCAGGTACTATATGGGATTTGAGCGATTTTTATTATGCAGGTTGGGAATTTGGGGTGGCAGATGAAGACAGTTTGGACATGAACATGATGAGTTGGCTACAAAACAATGGTAGAAAAAATAAATATTTATTTGGCAGGGTTTCATATCTATATAATTTATATGATGGAGGGCTGTGTGTGCCAGGGCATTCGAAACAAACTAGCACAGAGGTAGGCCAAAGAACCGCATACTGTCCTGTGATTCTTGGAGCAGAGGATACGACCTATCAAAGACAGCCACAAACGAGTGCCTCCGTTATAGTCGTGGCATTCTCAGCGTATATGGCGTGAAAGAGGCCACATCACAATAAGTTTGAGGTCCTGCCCAACGTATACCGCTATAGCATAAAATCGAGACTGGAAATTTAGGAGTAGTTCCCAATAGAAGAAGCTGGAGTTGCCGGAAACATTAGTTGCAAACCACGATGTCGTGCAACTAGAATCAGTAACCGAGACTGCATAGTACTCACACAAGTGACTATGTTTCTCTATGCTTCCCAAGCCTGTGATCACTGCTTACTCACACCGTGTTAATAATGCAAGTAACACGTGATTTATCATGAACTGTTTCTCATGTTTTGGTCTTATTCATGCCTCTGCAGAGTTCTTGTCTACCATATATAGATTCTGTAAGACTTAGAAACTGTATGTACAGACTGGTCGCCTCAAGAAGCTCTCCGACACGCTTCAAGGCATTGGCCAACCTGTTCAGGACCAGCTAGGTCCTGAACATGTTGCGTGAACTTAGCTCCAACTACCTCCATACCATCCCCGCCATCACGTCCAAGCCGCCTCCGCACACTTTTTCTCTGGGTGCAGTCCTATCTTCTTCTGGAGGAGCTCTATGACCAGGAGCATGCCAAGTCCATCCGTGGTGCAACATGCTCTACCCGCCACCAGGGGCTTCCAGCCTGCATCCTCGGCTTCCGGCGATAATGCCTCTAACACTGCTCCTGGCGGCCAGGCACCCACCCCTACTAGCTCCGGCGGCTAGAACACTACCCCCAGGACCGCAGAAGTTCCCAGCGCTGCTCCTCGCAAAGACAATCTGTAACGCCCAGCCAAAATAAAAGAAATAAAGGGAAAGAAATAAAGAAAATAAATTTAAAAAATAAAAAAAAACGAAGTACTGTAGTGGCACTACAGTCCGGGCGATCCTCCGTTCCTGTTCTGAATCGGTCTCCACGTCCCGTGCCCGTATCCTTCCCCATCTCCAAGACCTTCCTACTCCAATAGCCGCCGCCCCTCCTGTGCAGCACGTGAAGAAAGAAAAGGAGAGAAGGAAAGAGAAGAAAGAAGGGAGAGGCTAGGGTTTTGTTGCCATCGTTGTCGCTGCCGTCGTCGGTGTCGTCGTGGTGGCTGTTCTTTTTCTCGTAGAAAAAACCGGCGAGGATCGTGTGATTTTGGGACAACGGGAGGTGAAGGGAACAGAAGGATGGAGTAGTCATTGTTTTCGGCATCATGGTCGTGGTGAATTGACCTAGGTGAGATTTCAGATCATAATCCCCTTCATCGGATCGAGTTACATGGATCGAATCATCTCTTTAGGGAGGGTGTAGTTGGAGTAATTCCCGAAATCAATCTTGCCCACGTTCTGAAACCCTGTCAGGTTGTGCAGTCCCTGTTCGTCGCTGTTTTCGGGCATCTTAAAGGCCTTAATAAATTTTGGGCCTATAGACCTTTTTGTAGAGAACTTCGCAATTTTTATTTTGGGAGATATGAGCAGTTAAATTTGACTGTTTTCCAGTGACGATAATCTGAACAGTGCTTGTTTGGATCAGTTTTAGATTATTTAGATGAATTAATTTTATCTTATGATCTGAATGAAAATGGTAGTGTTTTTTTTATCTTTTCAGATTGGTAAAGTTTATATTCATTGGATTAGTATATCCTTAGCTATGAATTTTTGATGTCTAACATTCAGTTTTGAACGTCAGAAATATTCAGTTATGTTTTATGGTTAATTAGACTATCTTGGGAACCTCAAATGCAAAATCTTACAATACGAGAGCTGTAAACCATGGAGTTTTCTATAACCTGACCTATTTTCAGAATTTGTGGACATGTATTCCGAAGTCTATGAAAAAGAGTAGAGGCATTGCTGTTGTCTTTATCGGTAGCGCAAGCGGTAGAGGCTTAAATATCGGGTTTAGGGCGCTCTAGTGCGTTTTTATTGTTATTCTTACTTGTATGTTGGTGCATGTATTGAATATTGGTTGTGATCAGGTAGTAGAACTTCGGAACGTTGCTAGTGCATTTGTTCTCCTTCGGTAAAGAGGCAAGTGAATGTAGCAGTGGTTTGCTACCATTTTGGCTTGTTATTTTTATCACTTAGATCTTATTATTTATAAGAATATTATACCACTAATATAAAAAGATGTGACTTTGGTTTATTCAACCTTATTTAATTGTGGTCTTATTTAATTATTCATGGTGATGTTATTTTCATATTGTGATTTGTGGCTAGCCACAATCGTGAAGAAGTTGGAGTGTCATTGGTGGTATATTTATTTCATTGCAACATGCCAAGTGCATTGCATCATTTATTGGCATTGGAAGTTATGTCTTGACCTATGGTCATGACTGTACCGGTACGCATCATGGGATGCAGCTCCACACCTTGTTGGGCATGCAGGCAGGAGACATTTGCATTGCATTCATATGCATTCATGAAGTATATTATTAAAGGGAATTGTCTATGTTATTATCAAGGTCTTTACCATTTGGCTATGTCTCAAATTAAAAGTCTATCTTGCTATATATTTTGATATCATATCAAGTAAATACCCCATGTTAAATTGATGTTTGAACTCAACTTGTAGTTTAAATAGCCTGTCAAAACAAATTTGCTTGCTGAGATATTTTCATCTCATTCTTGCTTTACTCAATCCAGGTACTTGATGATTGCTTGGAAGGGAAGGGGGATTAGCTGTACGTTACGCACTTCTTTTAGAGACTTCATGATTTAATATAAATAATTTGGCTATTTTCATGAGACTTAGAAGTAAAGGGGTTGATAAACTTTATTAGAATATCATATGTTTGTGTTAGGATGTTCGTTCATATTCGTTAATGCTAGTTTGGTTTCTTTCATTATATATATGTTTTGCTTCCGCGTTGCTATATATTCAAAGGATATGCCGCCAAATTCTTTACTTGTTAGGTACAGCTGTTGTTGATGTTGTTTAGTGGCATCCCGGGGTACCTGTAAAATCTGGTGTGTTACAGTTGGCATCGAAGCTGGTTTTGGATTCTCAAAAATTAAATATTAATTTGACACACTTACACTTTTAGAATGAGTAATTATTGTTTTATCTATTCTTGTTGTTATGACATGATTTGTTAGACATATAATGTATTTCAATTCAAGTTGGTGTGGGCATGTTTTTAATGTGGCTATTGTTTGTTTATCGTGGTGGCTGCAACTATGCCGCCTAAGAAAGGAAAACGGGGTCGTCCAGCGACTAATCACTCTACGAATGATAACCAACCTTTTGATCCAGCGGTAATGGCAGCCGTAATGGAGGCGATGCAGCGGGAGTTGGAGAGCTTGAGGCAAGCTGCCAATACTAGTGGTGGTGATGCTACTACTACTGGTGTTGCAACTACTACTGGTGCTGCTACTACTGTTGGTGCTGCTACTACTGTTGGTGCAGCTACGGATGCTATTCCCACTGGTGTTCCTCAGAGTGCTATTTCTTTGGTGAAGTGGATGGGCATGAAGTTGGACACCTTTGATGACAGTGGCTCTCCAGTTGATGCAGCTGATTGGCTAAGTTATGTGGAGGATAAGGCGGAAGGCTTTTAGGTGGTTTATGGGGATCGTGTTCGCTATGGGACACAATTGCTAAAGGGTGAGGCTCTGATATGGTGGAGGGGTGTGCAGGAATCTCATTCATCTGCACCTGGATCTTTGACTTGGCATGTCTTGGCTAGGGAGTTTGAGGGGAGATTTTACCCACCCACTTTTCTGGAGAGGATGAAGATAGACCTGCAAACATATAGGTAGCATAAGAAAACAGTGGCTGAGTATGAGGTGGGCTTCAACAAGATTGTTCGCTTTGTTCCACATGTGGCCCATAATGATATGGAAAAGGCAAGCCAGTTTCGTCAGGGTTTCAAGCCTTCCATCAGGCACACTTTGGGGGCCTTTCCATTGGTGAATTTCCGCACCACTGTGCAGCAGGCATTAGGGGTGGAGATGCAGCAGCAATATACTAATGAAATTTAGAAATCCTGCAGTGCAGATCAGTCTCGTTCTCAAGATGACAAGAAGGGCCAGTCTGGTGGTCCAACTCATAAGAAGGGGAAGTCTCAGCGTCACCATCCATATCATGGCAAGTCTACTCACTCTAATTCCTCAGGACCTCAGTATCGAGCTATTCCAAAACCAGGTATGGGGCTCGTGTGTTTCCGTTGTGGTGATGCACATAGACGTGCAGACTGCAAGTGGAATGGGGGATGTTCTATTTGTGGCCATGACCATAAGGATGTAGTGTGTAGGAGGAATCCAAATGCAAAGCTCCGTTGGGAACCAGTATCTTCTTCAGCTTTCAATGGCACTGCTAACATGATGGCATCTGCATAGCAACATGTTTCAGTTCCACCTACTCTCCAGTACTTGGGTGCACCGTCCTACCCTCAATACTTGTCAGCTGCTCCTACACCAACAATTGTTCCTTCGGCACCATAGGCTGGGACTCTTCGACTACAACATCCTACTGCTCCTCCAGTGTACCCGCTACCCTAGACTTCTACTCCTACCGGCTTTGCACATGGAGTTTCTTCCTCTACGGGTGTTCCTGGAGCTTATGCACTGCCCTCTGTTGATGGCAACAATGGGGAAGTTGTTACAGGTACTGTCTCAGTAGATTCATTTGATGCATGTTTCAGAATCAGCACAGCTAGTCCACCATAAACTTTGCAGAAAACTTGTTCCTTGAGAACCCGGTGCTGCTACAATAGTTGACAACTTAAAGGCTAGATAGAAAATAAAATACATAAAAGGTTTGTCATGATTCACGCGCTCAGCCACAAATTTTGTTCAATCCTCAAAGCTTCACATAATGATGACTGCACAGTGTAATACCAATCGTGGAGGATTAATGTCAGATTCCTCAAAAGATTATTGAAGCAGCATAAGGCTGCTACTTTGACTGTCGTGCTGCGGGCCATTGCCGTCAAGCAACCAAACACCTAGCACTTCCTTGCGGAAGCACAATACAAAACTACACATACAAGCAGCCACATTTCCTCATGCTTCCCAAGTCTTATTCTGCGCTCTGAGACCAGGCTGGTACTGCTACTATAAAGTGTGCGGCCAAACAAACAATGGGCACAAATTAAGCCTATGCTGCTGCTATTGTCGCATTGTTGTGCCACAGGCATGGCTTTCTTATATTTAATAACAAGGAAAATTGGAGAGACATGATTTACATATCTCTCGCAGATAGATTGTCTCGATAATGATATGTTACTCATCGCGCGCTCTCATAAATGGAAGGAAAAAAGTTGCACACATTTATGTGAGGGACCCACTATTGGTTGCAAACTAATTGGAGTTCTAGCAATGGGATTACAGATACCTCTTTCCTTATATAAACTAAACTATTTGGTTAATAAGAGGAGCTCCTAGAGTGGCTTTGGTTAGTAAAGGATCCCTACTGCTTTTCTACAGGGTTAAACCAAATTTGTTTTTGTGAACAAACAAGGACTCCAAAAGAAGCCATAGCATCGGAAACAAGGCTAAAACTGAAACTTTAACAACAAAAGATTTTGTGAAACAGTGGCCAACCATTAGAATGATGAGCACAGTAGAGTGTGGCGCCTCTGATATTGGTTGGCTGTCGCTGAGGATACACTATCATGTCCGTTAATGTTTCATAGTGGTGGATGTCTTAAGGAAATCACCTACACTAATTGTATTGCCTATTCGAGCCAATGGTCACCTGCAAGGGACAGAAAGCATCCAGATTAGGGGATGAATGATGATGAAAGGGCCAGGGAGAAAAATGACATTACAATGTTATTATCTCTCCTGCTAAGTCAGAAATGAATATTTTAAGGGATGTGATATGTTCTAGTGTCAATAATGTTACAGTTTGCATATATATGTTTCTTTCTATACTCTCTTATGCCACATTGATTTTACAAAAACAAGCTCAAAGTAAAGATAATTTATATGAGACACTATGGAGACACCAATAAATCATGTAGACTCTACTAATTATCTAAGCTACTTTATATAGCTAGTATTTTTCTGAAGTTTTTATTAATATCTAAATTATTGGTTTTTACTCTAAACTTTCTATTTTACTTAAAAAGAATATTTTCTACATAATTTTTTGGAAAGGAAATTCAACATCTGTAGCACACTTAAATTACTATTTTCACCAATTTAGTCACCACAGACTGCCAGAAATTTCCTTGAGGGCCACAGTCAAAGCAAAAAGGAATATCAAATTTTCTTGCTTGTTTCCAATCACCTCCAAGTAAACTGATAAGAGTTTAGCAGAGGATTAATAAACATCAAAAGGAGAGTTTGCAGTATGGCAAATTTTGCTGCAAGACATTCAACTTTCAATGCACTGGCAATTTTGCAACGCCAACTCTAATATTCACTATGTTCCATTATAATATTATGTTCATTTGCTAGAAGGCATCTTTATTCACAACCACTAAAACATTGATTTCTCAACTAGGGGAGAAAAGGGGGGAGTAATAGATGGTTTTTCTAATGACCAAGGTTTGAAAACAGGTTAATGAATTCACGAATCACAAGAAACGTCAGGTGGTGGCTGATATCGGGATTGCCCAAGGCATTGCCCGAGCACAGGCCCACCAAGACCCAATAGACCATCCCATGCTACGCTGGCCATCGTGGACTGCTTGAGTATTGCTGAGTGATATACTGAATAATGTAACTGAATCTGATTCTAAACTAATAAGCTTTATTCCTCCTGCACTGTCCTACTATTCTTATTCTTCTGCCTTCGCCAAGTTCCACTCCGAAAAAGATCATCAGGTCCAAACATCATTAACGCACGGCTGGCAGCTTCGTGGTGTGGATTGCTGCATGGAACCTAGCTTGCCTCTGCTGGAATGAGACGCGGCCAAGACCATTTATAAGTGCATTGACTCAGAGAGCAGGATAGTAGGCAAACCATATACAAAAAAGCCCCGCAGATTTCGCTTCCCAAGCTGCTACTGCAGCTGGTATTTTATTGTGTCACTGGTCACAGCTGGAAGCAAAGATCAATGCTATATAGTGGTGTTACTAATAACGAGTACAGATATATAGTGGTGTTACTAATAACGAGTACAGATGCACCTTTACCTTGCTAGTGTTTCATAATCTTTACTCAGTGTGGTACAGTACATGTCATCTCTCCATTCTAACTTACAGCATGTTTTGGCTTTTCTAGATATTTTTGTCATACTCTATTTTTAAGAATAAAAATAGAATGTATAAATAGCTTTATATGCACCCTAGGAATAGTCACACATATATGATGACAAATTATAAAGAGTATCTTCACCTTGTTTCTTACATAATGAACCAATATTTATTACAGAGTATTGCGTATAAATAAATAAATAACTAATATAACTTTATTGCGGAAGCTCCATACAGGGACACGTCAACTGGTGAACACCAAGCCTAGTACTCATCACGATAGCTTTTATTCCAACCTTTATCTGTTACCCATCCAAAATTTTCCAAAATTAAAAGTAAAGCAAGCGTAAGTACACAACCGTACCCAACAAGCATAACATGGGTTAATGAGGCTCAAATAAGCTGATACGGTTTGACTGTATTTAGCTTTTATACATTAATCATATTGAGGCATAGCATCAAGGTAGTGATAATTTTCATATTCTCATAATCAAAATAACATTAACCAGTGTATAGCAATAACGACATTAAGATGAACACATTAACAATTTGAGAACCATTATCTTTATGTAAATGTGTCAAGGCCACCCTAACCAAAGGGCACGGACAATATATTGATTTAAACTCTGATCATAAGTGTACACTTTTACTATGAGTCATGCTTTGCAACCGAGTGGATTTATAACTTCCAAACCACTACAAAACATATAAAGCCTCCTATAGGTTCTCCTAACCAATCAGAGATGCGAAAAACGTTGTGTGTAGGAACTCCCCTTCCAATATGGCACAATCCTTCCCGGCTATACTCATAAGGACAAAGGCAGTCTTATACCCTAACTTCCAGACCACTAACCAGCTAAAAAAGGGCCTACAAGTGACTAGAGCCAGAGCCGTCTAGCCCTCGCAGCTGTACGGATTATCCATAATAAATCACTTACAGACAAGAGTTCATGTTTGTTAAAAGTCATCGTTTTCGTTGATAGCATAACACACATCAAGTTATAAGATCATGACCATTAGAGCACTAGCATCATAACTACTAATGCAACCCAAAAGGTTCAAGGAATCAGGATATCAAAGCTAGTTATAAACTCTAGGTCATCAAGCATGATATGAATTGTTATTTATAGTGAATAGGTAACAAGGATGATCCATGCTATACTTGCCTTGATTCATAAAGTCCTGTTGATCCTGCTGATCCTCAAAGTATCCTTGCTCAACAAAAACCTCACCGTCTGAACTCGACATTAACAATGAACACCAGACAATCCAACCGAGCATACATACACGAAGCAAACAAAGAATTATTAGAGGAACAGTACATCAATCTCATAAAAACAGAATAAAACATTTATAAAACTATTCTACTCGCTTCTACGATCACACAGACGTCAAGTTCACCGAAAACGGAGTTATAACGGCGAAGTTATGAATTTTCAAAGATTTCCTATATATAAATAAATACTTTAAATATAAACTAAAAATATAAAATTTCCAAAATACTTCAACAGTAGCACCACTACGTAGATTATGAAATTATGAATCTAACGGAATTTGAGCGGACCAAATCGGAGTTAAAACGTAAAAGTTATAAGGTTTTAAAGATAATGGCAAAACTGTAAATAGATAAAAACGTATTCTGAAACTGAAAAAGAAAATACGTTTTTCAGTGAAGGAAACATATTCTGGAAGCTGTTACAAGGAAAATATGCTTTCCAGTGGACAAAGCGTATTATGGATCTGTTAAACAGAAATTACGCTTTCCAGTAGAGAAAATATATTATGTCAAAACCGCCAAGGGTTCTTAAAAGATTACGCAGGAAGGCAGGGGGTTATCTGCAATTCTTCCAAACAAAAAGTTACGGGTTGATTCTGGCCGTCCGTTTCACGATGAACGGTCCAGATTGAACGGGTACAGATATATAGTGGTGTTACTAATAACGAGTACATATATATAGTGGTGTTACTAATAACGAGTACATGCACAGTGTTTCATAATCTTTACTCAGTGTGGTATAGAAGTAAGTGTCATCTCTCCATTCTAACTTACAGCATGTTTTGGCTTTTCTAGATGTTTTGCTTTAACTATCTATTTAAACATATTGTATATTTAGGTGTATAGCAAAAGTTATGTATCATGAGAACAAAAACACCTTGAAATTTGGAATGCTGGTGGACTGGAAGTGGTTTAAAGAGAAGGCACCAAACGGTTAAAAAACTTATTATATATTTTTTTACAAGAAATATAAATCGTGAAAAGTTTTCGGCACATATTATACTGCGGCTAACTATTATTAACTACAATGTAGATGATGCTCCAGTGAGACATGTATGGCTTGGTAAACACGTATATTGGTGACCATTATTACAGTTGACTTGCTCCATGTGCAAAAAGTTTGGAGAGTTCCAAGCATGTACGTTTATATATATCAGCGTCACCTTTGGGTAGGCTAGCTCTTGAGCGAAGCAATATACACATGCTAGCATGCAAAACTCCCATAAATACAAATATGGCTCTCTGACTATGTTGATTATGCGGCTAAAATCTATGGGGTCAAAAGAACAACTCGCATATAATTAGCTTTGGCTGCTGTTCTTGTATTGTGCCTCTGGCATGGTGTAAATCACGGAAACACTGTTTACCATCATCATGCCACATGATGGTCACCTCTTATAAATGAAAGGAAAGAAGCAAATGCACATAGTCCAGCGACTTGTAGCATCTCTCCAAGGCAATGTAGTGTCACGACACTTTGTGGCAGCATCACGGGTACCATTTATTGCTCTACATGTCCCGACACCTCCCATGCGCAAACTGATGGCATGCCTAGTGTGCAAACTGTTGGAGCAAAATAACGAAACCCGGACAGAAGAGCAGCAGGATCTCCATCACAGTTGACAAGCGCGACCGCCCGAGGGAGGATGGAGGGCGACTGCGAGAGCGACCGAGAGCACACCCACCACCGTCGGCGACCGCTCCAGCGCCGCCGGCCACCATCGAGCCCACCTACCCGCCTCCCCAGCCTGAACACCCTACTGCGTCAGATCTGGGTCATGCGGTGCGGCCCAGTCAACCGGATCTAGAGGAGGAGGCGGACGGGGAGCTGCTTGACTGGGATGAAGACGACATTGATGGCAGCCTCGGGGCATGCTTTGGAGGGATCCGTACTGGGAGGCGTCGGGGACTTCAATGGCCATCTGCCGATGGGCGCCTCGGGGCAACCGCCGGACCAAGCGAAGCCCCCTGGGAGTGTGGCTGGGTGCCCGTTGGATGCCGGCGACCCGGAGAAGCTCTGCGCCAAGGGCATGGGCATTAACACCTCTGCGTCGGAGAGGGACGCACGCGACAGCGACGTGACCAAGGCAACCACGAATCCACGACGGATTCAGTTTGTTGCGTCTGAGCTTCATCGGCCCGATGCGCCGGACATGCCAACTCGGGGTGCTCCGATGGCGCACCGCAGCTACTGCGAGGTCGCCCGCTCACGCCCACAACCTGCTCGGGTTAATGCTCGCCACGAGGAAAATTCAGTGGCGACCTCTGCGCTTATCGATGCCTGGACGCTGCTATCGATGCCTGGGTCGAGACCATAAACTTTCTCAGTGCATTCCCGCCTCAAGTTCCCCAAGTGCATGCTCGCCACCACCGTCAATCAGAGGACGCTTGCCATGTGGGAGGCCGTGGTACGGATCATAGGAATCTACTTCAACATCATCCCCTGGTCTGTGCAGGCCCACGCCGGCGAGGCCACTTGGTGGTACCATGTTCGCATGGCCATCGAGAACCTGCCACGGGAGGAGTGGAACCTGGAGACGCTGCAGCAACTACTTGGCGAGGTCTGCCTCTTCGACAAGATTGGCCGTGCCACTTATCGCCGCCAGGACTCCACCATGCTATACTGCTGGGCCTGGATGTGGTTCCCTGACCTCCTTCCGCGCGCCAAGACGGTGACTTTCTTCGGCCATGGCGCGGGGCGGACACCGCCGGGCGTGCCGGGGACGCGACGGCCTCGGGAGGTGGCGCCTCCCCCACGGGGCGACACTCACAACCTGCTGATCCACCTTGACCTGGTTGAGTTCTGGACACCACCGAGGACCCATACGCCTTGCTCGGCCCAGAGCGCGGCTCCTTCATCGGTGTCATCGGAGCCGGAGGAATACCCACGGATCCTCAACCTCGACGACTGGATCCCGGGGGTTATGGACGGCCAGCGTGCAAGGCCCATGACGAAGGTCTGTCGCCCGGCACCGCAGGCAGCGCACTATCATGAGGATGATGGAGAGGATGATGACGGTCGCCAGCAGCCGCGCGACAATCTGGATCGCGGCAAGCAGCCGCTCAACTTGCTCCGTCACTCGGCGGGGAACAACAACGAAGGTACCTCGCGCCGTCGTACCCGCTCCCCCCCAGCGCCAAAGAGGCGGGACGCGGCTGCGGCTGAAGCAGTGGGAGTGGAGGATGGTCGTGGCCGCCACCTGTCGAGGGAGGGGCGCGGGTCGCCGCGTGCTCGTGACCCGCCGCAACGGGAGGACAATGACTGGGAGCGTCGGAGGTCGCGTTCCCCAACGCCAACAATGGAACGCGGCAAGGCGATGGTGGACGCCGAGCTAGTGGGCATTGAGGGAGCTGACTTCGGCTCTGCGCTCCTCTCAGGCTCACTGCACGCTGCCTATGGTGCTCCTCCACCGCCTGCTATTCACCCTGATCCTATGATGGACTTCTTCAAGGACACCTACACCGGAGACATTGCGCCAAACTTCACCAGGACCTATGGAGACTATGATCCCATGATCGGAGAGGCGACGATGGCGTGTGCTGAGGCAGCTAGCCATCCTCTCTGCTTCCCACCTGCGGCAAGGTTGCTGGGGTCATTGGCAGAGGCCCCGGCCTTCGTCGACTGGAACAAGGTAGCAGAACTCAACGAGGAGCATGAGGTTGATGGCCAGTCCACCACGGTGGGCATCACTGAGCAGGTGGCGGACTTGATGCTGGAGGAGCGCAGGAGCAACATCGTCGACAGCATGTTCGTGCCTTGTGATCAGCCGATCCTAGACACGCCCAACCCGCCAAAACCTCGCAGGCGGACACGACCTGAGAAGACCGCTGTGGGCGGGCTGAGGAGGAGTACCAGGCAGAGCGCCAAGGTGAGCTCTGTGCCTGTGTCAAAGAGAGCATCCCATCGCCCGATCAAGGCCTACGGGATGGTCGATCAGGAGGACGCCATTGGCGACGCAGCTATGGAGGCATACATCAGGAGCTTCGACAGGCCGCTCACTGATGCACAGGTGGCGGCCGTGCGGGCGCTGACTTCGCTGGACTCTGGTCCGATACTGGAGGCTGCTGCGCAGGTGCTGGCAGCTCAGGGTGCCGATGCCATGGATGACCCAGGCGTCTGAGCTTGGCGTGCTCAGTCCTAGGCATGCCCCGAACTTCCTATGATTAGTGGCATGACTAACAGTTGTGTTGATGGTGGAGGCTGTGGTATTACTGGTGTTGGCAGTGTAGGGAGAAATGAGATGACAGTTGTATCGCGCCATGCTGGCTTGTTTGGCATGGTAGCAGGCCGTGTGTTTGTGTTCAATGTGTCATTGTCTAGGTGTAAAATGCAGCAGTTTGGTGTCAAGAAATGGTCGCTAGGGTTGGCTGACAGGTGTTGTAATGCTGCATTCCTCCCTTATGTGAAGGCTTGGAATCAGTTGTGTGTTTGTGTTGTGTTGTTAGTAAACTGCTGTTGTGAGTCAGTGCATTATCTGATGAGAATCATGGTCGCCAATGAATAGCAATGATCTTGTCATCCTGAATTGGAATGTCAGAGGGCTGAATGATGCTGCCCACAGAGATATTGTTAGGGAGGCTGTTGTATGCTCAAGACCAAACATTGTCTGTCTCCAGGAAACCAAAATGAACAACATCAATGCTGCAACTGCAATAGAAACATTGGGACACCAGCTTGATTCCTTTTTGCAACTTGGGGCACAAGGGACCAGAGGTGGGATACTGTTAGCGTGGAACAAGGACATGGTCACTGCAACTGCAGCAGTTCACAGGAACCTCACCATCTCGGCCAAGGTACAGATTTCATCCAACAGTACACCTTTCTTATTAACAACATGCTATGGGCCAGCAGATGACGCCCGCAAGGAAGAGTTCCTGGCTGAACTTCAACAAATCAAACTCTCGGCTGACATCCCATGGCTAGTCATTGGTGACTTCAACCTCATCCACCAAGCCAGTGATAAGAACAACCTCAACCTCAATAGAAGACTCATGGGGAAATTCAGAAGGGCTTTGGATACCTGTGAACTGCTCGAGCTCACTCTCCAGAATAGGCAATTCACTTGGTCCAACGAAAGGAACAATGCAACACTAGTCAGGTTGGACAGAGCCTTCTGCACGGCGGACTGGGAAGTGGCCTATAAGAATTTTACACTATGTGCACTCTCCACGGGGGCGTCTGATCACTGTCCATTGATCCTCAACAGACAAGAACGAGTGCCAAGGAAGGCGACCTTCAGGTTTGAGAATCATTGGCTTAACATTGAGGGGTTCATGGATGTGGTACAGATGGCTCGGGATAAGCCGCAATCTGGATCGGCCCACACCATTCTCAGTAAGAAACTGACTGAAACCGCAAGGGCACTAAGAGCATGGAGCAAGCCACTGTTCAGCAATGCCCGCCTGCCGATGCATATCGCCAATGAAGTAATTTTTAGACTTGACCTGGCACAGGAAAAACGTCAACTTTCCTCTGAGGAATGCACACGGAGAAAGGATCTCAAGATCAGGTTGCTTGGGCTCGCAGCACTTGAAAGGAGCAGGCGTCGGCAGGCATCGAGGGTAAACTATATCAAGGCTGGGGATGCGTGTACAAGGTTCTTCTACCTCAAAATGTCAGTAAGAAGGAGAAGGCAGTATATTCCATCACTCAAAGATCAGGAGGGCACAATGACTTGGAGCCACGAAGGCAAACAAGAGATACTGCAGGAGTACTTCCAGAACCTGATTGGCAAGAAGGAACGCACAGGCAGGACGATGCAATGGGCGTCTCTCAACATCAATGAGCTGCAGCAAATCCCAGGTCTGGAATTGGACAGAGTCTTCACCGAGCAAGAGATTGAGCAAGCAGTACGATCCCTGCCCAGGGAGAAGGCGCCGGGACCTGACGGCTTCACCAATGACTTCTACAGGCACTGCTGGCACATCATCAAGATGGACGTCGTCAATGCCTTTAGCTCCTTCTTTCTACCTACAACATAGTGGGGCCTTGGAACACCTCAACCGAGCGCAGGTAGTCCTGCTACCAAAGGTGCCAGTGCCTACGAAGCCGAGAGACTTCAGGCCCATAAGCTTGATACATTCCTACGCAAAACTTCTTACCAAGGTTCTGGCGATTAGGTTGTCCAGCTACATCAACAAGCTCATATCCCAAGCTCAGAGTGCGTTCATCAAAAAGCGATGCATACAAGACAACTTCATTTATGTCTGAGGCCTTGCTAGACACTACCACCGAACCAGGACACCGGCCTGCCTGTTTAAATTGGACATCACTAAGGCATTTGATTCAGTCTCATGGGAGTACTTGCTGGAACTACTTAGCAGAAGGGGATTCCCAACAACATGGATTGACTGGCTGGCAGCCATCCTTAGGACATCCTCCTCCACTATTATGCTCAATGGCTATCCTGGAGATCAGATCAGACACTATAGGGGGCTGAGGCAGGGCTCTTTCAAAAAAAATGTTGGAGCAAGGAACCCCAGAACATTTGTGGCAACTACAAGAATTGAAGCAAAAAAAACCAGCAGCAGATTGTGGTGGAGAGAAGAAATAGAGTAGAATGAGTGAACACAACACACTTTCTGGGGTATTTATACAACTCAAGAAGGTTCTCAAAGACAGACTTGCCCCTAAAAGAAGGGCACATTATAGGACTATTTATAGCCCTGACTCGAGAGGTAATACAATCATTTTGCAGGATGGAAGTTGTCATGACCTTATGGCATCTATGCCAGGGCATGCACTGCTACTGAAAGTTTTACTCGATACATGTATCAATAGCTAATGTTGATATTCCCAGTTTTGAAGTATAGCTATTTAACTCCTGTGCCTATAATTCGAAATAATGCTTGTACCTCTAACTTCAATACTGTATGAGGGAATACTGGTTCGTCGTCAATCCCAGATACAATCTGCATGCAAAATAAACTCTAATAATAATCCTGCTTGTTATATCTAGTGACCATAACAAAATACACAATTATGTTTTACACAATCTATCCATACTACAATGGTAGGATCGATCAAGTCATTGACATCTAGAATTAATGGAGAGTAAAAATGTTATGACTGACTAGGAAGTAAGGAACTGTTCCCTTGACACCTGATATGGTTTCAGTAGCGTTAAATATGCTTCCAGGTAATGAAAAATATTAATGTGGCACGATATATAGCTAATGACGTTGGAGGGGAAAGTAGTAGAAATTATTTCTCAGATGTAAAATAATTATGGCTCCACTTCCAAAGACTGATGAAATAAGCAGAATTGAATTGAGGCCAGGATATGTTCTCGTACATTAGAACCACTGATCAGGGCTATTGTTCATGCTCATGGTAATCTCACTTTATCTCACTCCATGCATCTCCATTATGCAAGGTCACACACCATGCCAACTCGGCGGTCCCATCCTTGATGATTCATACGAGCTAGATCTGGTATGCCCCTGGTTAGTTACGCTGTCACACTGGCCAGACCTGCCATGCCTCCACCTAGACATAAGCCCGCCTTGCGAATGCCACGTCCTTTAGAGCTAATTTAGATGCAGGCTCAGGATTCCTTTGGTTCCTTTTTTTTAATGTCACCGGGGGCAGTTCCGAACCCTGTATTATATTTGGGCCTTAAGTGTTTGGTTACTTTCAATAATGACAAATATAGGAAATTTATATGAAAAGTAGGTCACTTTATATTGTTTATGGTTTATGCATATACTTAAACAAAGATTGGAGTTTAGGTACACATTTTACATTGGCTAGGTTTTTTACGTCTTTATAATAGTTTATAGAATTTATCTCTTTTTATCCTGGGGCCTATTGATTTACCGGCTACTAGTCCGTTCTAAATTAGAGTTCGTTTGACTTTTTTTACCTCAAATTTGATCACTCGTCTTATTCAAAAATTTATGTCAAATATCATTTTTTTGTTATGGCTTGCTTTAATTACAAAGAACTTCAAGAATGAGTTAATTTAATCATATTTGCACAAATGTTTTGAGTAAGAATGAGTTAGGGTCAAGAAAGTTAAATGAACTACAATTTATAATGGGGGAAGTATGAAACAGTACATAGTTATCCTTTGATTGTAACATGCATGTTAGGGGAGCCCTTATGCTTATGGGCCAAATCCCCTCTTAGAAGAGGCCCAATAGGGGCTACAGTAGTCGCTTGTAAACTACCACCATCGGAGGGTCGCTTGTGAACTGCCGCTTGCCTATATAAATAACAAGAGAAGGAGGACAAGACGGGGCTATCTCTCTCTCTCTCTTCCCAAAACCTAGTCCACCAACCCTAATTCTTGCAATTACTCTCGTATTATTCATTCTAGTGACCTAAGGTAACCTTAGCGCCCCGAGTTTTCGCCACGCGCCGACGGGGGAGACCTCTGCCGGTTTCCTAGAGACCTCAGTTGGTCACCTGGTGACCTCCGTTGAAACCTCCGGGACCTCCGTCGGGGTCCTCCGTCGGGACCTCCGTCGGGGACCTCCGTCGGGACCTCCGTCTGGGTCCTCCGTCGGGGACCTCCGTCGGGACCTCCGTCTGGGTCCTCCGTCGAGGACCTCCGTCTCGTTCCTCCGTCGGGACCTCCGTCGCGACCTCCGTCGAGACATCCCTCCGTCGGGGACCTCCGTCTAGGTCCTCCGTCGGGACCTCCGTCGCGACCTCCGTCGAGACATCCACAAACCCTAACTGCCTAGTTTCATTTCCTCTCTCACTGTTCAGGACCATGTCCCAACAATGTAGCATCTATATTCTTTGCATAGAGTAGTGGTCTATTTGGTTTCGCGGAACTATTCTAATTAATTCTTGCCTAAAACACAAGAACAACTATCAAAGTAAGATACAAAGTTGTAATTCAATCTGGAAATTTGGAGAAACAAGCGTGAGAGAAGTATAAGTTTTCACTAAGCAGGTGAACTAGATAAAACCAAGTTTCACACAGCAAATGGATTGACAAATCCTTATTCGCGCATTCTTCCATAGACCACCTCCTCTACTTCTAACGAAACAGCCGCTCCATCTCATTCTCCAGGAACGAAGCGGATGAACATGTCTCGCCAGTTTGATCAGGACCAACACAGCGGTGTACTGACATCCTCCGAGGATTTGGATTCCATCTCCATCTTTTGCTCCCAACACCTCCCAGTCCTATCGCATGTATTTGATCTTTCTTTGACAAAGCTGAAAAAGCATGTAAAACTACAAAGATGATGCAAGTAGGTGCTAAGTAAACTTTTTCGTTAACTTACAATTTAAAATGGCAGATGTTGTTGGGGTTTTATAGTACCACACAATTGGCTTTGCTTCATGGTTAGTAGTTGCTATAAAAGCCCTAAACCAACCTCTTCTCAAGAGCTATAACGAGCCAGCTCGGCTTAACTCGTTTTGGCTCGTTAAGATAACGAGCTAGCTCGGCTTGGCTCGGCTCGTTAAAAACTTGAGCTGGCTCGTTAAGCTTGCGAGTCAACTGAAAAAAGTACATAAAATATAATATTTGTATTTTTCTAAAGTTCGAGAATAGTAATAGTACAAAAGTAACACATCCAAAGCCTTAAATTAATAAAACAATGATATATGCTAATATATATACAGATATAATAATATAATATAGTATTACACCATATATCTATTAAAAATAAAATGATAAAGTCACAATAATCTTAAGTTTATAAGGTCTAGACCCGTCATTAATCAATTGGCCATCAATTGTAAAGTAGAAGTCATTAAGTACTACAGTAACTAATATAAGTCATGATGTTTTTTATCTAAACTTGTGGCTCGTTTAGCTCGCGAGCTCGCTCGAGTTGGCTCATTATAGCTAACGAGCTAAAATCCTTGCTCGGCTCAGCTCATTATCGTAACAAGTCGAGTCGAGTCGAGCCGAGCCAGCCACGAGCCAGGCGAGCTAATGAGCATCGGGTTTTTCATCCATCCTTATTTGTGGCACTGTCAGGCTCGGAGCAGAGCACTTGCAGACAAATTCCGAATGGTCTGTTTGTACCGGATATCATTGATATGCTTTTCAAGAACATGACATCATCTCCTTAAGTTCTTTCTCCACCGATCATGGAGACTGCGTGGTTGGCTGATTACCCCTTTTGTGCATCAGAGGTAATTAAGTTGCTCACAAGGTTGTAAAAGTAACGTAATAGGATAATCATTGTGTGCGGGGCTTATGGAAATGTAATGTGGGGTACAAGCTACAAGAAACATTGCAAAATAGAATGCCTTTCTGTAGTGGCTGCTTCTTTGGTCTGGTTGGAAACTATTATTTGTTCCTAGAGTTTGCCTAAGGTACGATTGCTGCTGTCGGTAAAGTAGAATCAACACCAGAGCTGCCCAACCAAACAGCACAACACAGCAGAAAATCGAGGCTGGGACTTAGCAATAGCTTCCTCCAAACAGCATCACAGCAGAAAATCGAGGCCAACATCTGTGTGTCTCCACGTCGACGTCACTGCAAACTAGTTGCACTGGCACCAACAGTTCCCAATGCTTCCCAACCCTTAAGTCTTTAACGGCTGTTCTCTCAGACCAAACTAGTATTGCAAGTAAAACTATGGCGCTATACACACAACCAGCACAGGTTTAGCTTCGACTGCTGCTGCTGATGCCCTGTTCTCATGCCTGAGAGATGGGTTTCTTGTTTACATGGTGTAAAGCAGAGAAACCGTCTCTGGAAGGAGATGCTATGCATGACATACCCTTAAATAGCACATTGACGTTCTGGCAACGGCATTTAATTGGGACACTTCTTTCCTTAGACCTTACACGTGGCAATCTTTTAGCCAAATTAGGCCCATTGTTAGTTTATCCAAATTAAATGGCCCCTTTCACAGTGGTTCTCTACTCTAAGTATTGGCGTATCTGCAAATAAAACGAACCATAATCCCGAAACTTGACACAATTTTACACCTTTGGGCCGACCTAAACCACTACAGTTTAAAGAGGACATGGCGGCTGAGCAGAAGCCTCCAATAGAAGATGATGCACATGCCTTAATCCCCTGCTTTTGGGATTAGCGGACCGGCTAGAAGACTCAGCGTCCAGAACTGAAAAATACTTCCACAGGCATCCACACTTCCCCATGCTTCCCGAGCCTTTCTTGGAATTTTGAACTGGCAATGGTGTTGTAGTCTTACTCATGCCGCATACAGCAGGTCATGTGTTTCTTATATATACAAGGTGTATGAAATAGGGAGGTATGGATGACACACACTTAAGGAAAAGGAAGTACATTTGTGTGGCCACATGAGGATCAACTACCACTGGACAAAGATTGACGTCACTTCTAACTTTTGGGCCAATAAGGCTCCTTCTGCGTTTATTCACATAAATTAAATTGTGCGCAACTTGAATATTATGTGTAGCTTGTGGACGAAGCTTTCCGTGTCCAATATATATACACCAGTTCAAGGAGCTCAAAGCTAAACTACACAAGATACCTGCCTTCACCACATTTGAGTTACCCCTGTCTTAGCTATATGGAAAATGATGCAGGTGTACTAGAGTTTTACTTCCTTCACGGAATTCAGGGAGAGTATGGACATTGCAGTCCAATAGTTATCATTTCACATGATTATGACTACAAAGTCATAGGTCAAAGACAAGTTCCCCAGTCATAGCGCTAGGAATATGCTCGAACTTCCAACTGCAGGCAATGAATTCCTTGGTCCTCTGCTCCACCGTGAGAGGATATGACCATGCTGAATTAATATCCCATTCATGATATGCTTTTCAGGCAGATCTTGGCAGCTTCTACTGCACTTGATGATAGGACCAGGACAGGTGGGCAAAAAGCTTTTATTTCAAAACAATCATATGTACGTCAGACAGTGATCAGAGGTTGGATAGTGACACTCTTACTCAGCAGGTTAGAATGCTGGAACCGGCCTATCATTTACAGATTTCCTTTTCTGCAAAGCTTCAAAGAATATATTCAATTTATATATAGCAACAACAGTCTTCCATGTCAACATTGTGAAAGAAACCGAATGCATACAAAATACTAACGAAGAACAAATCAATAGTTACAATTCCAAAAAAAATATGACTGTGATACAAATTTATATAATAAATTGGCAAAAAGCTTGGGAAATGGTGTGCTTTTCTTTGAGGCTAGTAATGCAACAGAAAGGTGTGGTGCCAGACCAAGAACCGGCATAGATTTATTGTGAACTGCTGCTGGCCTGCTTCTTTCTTATATACCCAGTGTATAATAGAGAAACCGTCCGTAGAAGGAGAAGCTTTGTGTAGCACACGGTTAAATAAAAGGGACAAATTGCACATTTATGTGGCTATGTGGTGAGCTACCCTTGTTGGAAATTGACGCCACAATAACATTCTAGCAGTGGCCTTTAGCAAGAACCACATTGTTTAGGAAGTTGTGCTCCATGATACGCTTGTAAAGAAGATCTTACCACCTTATACTGAACCTTGTTCTAGGACTAGGAAAGATTTGTGCGAAATCTTGATTTGGTAGGGTTGCATATTATTGTTCATTCCCTTGATGATTGTAACATGCAGATCTGAATAGACTCTCTCTCTTTCCAGGTTTTAACACAAACTGGATCCGAGTCTTCTACTGAAGTCTGTACTCCAGCATCATAGAAAGGAGAAATTTGCCGTTTCATCGACACTGTATGGTTCATTATCACTTCTGTCTTTTGATCATAACACAAGAAAAATAGTTACCATATAAATATTTCCTGTCTTCCATCAACTATCTTAATGATATGCACCGACTCCGCATATTCTCTCCTTTGTGTAAAGAATTATAACGTTCAGATCTGAATAGACTCTCTTTCTTTCCAGTTTTCAATACCAACTGGACCTGAGTCTTGTACTGAAGTTTGTACTCTAGAATCATAGAAAGGAGAAATTTGCCCATTCACCGGTACTGTATGGTTCATTATCACTATGTATTTTGACCATAACACAAAAAAAATGTTACCGTATCACTACTTCATGTCTTCCATCAACTATCATAATGATATGCACCCATTGCAGACAGTTTGTCAAATATCCTACTTACCAGTTACGGCACAGCATGCCATATATTGAGCAAGTCAACTGTGCAAAACAAGAGACACCAAAATTAAATGCACTTGTATCAGGTTCCTCAGGTTAGACCTATAATTGACATGATTCAAGTTTCTTTGTCTCATCAAAAATACACTAGCATAAAAAATAGGCAGAAGAATTCTATGTTGTTTTCGCCACTGTGAGAGGCTCAGAGCAGAGCATTGTACAGACAAATTCCTCGATCATATATATAACTTTTGGATTCTAAATGATCTGGTTGTACCGCATGTAATTGATATGCTTTTCAAGAACATAACAGCATCTCCTTAACTTCTTACTTTACAGATACAGAGACTGCATACTTAAGAGGTAATTAAGTTGCTCACAAGGTTGTAAAAGTAACGTAATAGCAGAAAATCAAGGCTGGGACCTGGAAATAGCTTCTACCACGCAGCTTTACAGTAGAAAATCGAGGATGAAACCCAGTGTTTCTCCACAACGATGAAACTGCAAACTAGTTGCACTGGGATCAACAGTTTCCTATGCTTCCCAAGCCAGTAATCTAAGTGTTGGGGAACAACTTTAACATATAAACACCTATCCCAAACTTTGAAGATAAAAATAAACTTTTTACTATAGACATTTGAAACAACACAGTGTTCAGCGAAGTTGACATAGACACTTCGTTGTGATTATCTTGGACTTCGCTTGTATGTTTTCACATACTTCAGGTTACCTGTCGAAGATGACTTCGCTGCACTCCGGGCACCTAGCGAAGTTGACGTGACAACTTCACGTGAAAGTTAACAAGTCAATTACAAAATTGAAAATGTGGCCAAGACCAAAAATTGTCAAAAGAAGTCAGAAGGATAGCAGTGGAGTATGTTTCATCACTTCGCGGTATGAGTTTTAGCTTGAATGTATAGGAAATATCTGATCAGTTTTTGTAAAAGTTGCCTTGTATAGCGAAGCCAGGGGGTCTATAAATACCCCCTGGGGTGTGAATTTTGGAGAGAGAAGGAAATACAATTGCGACCAGCATATTGTTTTCCCCTTACTTATATGTGTGTGATTTCAATCACCCAACACCGAGTGAAAACTGTGGCGCCATACGCACAACCAGCATAGGTTTAGCTTCAACTGCTGCTGTTGATGCGGTGTTTCCATGCCTGAGACATGCCTTTCTTCTGTACATGGTGTAATGTAGAGAAACCGTCTGTGGAAGGAGACGCTATGCATGACACACCCTTAAATAACACAATGACACTCTGGAAATTGCATTTAACTGGGACACTTCTTTCTTTAGTCCTTAAACATTGCAATCTTTTAGGTCAGTTCGGCCCATTCTTGGTTTATCAAAATTAAATGGTGCGCAACCTAAAACGCTATGGCTAACTTCAACAAGACTCAAGGACTTGTTGATGATGCTTTGCATGTCCTATATACACCAGTTCATGGAGCCAAAAGCTAAACTACAAGAAACCTGGCTGATATCACCCATATTTTACTAGCTATATAGAAAGTGAAACTGCTGGAACATGCCAATCACTGCAGTGTGTAAACTAGAATCAAGGGTGGAAGACGATTTCAGTTGCCCACCCAGCAGCACTACAGCAGAAAATGAAGGGAGGCTTGGACTAGGGAATAGCTTCCACCGGAAGATGCTTGAGATTCTGCTGCCTTGGTGGCCACCATTTTGGTTTCACAAGAAGAGTTGAAGACACCTAGTGTACCATTGCGGCGTTGCAACTGCAACCAACTAGCACAGGCATCTGCACTTCCCAATGCTTCCCAACCCTTTAACCGCTGCTCTGTCAGACCAAGCAAGTAATGGCGCCATACACACAAAATGCACAAATTTAGCTTCAACTGCCTGTATGGCACCATACACACAACTGTGGTGTTATTCAAGCATGAGACATGTCTTTCTTTTATACATGATGTAAACCAGAAAAACCATCAGCTGTTACACGCCCATATATATATCCCGAGGCAAAATTTATCTGAATTAAAAGGTAAGCAACCTAAAATGTGAGCCTAGCTTCTTCAGCACTAGAGGAGTTGTGGATCAAGCTTTGCATGTCAAATGTATACACCACTACAAGCAGCCCAATATTTTACTAGCTATATAGAAAGTCAAACTTCTGGAACATGAAAATCACTTAGAGAGTTTCTATTTTAAGTATTCATCCGAGACAAATGTCATATAATAAATCACCAATTGACATGAAGTAAAAACAATCGTCAGTGTGAACATTGCAAAAAACAAAACATCAAATGGTGTCCCTTTGTGTGAGGTGCAGAGGAGAGACAAGTGCCTGACTCATAACTCCAGGACTGTTCACAACATTCTGACAGCAGTCAATCAATTCCTTGGTGCGCTCTGTCTTGACACGAGAAGACGATGTTGAAGCAGAGGAAGAAACCACAATATCCCGATCATAGTATGCTTCTCAGGCAGATCTTTGGAGCTTCTGCTGAGCATCGTGTTTGGACTAGGACAGGGTGGGAGGGAAAAAATTTAGAAGCATCTGTTAGTAAGTGGTCACAGATGCAATTTGAACAGTTGGAACAGCCACAGTTGTTTTCCAGCATATGGTGACAATGATTAGCATATTCGGTTTCTCTTTTCAAAGCATCCACTCAACAAATTATCTCTTTCAGTGAACTTTCGTGGTTTATTTTCGATTTCCCTGATTTGCGAAGATTGAGATGCACGATGAATAGAAAATAGACATAGTGAACTAAATTGATTAAGTATGCATCAATTGTAAATAATGATTGTAGATTAGGCATGAGATCCAATTATAGCCCATTCTCTCGATAGATGTGGAGAGCAAAATTTATAATCTCACTCTCGACATCTAATTGGGCATAGCCAGTTGTGATACCATGGTACTTTGCTGAGTGTTCAAGGCAAACAGGATAATATTGCTCTGCTAAAGTTTGTAATTATAAAAGAAGAAAGATGCTTCTGCCTTGTATTATGTTGGCCGCTAACTCTACTTAGTTTCATCCCTAAGTGTTTCACTCTTGACAAATCATCAATTGTCTTGCTACTGTCTGGTATTGATGAGTGCAGTTAGATTGTTTTTAGGCTTGCCACATTGAAAACAGAGTGTCAAAACAGAACGCACCATCATGGAAGTTAAAACTGTAAAACAAACAAGAACAAAAGTAAATTATTTGCTCTTCCTCGGATCAACCTGGTACTTGCCCAATCATCCCTATTTCTCAAATTACATAATGGTACAAAAGCTGAAAGTCTCAAAAATGCAATTAAGCAAGTAGCTTTTATCATATAGACAAAGAAAGTCTCAAAATACAATTAAGCAAGTAGCTTTTATCACATTTAAGATTCAGTACAAAAGCAGATTATAGAACAGATGCCAAAAGCTGAAATGATTGTCTTCACTGATTCAGAACCAAAATGAAGATCCCGAGCAACCTTTTACAAGGTCGATTGTACTGATGCAATTGCTGTGGCCTCCAAGGCCATTCTCTTCAGGATCTTGATATGCAGACTAACTCACTGGTATCTTTGCAGTCGCGTGCCTCGACAAGCATGAGGCAAGGTGAATATGATTACGTGGCACTTCTAACAATTGCAGACCCAGAATATTTTAGTACTGCTTTTGCACGAAGGACTTGTTTGGGGGGCAATCACCGATGCAATGCAAGCCCAAAGGACGAGACTGCCACTAGAGACCAGTGGCAAAAGAGGTGACATTTCCCAATGCTTCCTAAGCCCGTAGCCATTTCTCTCTTGGAGTAAGTTGACAACTGAAATAGGTAGAATGTGTAGTGCCTCACACGTCTTTCTTGCATATGGGTGTAAATAAGAGAGATGTATAATATGTTGTCTACCAGCAAGTCGGCCTATAAAAGAAGATACAATGCATAACACTCTGGTTCTCACACGTGGGTGCGCATATTTATATGTGCTATATATCAAGAGGTATTTTGTACTTGAGGACAACATAAGGAACATATACAGTGCATGCTATCTCCTCTCGGACACAAGCATGGCTCATATCATCATTCATCAACATGCTTTGGGTTCATGGCTTGGTAAATACATATATTGGTGATATATCTGAAGGACAATTTCGATTGACTACCGGCCATGTGCCACAAATATACAAATAATAACAATTTAGAGAGTTCCGAGCATGTATAACTGTATCATGGCCACCTTTGCGATGCCTAGCTAGCCTTTCATTGAAGCAATGTACACACGTGCTAGCAAGCAAGAACACAAGGCAATTCATAGACAACACCAATGCCATATCAAGGGTGTTAAAGCCACCCATGTTCAGGAGAAGAGGATTAACAGCTCCAAAAACACCACACGGCACTGGATGCTGCTGAGCGCTGAGAATGGATATACTATAAATGTGCTGCATGGAGTGATACATGTCTACATCAATAGAAGCTATCACCCGTACGAGGACGGATGCCTGGCTTCTTGCCTTCTGGCACCCGTGTTAGTTGGTCCATGTCTACATCAATAGAAGCTGTCACGGCTGATGTCCATCTGCGACATCAATATGCAGGCACTCCTTAGCTTTCCGTTGGCCGAAGAGGAGCCACTGAGACTAAATTGGAAAGAATCGGGTAGGATCTGTCTTGCTGCCATCAAACATCAGCCTGTAACAGAGTGCAAGTGGACAAAAACAGGAGGCCAACCAAGCTGTATGCATGGAAAATTGAAGATGGTATGGGGAATATATTTTGTGTCAAGTTGGAAGGAGAGGTGCTGGTGTTGTTACGTTCTTCCATCGATGTGAGCCTGTCCACGCTTCAGCGTCACTCGCATGTTTCTCAAAACCGAGCAGCAATCAGTGATGGCGTCGGTCAGTTGCTTTCTTCTGCTACATTCCATATTTCCAATATGATCAATGCCTCAATGGAAATTGGATGGTTCCTTGTGTCAAACAAAAATCCTGATTCTGAACTATAGCTATTAAACTCATGCATGTGCCTAAAATTCAAAATAACGGTTGTGCCTAACATAAATACTGTATGAGGGAGTACTGGTTAGTCCTCAATCATAAATCCAATCTGAAAGTAAAATAAATTCTATTAATAATCCTTCTTATTTTATCTACTAAGCATACCAAAATACGTAATTAATTATACAATATGCCCACACTAGTGAAAGAGTCTCTATCCTAGTGGTTAGATCACCTGAATAGCACCAACAAACCGGGGTTCAACTCGCTGTGGTAGCGGATTTAAACAAGTATGCATTATTAAAAATTTAGAAAAAAAATAAGCTAGTGTTTCCCTTACTAACTTTGGTCAAACATCTTCCCATACTACTCCAATGCTCGGATTGATAGATTGACATCTATAATTATTGCAGAGAGAACAAATTTCCATGTTACGATTGACTATGAAGCAAGAGATGTCCGCCTAAAACCAGATATAGTTTCTACAACGTTAAATTTGCGGAAACGTTCGCACCCACGCCGGCTCAGTTATGGTCCCCATGGTGTCCACCATGATGGAGGTGGCCACCGTGCTCTTGGCGCACCAGAACTGTAACTTGAGCAGCAAGCGTCCCCTATCATCATCGGACAGATTCTTGTAACATATATGCTGATATCTATATGTTTCAGTAGTTCTGTTACGTTATTTCACATACTATCCTGTGTATGTTGCTGTTATAAAATATATATCTTGTGTATCTGTTATGTTACATGTATTATGTTCACATGCCTTTGTTTTGCATATGCTTCACATGTTTATTGTTCACATGTTCGATATTGCTATGGATATACGTGATGTCATGATCTCAATGCTAAATATTCTTTTATATGTCATCATCATAATATTAATTCACTGCACCACAACACTTTTATAATGTCAGGCATCTGACGCTAAATCTTTTTTTCTCGTTAGATGATGTGACGCTAAAGATCGGTGAGAGACCATCTGCGCTAAATCAATATTTAACGACCTGTTGTCCGACACAATAGGTACTCTAATTTAACGCCTAGCCGTCTGACGCTGAAACGAGCTATGCCGTTAATCTATCTGACGCAAAAATAAATGGGCCCCATCTTCTCCCAAATTTCGGCCTGGTCCACGAGTACAGAAACCCTAGAATCCCCTCTTCTCCCAAAATCCCAAATCCAGAAGCCGTCGCCCTCTGCTTTCCCAAATCGCGCGCTCCCGGCTGGCCGGCCCCAAATCTCTCGCTCGCCACCGCCCATCAGGTCGCGCTCCCAAATCCTCGCGCCGCCATGCGCGAATCCGGGAGCGCTCCCAGTCTCCTGCCGGTCGCCGCCCTCACTTCTCCCCGCTGTCCGAGCTCCCACCCTTCGCCGTACCCTCACTGCTCGCCGCTCCGTGGAACACGCGCCGCCCGCTTTCCCTTGGAGCACACACGACGAGATCCGGCAGTAGCAGCTCCCCACCCGCTCGCGCAACAAGTTCAACCGGCGGCTGCGGCAGGTCAGTTGTCATCCTGGCCCCTTCCCTCTCCTCTCCTCCCTTTGCCTTGAATCTAAGAAGAGAGGATCGAATCCTTGTAGGGTCAGACAGATCCACGGTCGCCCTTGGAGAAGGATGTCGAATCTATCTCCAGTGAGGTCTTTCTTCTTCCTCAGCAGGATGCGACAGATTGCTGATTCGGTGTGGTGGAGCACTCCTGCTTGTGACGATGTGATTAGATAGGTTTTATTTAGTTTCCGCTACTTCATTGCTCATGTATTGACTCATCTATTACTCAATAATCGTGTTTCAACTTCTGTGGATTTTTGATAGAGTGGCTTCAGGCTGGATCTGTCGGTATGATATAAAATGGCAGGCTACATGGAGTTTGTTCTGTGGATTTGATTTATTCACTTCCAAGTTAGTTCTTCCCCATCTTTCTGATACACGTGCTGTCTATGTTTTTTTGGCCTGTGTATATACATAGTCCAGATGCAATAGAAATGTGGTATTTGGTTCATAGCTGCAATTGACCTTCTATGTCTCTCGTGTGACTGTTATTAAAAAGTAAAAATGACTGCTAATATTATCAAGGAAAAATCTCTTGTGCTTTGATCTTTTATGCTGGAAACGAAGAGTAGATTCCACACTAACCTGTGCAGTTTTTAGTTTTAGTTGCTCCATGTCTATTAGTGAGGTAGGTTTAGTTTTTTAGGTCACTTATGATCTACTTTCTTGGGCCACAGGAGAAATTTACTTAGTGAGAAAAAAAAAAGTGAAGCATGACTTGTGGATTAGTTGCATTTGACAAGCTGTGCATGCAAATATTTCTTAAAAAAAGACTAATTGCTTCGTTTTTACATTTGTCGTGGACCTTATCTATTGTTGTTGCCACTACTGCTACTGTCTATTGGTTACTTATGTCCATTAGTTCCATTCATGATTCATGTTTATTTGCACAAGAGAAAATGATGTTTCAACTATTTGATAGAAAATTTTGGCAATTTGGAATTTCCATTCAATATAGAAAATTTTTGATACTGAGATGAATCATTTGGGTTACACGTCTTTGTGAGAAACTATGTTGTAACAACTGGCATACTGTCTACAGGTGGCGGTCCATTGTAAGTGCCAAACTTATTCTTTGCTTTCCCGGTCTATATTGAGGTCACAATTTGTTATTCCTAGTCTGACTAAAACTCATGTTCAATTAGCAGAATCAACCTTTCTCTCCAAGCAGTTATACTTATGTTGAATTCAATTTATGTAAGATCTGAATTTATCTTTCCATATTGTACTCTGTGTCATGCAGTATTAGTTTAGCCAGCCATTACCAAATTTTACTAGTGATGTTTAGCATGCATTGACATGTGTCGATGTATGCAAAAGCTTGGACCCCTTTCAGCTTCACTGTTATTGTTTCATTTCTGTGGAAATACTGAAACTGGAAGGCGGCACTGCATTTTAGCATTTGACAATACTGAAACATGCTCAAGCAAGTATATGATCTAATTTAATTAAATTTCAGGGCAGAATTGGTAGTTGTGGGCACCTTGCAGTAAGTGTTTATGTTGGGACAGTTACAACATAACACAGGTCATCATAGGATCAATTTTGCATAAGTATTTCACCTGGCAATATTTTGTTCTTGTACCTAGGATTTTAATCTACGGTGATGGGCTGACAATAGCCTAAGATTTGTATGTGAATGGTCCAGTCAACATGGTTAGTTAGGTTTGCCCCATATTTTTACTTACAACTATGTTTGCTAAGTAAGAGACCTTGAGATGATTCTGGCATGGATAATTTAGCATTAAATTTAGTTGGCCACATCTGTGAAAGGAACAGGTCCGATAATGAATGACATTTGTCCAAATCGTTATAAGAACATTCACCGGCAGAGAAATGGCTTTTGAATCGGAGTTTTAATCCCAGCCATTTTTTGGCTCGGGACTAAAAATTCGATTAATCCCGGTTGGTGTTACAAATCAGGACTAAAGCCCGTCCCAACTGCTACAAACGGCTACAAACGCAGTCTTTGCAGGCGTGTAGTAGGCGGGGGGTTTTTTTATCCCGATTTCTAATACCAACCGAGATAAGTTCTACGCCAATAGTCCCGATTGGTAACACCAACCGGGACTATGTTTATCTATATATATCCCGGCTGCTGCTCCCCCTATCGAGACAGCCCAAAATCTTTCAAACAGCTACGTGTTCTTGCTTGGGGGAGCAGGAACGAAGCTTTCCACTGAGCACTATCTTTTTAAAAGGTTAGCAACTTATTCATATATTTTCTAATCTTTCAATGATAAATAATTAGATCATTCCATGGTTAAGTTAAGATGGTGAATATATTTTTATTAATTGTACATACATTTCTACATGAATGTATAGTGTCACGCGGTGAAATCGGTGAAATGTGCCCGCTCCGTCATTCTCTCAGCCAGCTATTGTATGAAAAAATTTTAACATCTTTTTTTTATGATAATATAAATAAGGATAATTATAGTTTAATATGATTATTGCATTGCATTTTTTATGTCGCAGTGGATGGAGCCAGCAGAATAGCTACATGATGCACTTTTCGTGCTCCTTGCTGCGAACTTCAATGAGGTCACGCTCGGTGTTCCCAATCATGAGACTTGGCAATGTGAAATTAGTTTTACCATCCCTTCGAGGAGGCGAGTCCCAAATCATCGGGGGCACACTTCCGTAAGAGGGGACACCGGGCGTATCCATAAGGAGCGCCCAACAATCTACAGTCGGCTTCTGTTTAGACGCACTTCGACATGTAGGGTATACTATGGTTGATTTCTCATACTACAAGGACATGGCTCTGCGTTGCCCTGCTTACATTGTTGTTACATTTAGTGAATATAGCGCGGCAAGCAACACTCTTGATATGGTAAAATCAGCTTATATTGATAATTCTGTCATGCTTATTTATTGTTGTTTACTAACGTAATAATATTATCTTTATTTCTGTCACTTGCAGTTTACGCTCCAGGATGTTACCCATTCTTTATGTGGCTTGATGGCTGTTCTTAACCAAGCTACAGATTATTTCAACTATAATTGGGATTGGGTTGATACCACTGGCCAGAATGTTATTGATGGCAAACAGTTCGGCATAAGGTTCATTCGCCATGAAAGTAAAGTTTTAATAGGTACTGTCTATGGTCGACCATTCTCTGTGTCTCACGTGGCCCGAGAGAGTGCACTCATATGGGCACTACACTATATCGATACTGAGAGGGGATACACGATCGGAGACCAAAACTAACACATATTTCTAGATAGGTGGGTCGAAAAGAATGGCGATATCCCCTGAAGAGAGTGAATCACATGATAGTGATTAGTGTTTAGTTTGTTTTGTTTGCAAGGTTGTAATTTAATTTGGTTTTAATTATAATTTATATTTGTTGTGTTTGATGTGTAAGATTCATGTTTTAATTTGGTCATGTAATAACTTATGTCTGCAGTTGTATCGTGTTATTTTACTATCTTAATTACTTCTTTTTGTACGAAGACGCTGAACCCGGTTTATGATGTAACACCTCTTCGTGCTATACATAAATTTTTACTTAAGTAGAATATCATGGAATGACCAATGAGTAATATAAATACATATATGTATCACGAAAAATTCAAATACTAAAATAAATTCTTTATCAAATTTATTCGTAGTTTTATACATTTTAAAACTAAAAAAAAATAAATCGATTTACACAAAAAACAAAATTGGTGTTAGGTGGGAGTAGTGTTTGTCTATGTTGGGTTGGTGGGAGCAGGGACTTTTAATCCCGGTTTGATTTAAGAACCGGGATTAAAATACATTCTGTGTGCGGTAGGTGGGAAAGCCATTCTGTGGGTGGCAAGTGGGACCTGATGGGCTTTTAATCCCGGTTTGTAATACCAACAGGGATTGCATCACCTTTAAACCCGGTTTTTATTGCCAACCAGGTTTAAAATTCCCAGCACTGCTCCCACCTACCCCCACGGTTGGCACTCCTATAAATAGAGCCCCGAGCTTTCCATCTCATTCCACACCTTCAGCATTTCAAACACACTGGTTCTTCATGACACACTAGTTCACTACACACACTCTACTTCACTACACGATCATCCATTTCTAAAAAATCCACTCAAATGGGGTCTCTATGAGAGAAACCCCCTACACATACAGATATTCTTGCCTATCCTAGTTCACCAAAAGGGTGCACGATAGAGGTGCTAGAAGAATGCTACTGAAAATAGAGCAACACCGAATGTTGGGGTCCCCATGAGGTTCACGAAACCATCCGGGGCTGCGCACTGTTGCCGTCCTGGGATGATGTTGGTACTGCATGGTGACGGCGTCGAGCGGAATCTGGTGGGCACTGGATTGGTTCATTGGAGGCTCGGTGCAGAACAACGCATGCAGTTTCCAACGTCGTCCTCAACAAGGAGAGCGCAGAGACATAGGTTCATCAGGGCATGCATAGGAACGAGTTTTTGTGGCCTCCTTGATCATCTCAAATCGGCATTGCTCATTACCACCTGGCGTTCCTGAGGTTCATGCGATGCTAAAACAACGCTACTGAGGTGGTTAAATTTTAATATGTTTGTACGCTTTGATTGTATCATTGATCTATATAGAAAAAGGTTTTCGTTATTGTATGTGTATTTTTATTTTAAGGTCTTTGTTATCTTATATTTTTCTTGTACGAAATCTCAATAAACATAATATTTTAAGTTTTATCTAATATTTTTATTCCTTTATAATATTTTAAGTTTTATCTAATATTTCATGTCTTATGTGTCTCTGAATAAACATGTATATAGATTATTTGGATGCTTTATATATGTTTACACTAAAAACAGTGAAGAAATGACGGGAAATGAAATTGGCCCTCGCTGAAATTTTGGCCCCGCGTCAAAATGGACATATTTTGTCCCGGGTTGGACTACCAACCGGGACTAAAGTGTTATTAATCCCGGTTGAAACCCCAACCCGGGATTAAAGGCCCAACCCTAACCTCTAAACCCTCCTTCCGGGGCCTTCCGCCCTGGCGCCACCCATTCTCTCCTTCCTCCCTGCCACCAGTGCCCTCGACCCTACCCTGAAGCGCCGCCGCCAAGACGCGCCGCCCCGACCTGCCAACGCGCCGCCGCACCCCGACGTGCCCCGACGCACCGACGTGCCGCCGCACCTCGACACACCGACGCATCTCGTCCGCCCCCGACGCGCCCCGATGCACCGACGCGTCGCCGCCCCCCACCCCCCAACCCCGGCCGCCTCGATGCCCTGACGTGCCCCGACGCACCGGCACGCCGCCGCCCCCGTCCCCCAAACCCGACCGCCTCGACGCCCCGACGCACCGACGCGCCGCCGCCCTCCGCCCCCCAACCCCGGCCGCCTCGACGCCCTGACGTACCGACGCGCCGCCGCCCCCGCCCCCCAACCCTAGCCGCCTCGATGCCCCCGGTCCACGTCCACGCCACGCCATCGAGCACCCTCATCGGCCTGCAAGGTTTGCTCATTCTTAATTTTCGAGACTAGTGGGGCTTTCTCCTTGATTCATATGTCATACTCCTGTTATTTTTTCTCTAATCTGTAAAATTCCAATAAGTAAATGTTGTTGAGACATGAGTGCTTTGTTACATTATTATTGCCTGCAATCTGCTCAAACCCTTTGATGACACCAGAATATAAAGTAACTATTGTAAAAAAAAGTATGTCTTACTCCTATTATCTTTAGGTTCTTTCTTTGATGATAAACCTTGATTCATTATTTGTTGTATACATAATTAGTACTATTAGATAGATTGTTCAATAAATTTGACTTGTATATATATACATTTGATTTTCTTGAATTATGAAATATATTAACTTTAGCCAAAATTAAAAAGATGGTTGGATGTCGTCTCCCTCCGCCAGAAGTCATTGGTTTCAATGGCTATTTATGCTCGAGGGGTTTCTATCCAATATTGCTGGAAGTGGAGCGGCCGCAACCCCACATAGTAAGCAACTCTATCTATATGTTTGTAGTAAATTTATCAATTTTATATATGTGTGGTTGATATATATTTGATTCTTAAATGTACCGCAGAAGATTGACCCAATCATTTGGTTGAAACAGACACTATCTTACTTCGGGGTTACGGAAGTGGATGTTAGGATCAATACTTTTGATGGTGGTGCACTATTCCAATGTCAAATCCGCTTCTCAATTGGTCTTGGTCGTGGTCGCAGATTTGTACAAATCTCAGAGGTAGGACCAAAGGTACCTCAATGATCTGTTGCCATAAAACATGCCGTCAAATCATGTGCAACTAGGCTCTCGAGATTGGAATCACCTTGCCTACTCTATGCTTAGTAAAGATTCAAGCAATAAAGCTCAACATGCGTGATAAACTTACGGACTTTTGTGCATAGTTGTCTCAGAACCTTCCAAATGATGTGGTAAACTCTTAGTTTCAAAGCTTTATCTACTTTTTGTTGTTATAAGTTGTAAAGCTTAGTTCTCATAATCCTATTCTCTACAATACTTACAGATAGAGGAGTATAGCATGATCTATGCAGGATGCAGTTTTGAAGCCATTTTAAACCAGACAATGCATAGATTGGGTTATGAGTGGAAATATGCTCATGACCCAATACTAACTACACAAGGATATCAAGCAAAGGTGATAGCGACTAAGAGGGGAGAACCATTCACTGCTGAGCCACCATTAGTCGTTGTTAGTCGCTCTTGTCCTACTAGTTGTCAGGCAACAGAGAGTGCACTAATTAATACCTTGAGCTTCATCGATAGCATTATGGGATACAAGATCGGTGATCTACACTACACAGATCTTTTAGTATGAGAGAGTGAAATCCCCACTCCTCGCTTTGGAGAGTAGTTGGACATGTGTAACTAACTTTGTGGTTGAACATCTAGTTTATTATAATTTTTAGTTAAGTTTTTATGAACATGACGAATGGTTAGTTGTAATTTTTGAGCTCCAAATTAGCTTCTTAGCTTTATTTACTAATATTTGTGTATAACATTCAATGCAAGTAAACTACAAAAGAAAAGAAAAGGAATAAAAAGAAAAATAAAAGAAAATAAAACAAAATAAAATGAAACATTCAGTCCCGGTTTATATTACCAATCAGGACTAGAGATGTGCTACGTGGCAGCGCATTGTGCATGGTTGGTGCAGCATCTAGTCCCGGTTGGTAACACCAACTAGGATAATAGGCCACTCAGTAATCCCGGTCGCTAACCCGGGACTAAAGGGGGGCCTTTAGTACCGGATTCATAACCCCGGTTGGCATACCGGGAATAGAGGGGGGTTGCGAACCGGGACTAGAGGCCATATGTGCACTAGTGATTGGAGACATAAGATTCATATTCTCACAATAATACATGAATTATACTAATCTGAATTTTTTGAATGACTTGATCTGAGACATGAGAGGCATGCCATAAAGCTCCAGGGGCTTACCCAAACATCTAGCAGCTTTAGTTCTTTTGCAAATGCAGGTGGACCATGGACAGCAGCACCTCGGCAGCATGGCTCTTATCCCAGGTGAGCAGCGGCAGCAGTTTGCCCTTATATTTTGAAACTTGTGCTGAATTGAAGTTACTAATATGAATTTTTAAGACGCCATGATCTGAATTATACTGTTCTAACGTTTATATTGTCTTCAGGAGTTAGGAACCTGCTTGAATCGCAAGTAGTTAGGAACATTGTATGAATTTGTAGCAAAAAGTCATCCTTGATTTTGTGTCCAGATAATTTGTAGCAAAAAATCATCACACTACGAGGGCTAAAACTCTAGACATTAGCTATGGGTCTCAGTTTTAAGACGTAGGAAGTGCTTAACTTTCATTAAACCCAAAACCTCATTCATTTATGTAACTCATATGTAGCCCCAAATCTTTTATCCTCTGGAACTCATTCACGTCGTGGTTCTGATATCTATAATCATTTCTTCTGTAGGACTGCAAAAGCTTGATATCCAGCAAGGCCTTGCAATTGGAGAGTGCTAATTCTTTCAACTTCCCTAGCATGGATAGGTAACTGTTTCTGCTCCTTTACTAGAAAGTCCTGAGGTATACTTGACTAGAAAGTACTCAGATATCCATTTTTTAGAAAGATAAATTAGACTAGCCAAATCAGCATTACCTTGTTAAAAGTTTATCAATATTTAAATGAAGCCTTGACTACTAGCTACATAAAGGTTCTAATGACTGAAAGTTAATTTGATAATTTTCTGCTCAAAATTAAACCTGACTGAAAGTCAAATTAGTTAGGGGAATTTGTCACACTTAGATGCAAATGAGGTCTAATGATTTATACAACTCATATGCTGTACATCAGTTTTATATAACATGCCTACACTTGCTGATTACGTGGTTGCTATATATTTTCAGGAAGTGCTGGACACTAGCCTTCATCTTTGGCTTTAGTTTCTGGAAAATGATTCTCCACAACACAACACAATACGTTACCGGTGGATCTTTTCTAGTTTTGGCAAGTAATTCCTTTTAGTTTTTTAGTTCTTAGAAACATAGAAATGATTGTTTCCACAAACCTTAGGATTGGAAACTATGTATTCATTTGGTGCTTGATATTGATGGATGTGATGTACACAAAATTATAGTGCAAGACAAATTGGATGTTATATATATTGACTTGTGTGTGATCTATGTGTTGTGGATCTTCATGTTACACATGGAGCCTATATAAAGCTTGAATATCAGTTTTTTTATTTTTTTTCATATTTATATTGTCCTGTTGAACAATCTGATGCTATAAATGTATGGACCATTGGATGATCTGACGGTATATGTATGGTAACTTAGCATTTGACGCTAAACATTACCAATGAACTATCTGACGCTAAAAAAGTTCACAGGAATAGATTGTCTAACGCTAGAGTTTGGTCTGATGCTATATGTTTTTTGCGTCAGCACTTATTGCGACTGCAGAAGTCTGACGCTATATGTTTTTATTATCAGACCGTATGTTGCTATAACCGCTTTCAGCGTCAGTTCATGTGACGCCAAATCTGGTGTTGTGGTATAGTGATTGTGAAACTAAAATGACATGGAGATTGCCTAATTGTCTAACAGTCCAAAACTCTAATTATAGGAATTTTTCTGTCAGAGGTTTTGCTACTGTGTTAAAACCTGGTCCTTTTGATGGTAGAAACTACTTGATTTGAAAAGCTAAGATGGAATTGTGACTCACTGCAATTTCATGTTATTATTCCTCTGAGGGCAAGCCTGTTGACTTACCACCAGCAGGTGAGGATAAGTTTAAGGCTGATGACAACCTCTTTTGAGGTATAGTGATTAGCGCACTTGATCCTAAATTCTAGAAAAGCAATATCATCCTTCCTACACGAAAAGAGTTATGGGATGCACTTGTGGGAAAGTTTGGAGTTACTAATGCTGGTAGTGAGCTGTACCTCATAGAGCAGCTATATGACTACAAGATGGTTGAGAACCAATCTATAGTGGAATAGGCTCTTGAGTTTTAGGCACTAGCTAAGGAACTCGAGGTTTTTCCTTGTTCTTTGCTGGCAAATTTGTGGCTGGAGGTATAATCGCCAAGTTGCCACCGTCTTGGAAGGACTTTGCTACCTCTCTCAAACATTGGAGACAGGAGTTCAATGTTGAGGAGCTCATTGGTACTCTTGATGTTGAGGAGAGAGCTAGAGCAAAGGACAGTGGAAAGAGTGTTGAGACCTCTACTGCTAATGTGGTGCAAAAGAGAAACTCTAAATTTCGCAAGTTCAACAAGAAGAAAAACTAGAACACGCAAGAAAACACAACCATACCTCCATAATAAGAGAGATGGAGGCTGCTTTGTGTGTGGCAATGAACAACACTAGACAAATGAGTGCCCTGATCGCAAGTTCAAACAAGAGAAGAAATCTACAAATGTTGTCACTACTGATATTGTAACATCTGGGCATGGTAATTCTTTACCATTTGTTTTTTCAGTTTGTAATTCACCTGAGTGGTGGCTGGATAGTGGTGCAAATATACATGTGTGTGCTGATGTTTTTTTTGTTTTCTTCCTTCCAGATCAGGAGGTCTAGTGCCTTGTTGATGGGAAATGGGTCATGTACTCATGTTCTTAGTGTTGGTACAGTCATTCTAAAGTTTACTTCGTGGAAGACGGTGCCATTGAAGAGCATGCAGCATGTGCCCTCCATTAAGAAGAATCTTGTTAGTGCATCCATGCTATGTCGAGATGGCTACAGAGTTGTTCTTGAGGTGAATAAATTTTTTATGTTGAAACATGATACTTTTGCTGGTAAAGGATATGATTGTGGAGGCTTGTTCCGCTTATCGTTGCATGATGTGTAAATTAAAATGGTGAATTCTGTTAATATTTCTGATGAGTCAGATTTATGGCTTTCACGCTTTTGTCATGCAAGTTTTGGCTATCTTATGTGGTTGGCAAATCTGAATTTAATTTCTAAATTTAATTTGGTCAATATGTCTAAGTGCCATGTATGCATTGAATTAAAACAACCCCGCAAGCCACACAAGGTTGCTGAGGCGAGGAATTTGGCACCTCTAGAACTTGTTCACTCTAATCTATGTGAGATGAACGGAATTTTGACCAAAGGCGGTAAAAGATATTTCCGCACTTTTATAGATGACTCTACTCATTTTTTTCTATGTGTATCTCTTAAAAACAAAAGATAAAGCGTTTAATTATTTTAAGGCCTATAAAGTTGAAGTTGAGAACCAACTTGAAAGAAAAATAAAACATCTAAGGTCTGATTGTGGTAGAGAGTATTTCTCTAATGATTTTGATACTTTCTATGTGGATCATGGTATTGTTCATGAGAGGACACCACCATTCTCACCACAATCCAATGGGATTGCTGAAAGGAAAAACCGCACTCTAACTGACTCGGCGAATGCCATGTTGAGTAAAGTGATATTATCCAAGGAATAGTGGGGTGAGGTGCTATTAACAGCATGTCATGTCCTGAACAAAGTTCCTATGAAGGATAAAGAAATCACACCATTTGTGGAATGAGAAAAGAGAAGATTAAATCTCTCATATTTGTGCACTTGGGGTTGTTTGGCAAAAGTGAATGTGCCAATCAACATGAAGCGTAAACTTGGGCCTAAAACTGTTGATTGTATATTTCTTGGTTATTCCTTTCACAACACTGGATATAGGTTCTTAATTATAAAATCTAGTGTGACTAATATGTATGTTGATACTATCATAGAGTTAAGAGACGCTACATTCTTTGAGAATGAGTTTCCCATGAAGAATACACCTAGTGAAACAAGTCATGAGACTATAATTCTCCATGAACATGTTGTCTATTCCTATAGATCATGCTGAGGATTCTCATGTGCATATCCCTAAGGAGGATGATACTATAGTCACTCAAAAGAGCAAGAGATGGAGGGTTGCAAAAATCCTTTGGTGATGACTTTATAGTATAACTTGTGGAAGACACACCATCCACCATTAGAGAGGCATATTCCTGTCTTGATGCTGACTTATGGTAGAAAGCAGTAAGGAGTGAGATGAATTCTATTATGTCTAATGAAAATTGGGAGGTTGTTGACCGTCCTTATGGGTGTCAACCTATAGGTTGCAAGTGGATCTTCAAGAAAAAGCTTAGGCCTGATGGTATAATTGAGAGGTACAACGCAAGGCTTGTGGCCAAAGGATATACCCAAATGGAGGGTGAAGATTTGTTTGACACCTACTGAGTTGCTCGATTGACTACAATTCACACATTGATTGTCGTGGCAGCCTCTTATGGTCTTATCATTCATCATATGGATGTTAAGGCAGATTTCCTAAATGGAGAGTTAGATGAGATCTATATGGATCAGCCAGATGGGTTCATTGTGGATGGTCAAGAGAACAAGGTGTACATGTTGTTAAATCATTATATGACCTAAAACAAGCACCTAAGCAATGGCATGAAAAATTTGATAATACTCTCACAGTTGCTGGTTTCTCTGTGAATGAAGCTAACATGTGTGTGTATTATCGGTATGGTGGGGGTGAGGCTGTTATGCTGTGCCTTTATGTTGATGACATCTTGATCTTTGGATCAAATCTCAATGTGATTGAGAAAGTAAAGAAACTTCTGTCGAGCAATTTTGAAATGAAAGATTTGGGAGAGGCTGATGTCATTCTAAACATCAAGCTTATTAGAGAAGGTGATGGTGGTGTAACTTTGTTATAATCTCATTATGTGAAAAAGGTATTAAGTCGCTTTGGTTTTAGTGACTATGATCCTGCTCCTACACCTTATGACCCTAGTGTGCTATTGACACGCCCGTCTGCGGCCCGAGGGCTGGCGGCCTTGTCTTGAGATTGTGAATTTCATGAGCTAAAGAGAAAAAGGAACGTCAATTAATGTTAATGACTGGCTAAAAGTACTAAATAACTTTGTTATACGATCCGCTGCTGGTTCCTTCCCAAGCATAGTAAGAAAGCTCGAGAACTAATATAACATAGTATTTCAAAATCCAGCACCAATTGAACAGTCTCATATCCCTCTCCATCCTAGCAGCTGTTAAGTTGTGGCCATCAGCACAACTTTGGTTATCTATAGGATGGGGTGGTGGTACACTGCTTGATGCATAGCAGCGATGCCCAGTTTGGTCCATTGGGCTTGCCATGCTACCGCGCGTTCAAGCTTGTTGCACTGTGTCACATAGTGTTACACTAAATCAAATGTAATCATGTCAATTCAGTTTAGCATGCTTAGGTGCATTAGTTTAGGCCTTAGTTGTTTCAAACACATGTCTAGTTGAGCGTAGAATCAGGGCACAGTGGAGACTGCACGTTAGCGTCTTGACCGCGTCAGTTTGTTGCATCCCCCGCCATGGCTGTGGGCCGTGGATGTCGCTCGGGCGTCCACAAAGAACGGTGCACCGTGCTGCTGCAGAACTGTGGTGGGATGGAGGGCTTCAAGCCCATGTATCAAAACCAAGTGAATGCATCAGAAAAGCATTGCGGTTAGCAGTGTGCAAAATCCTCTCTGTGTGTCCAATTCTCTCACGAGTGTGCATTCATGTTCGTGGTGACCGCGGTGACTAAAACTGCTGCTGCTGCTATAGTGCGATCTGGGAGGATTCCAATGACGATCATCGGAGTTCCAATAGCTGGTATCAGAGTCGGTTGATGCAATACGGTGGTTCGGTGAGCCCACCGCGGGAACCAGTGAAGAAGAAGCATGTTATTCCTCGGAGATCGCCGATGGTGACTGAGATGTCTGAAGGCATGTTGGCGAGTTCGTCTCCTGGGGTGCACGAGAGTTCTCTGGTCTAGCCGATGCTAGATCAGGGGATCTACACGGAGTGGGCGATGCTCGTGCAGTGCAATCTGGAGGCATTGGAGATCTGGCAAGTGATCGATCCAGGCACCAACGTGAAGAGAGAGCAAGATCACCAAGCCATGAGCGCCCTCCTGCGCTCGATGCCAAAGGACATGTCACAGATGCTCGGCAACCACAAGACGGTGAAGGAGACGTGGGAAGCCCTGAAGCTGATGTGTCTCGGTGCAGAACGCGTCAAGGAGGTGAACGCCCAGCGACTGCTCCAAGAGTTCGAGAACATCGCCTTCAAGGACGGCGAGAGCATCGACCAATTTGGTATGTGGATCACCAATCTCGTCGCCAATCTTCAAACCATGGGTGAGACAATGGAGAACAGTCACGTGATCAAGAAGTTCTTGTGCGTTGTCCCTCCTTTGTTCATGCAAGTGGTGGCGACGATCGAGATGTTCTGTGACACCAAGACCATGAAGGTGGAGGAGCTGGTCGGGCGGCGAACGATCGACTCGATGACAAGGTGATGGAGCAAGTCACTGACAAGATGGGCCGTCTTCTTCTCGCTGAGGAGGACTGGCTGGAGAAGCACAAGCACCGGTTCCGCACTGCACTGAACAAGGCGGTGGGAATGGCGGTGGTGCCCAAGCCAAGAATAAGCAGCCAGTGGTGCGCCCTGAGGGCAACAGATCTGGGTCCGTCAAACTCACGATGAAGGGGACGCCATGGCGCAAAGGTAGGTGCTACAGTTATGGCATCTACGGACATTGGGCGGAGGATTGCAAACACCCAAAGAAGAACAAGAAGAAAGACGTCAAGCAGCCTGAAGCAAACATGGCGGTGCACGATGATGCTGTTCATGGCGCCATTCTGCTGATGGCGACATCAGTTCAGGAGGAGCAGGAGGAGGCAATTCAAGTCATTCATCTGGCGGAGAAGGATGTGGTGCCCGTCGACTGTCCCAACGGTGTGTGGGTGCTGGACACCGGTGCTAGCAACCACATGATCAGAACACGTTCAGCACTGCAGTCTCTGAATGACAAGTTGTGGGGAACAGTTTGTTTTGGAGATGGCTCACACGTCAAGATCCATGGGATCAGCTCCATGGTGATGCAGGGTCATCACCGGCAACACAAGGTACTAACTGATGTGTACTATATTCCTAAGCTTAAGAGCAACATAATTAGTTTGGGTCAGCTGGAGGAGAAAGGTTGTGAAGTGTCTCTAAAAAATGGTAGACTAAATGTTCTTGATCCAGAGGGTACACTATTGATTTCAGCACCTAGAACTAAGAAGAGGTTGTACACAATTCAATTAGGACTCACTAATCCTGTCTATCTGATGATGAAGCACAGTGATGTGGCATGGCAGTGGCACATTAGATTTAGCCCTCTTAATTTTAGGGCTCTCAGAGATTTGAGCAGAAAAGAGATGGTGGAGGGAATGCCTGTTGTTGATCATGTTGAGCAGGTGTGTGATGGCTGTACATTAGGCAAGCAACATAGAACACCTTTTCCACAAGCTTCAAGTTTTAGAGCTGAGCGGGGTTTGGAATTGGTCCATGCAGATATGTGTGGACAGATAACTCCAAAGACACCAGGAGGGAACTCTTATTTCCTTTTGGTAGTGGATGACTTCAGTAGGTACATGTGGGTAGAGTTTCTCAAGACCAAAGATCAAGCACTTGACTACTTCAAGAAAATCAAGCTAAGAGGAGTAGTGGATCAAGGCAACAGGATGATGGCCCTGAGAACAGATAGGGGAGGAGAGTTTACTTCCAATTTGTTCTCTGTGTTTTGCAATGAAACAGGCATCAAGCACTATACAACCACCCCATACACACCCTAGCATAATGGTGTGGTTGAGCGTCAAAACCAGACAGTGGTGGAAATGGCAAGGTGTTTGATGAAGAGTATGTCTGTCCCTGCAGAATTTTGGGCAGAAGCTGTTGCTACTGCTGTTTATGTTCTGAATAGGTCACCCACAAAGAGCCTGAAGAACAAAACCCCATTTGAAGCATGGCATGACAAGAAGCCTAGTGTAGGTCATTTGAAAACTTTTGGCTACACAGCACATGTCAAGTTGATATGTCTAGGTCTGACCAAGCTAGCTGATAGATCCAAGAAAATGGTGTTTCTAGGGTATGTCTGGAACAAAAGGGTACAAGATGTTTGATCCTAAAACAAACAGACTCTCAGTCAGCAGAGATGTTCTCTTTGAAGAAAATGTTCCCTGGGAGTGGACCAAAGCCATTGACAACACTCAAGATGGACTAAAAACCTTTACTATTGAATATGAGAACTCTGACAGAAATCTGACAATAGGGATAGAGCAAGCAGATTCAGAAAGTAAAGGGATTTTGGGTGATGAAGGAAGTATGGCTCATGGTGGTGGTGATGACCCTGTATCTCCACAATCTGTACACACTCCAAGAGCAGCATCTGTAGGTCAGAGTAATGCAGCTACACCATCAACTACTACCTCTGATGAAGTTTGGGGAGGACCCATGAGATATAGAACCATTTCTGATCTCCTTGATTTCACTGATCCAATACTCGACTATGAGTATAGTGGAATGTGCATACTGGCTGCTGGTGAGCCAGTAAGTGTTGAAGAAGCACTAGAACATGATTGTTGGAAAAGAGCAATGCAGGAAGAGTTAGATTCAATCCATTAGAACAAAACTTGGGAAGCTTCAGAATTACCAAGAGATCACAAAGCCATTGGTCTGAAATGGGTCTTCAAGGTGAAAAGAGATCCAAATGGGAATGTGTTGAAACACAAGGCCAGGCTTGTGGCAAAAGGGTATGCTCAGATCCAGGGGGTGGATTATGATGAAGTCTTTGCTCCCGTGGCTAGGCTAGAGACTGCCAGGCTTTTGCTTGCTTTGGCTGCTCAAGGGGAGTGGGAGGTACATCATATGGATGTAAAATCTACCTTTCTGAATGGAGAACTCATGGAAGAAGTTTATGTACACCAGCCACCAGGTTCCACCAGCTCAAGTGCAGATAAGAAAGTGCTGAAATTGAAAAAAGCACTGTATGGCCTTAAACAGGCACCAAGAGCCTGGAACTCTAGACTTGATAGAGAACTGGTGAAACTTGGGTTTAGCAGAAGTGAGGAAGAACATGCTGTTTACAGGAAGGGAACAGGAGCGTCACTGCTATTAGTTGGAGTGTATGTGGATGATCTTGTCATTTGTGGACCAAACAGTGGAAACATTGTTGATTTCAAGCAACAGATGATGAAGATGTTTAACATGAGTGATCTGGGTCTGCTGAGCTACTATCTTGGCATTGAAGTGAAGCAAGAGCTAGGGGCCATCACTATTTGTTAGAGCACATATGCAAAGAAAATTGTTGAGATGTGTGGTATGAAGGGGTGCAATCATGTTGACACACCCATGGAGCAACATGTGAAGTTGCTGCCTGGCAAACCTGAATCAGTGATAAATGCAACAAAATTCAGAAGTGTGGTAGGGAGCCTGAGGTACTTGGTGAACACTAGGCCTGACTTAGCCTACTCTGTTGGGATGGTGAGCAGGTTCATGGAGTCACCCAATGCTGAACATTGGTCTGCTATCAAGAGAATCATTAGATACATTGCAAGCACTACTGATTTGGGATGCAAGTATGTCAAAGGTGCAAGTTCAGAGCTGCTTGGATACTCTGACAGTCATCATGTAGGTGATCTTGAGAAGAGGAAAAGTACCACTGGTATTGTGTTCTTCTTGGGTCAGAACCTGATAACATGGACATCACAGAAGCAAAAGGTAGTTTCACTGTCTTCCTATGAGTCTGAATACATAGCTGCTACAGCTGGTGCTTGTCAGGGAGTTTGGTTGAGTAGGCTCTTGGCTGACATAACAGGGAGTGCTGTTGAGAAGTTCAGTTGAGAATTGATAATAAGTCTGCCCTGGAGTTAAGCAAGAACCCTGTGTACCATGAAAGGAGCAAACACATTGACACTCGATATCATTTTATCAGAGAGTGTATAGCTGATGGCATGGTGGATATGAATCATGTTGGCACTGATGACCAATTGGCAGACATCCTAACAAAGCCGCTTGGGAGGCTCAGATTTGTTGAGATGAGGCTGCGATTGGGAGTCATCAGAATTGAGCACGATTAAGGGGTGAAATGTTACACTGAATCAAATGTAATCGTGTCAATTCAGTTTAGCATGCTTAGGTGCATTAGTTCAGGCATTAGTTATTTCAAACACATGTCTAGTTGAGCATAGAATCAGGGCGCAGCAGAGACTGCACGTTAGCGTCTTGACCGCGTCAGTTTGTTGCATCCCCCGCCATGGCTGTGGGCCGTGCATGTCGCTCAGGCGTCCGCAAAGAATGGCGCACCGTGCAGCTGTGGAAACGTGGCGGGGTGGAGGGCTTCAAGCCCGTGTATCAAAACCAAGTGAATGCATTAGAAAAGCATTGTGGTTAGCAGTGTGCAAAATCCTCTCTGTTTGTCCAGTTCTCTTGCGAGTGTGCATTCGTGTTCGTGGTGACCGCGGCGACTAAAACCGCTGCCGCTGTCATAGTGCGATCTGTGCGGATTCCGGCGATGATCGCTGGAGTTCCAACAAAGCTCAGCCTGGGCATTCGGTTTTAAATGACAAATTGGTTTGGTTTGTTCGGTTGTATAGAAATTCGGTTTTCAGAGAACAGCAACCAATCGGTCTTCCAAAAAAGCAAAAACCGACAAGTTCGGTTTCGGCTTTCTCGGTTTGGGTTTCTGGTTCCACTGAATCAACCGAACTTGAGCACAAAGAAGAAGAAATCAAAACAGAATGCAATAGAATGGGGAGGGCAGCTCCCAGGTAGCTCGCGAACTTGAGCACAAAGAAGAAATAGAAACAGTATACAAAGAAGAAGAAATCGAAACAGCCGCCAAACTCCCAGTAGCTTGCGAACGCCGCCACGAGGGCAGCTGCAATTCCCTAGTCAGCTGCTGGTCAAGGGGCCTCACGGGGTCGCGCCCCCGCTGCTCACGCTCGCGGCCTCACGCGGGCGCGCCGGTGCCGCTCGACGCTCGCGGCCTAGCGCGGTCGCACTGCCTTGCCAGCCGCTGGGCCACTCGCCATTCCAGCGGCCTGCCTCACGCGGCCGTGTCCGAGCATGTGTGTGTGTGTGGGGTTGGGGTCAGGATGGGGGGACGGCTGCGGGATGACGGATGAGGTAGATGAGACTTGTGGGAGGCGGCCTGGTGGGCCGGCAGAGGGATCATTTCGCTCGTTTGGCTCTGGTTTCCTCTACGTGATGGCTGAAACTTCGGTTGCTTCGGGTTACGGTTCGGTTGAGCATGAAATCGAAGCCGAACCCGCTAACCGAACTTCCCAAAATCAAAAACCGAACCCGCAACCAAAAACCGAATAAAACGACAATTCGGTGCAGTTCGGTTCGGTCTGCAGTTTTTGGGTTAAAAGTGCCCAGGCCGAGTTCAAGCCATCATAAGATGCTCTTCCTACATGTATGCCAGTCAAACATGTCTTGCGGATAGGCTTGGTTGGCTTGTGGATGGGCCCATGCATCTGGCATCTAAATTAATATTGTAATTGTTTGCACTGATATGATATATTAACAAAACATGGAATGATAAAAAACGGCATCCCATGATATGTTTCTTTTGCGTGGAAGTTTTAACCAAAACAAGTACTCTCTCCATCATAACTTACATGTTTTGGCTTTTCTAGATGTGTTGCTTTAACTATATCTATCTAAACACATTATATATTTATCTTGAGAACAAAAACATCTTAAAATTTAGAATGCTGGAAGACGGGAAGCAGTTTAAGCAAGACACTAAAGTGTCATAAAATTATTATATATTTGATTTTGGCATATATTATACAGTGACTAACTATTGTTAACTACAATGAATCCGATGCTGCAACAAGACAACCGCGTACATGTAAATGGGTAATTCATTAATACAAGTTCAAATAATTTTTAACAAATGAATCGACTAATTCTCTGCTAAACAGCTAACTAATCCAATAGAGCATATATATTAATCAATATCGAGTCAACCATACCAGACGTCCCAGTATAAACAAAAGAAAATGACTAAACGGTGGAAAGCAGCGTGTGCTCAGGATGGCATCGCTGTGACAGCTCTTGTCGATTACTCTCTTGATTATCCATCCATTAAGCGTCACGCTCATCAACATCATACCATCCTTACATACTCGCTCAGCATTACAGCCTGACCACATCCTTGCATGGCAATATGGTGTGGACGTGGAACTCTCGGACCAAGTTATTTCCCAGTGCTTCCTATGCCCAGGGTCATTGCTCTATGGGACCAAGTTGATAGACTGGAAACATAACGTGTAGTGCACCCTCTTGTGTTGTGTGGTTTTATAGTGGCACACACAAGATGACTCTCTCGCAAGGTGCAGAAGAGAATTGTCCTGTACCTACTTGCGTAGCTATTACGCGTGTGGAATAAGATACAATAGATGTCACCCTCTCATAATAAAAGAAATCTATTTTCATAAATACACAAATAGATTGGGTTTAGTGATAAATGAGAGTGAAAATATAATATAATTCCTAAAGTCTGTACCATGCATGTGTTAATAGTCAGTAGCATAGAGGGCATTTTTATGGGTTGTTGGCAAAACAAATGTCCCTTGATGTCAAATTCTAGTGGTGACCCATCTCTACAATCAGTTGTAATGGTAAAATTGGCATTACAACGTCACGAAAAACGAGGCACATCTGTGAGTTTACAAGTACACACTCTAAAAATTTGGGCCCAATAGGAGGCTCATTGTGATCCTCGCCCAAATGGGTATTCAACCAAAAAGGTCCCAACTAACTTACCACAAGCCTTGTGTCCAAAGATTTCCAGAACATATGTGTTTTCCAAGATTTTACATGCTTGTAGAACATTGTAATTGGTAATTTTCCTCACAAATCAGGAGGGAAGGTTATTTTTTATAATAGCTGCTAGCTTTAAACTAGAACCAGCAAAGATATAAATAGCTAATTGACTCCAAGTAGTGTACGAGAATGAGGACAAGCAAGTGATGACGGCGAGCTCGGGCAACTAGCGAGCGTGCAGCCAACATGTGGTGCTCCTCACGATCTACCACATGTGGTGCTACTCACGATCTACCTGGCGCTCCCTGCCAGTCCATCACTCCTCGTGCACAGCGTCCTCTTGTCTTCATGGGTGCAGGTGTGGACGCCATCCACTACACCGCGCTCTTTTACAATGTTGATGGACTAAGATGAAAGTTTAAAGACCCAAAGTGCAGTTCGTGATCCACTGCTACATAGCGGATTATGGTTGCAGTGAAGAGTATCCATTGCTCCCTATGGTGCACCGAAGGAAGTCTATGTGCACAGCCATAGCTGGAAGATCCTTGCAATACATAAAAGGAACAACCAAAGTGCGAGCATCGCCGCACCCTATGGTTCTTCGATGAAGAGCTCCCACACGCACCCTTTGAATGCTAGAAATGCTTCGTCAAGGGCCGCCTCCACCTCGATTCGAGTATACTCTGGCGTAGGTGAACCCAGGTTGGCTGGCGGCGAGGTGAACCTAGGTTGGCTGGCGGTGCTTTGCCGAACAACTGCTTGAGGAATACCGCGCCCTACTAGGAGATCGGTATTTGAGCCAAGTGTTGGGCAGCTATCCTTCGGCTCTTGCGCCCAGTAGGGCTTCCTGGTTTTCGGCCTCTGTCGTGGCAGAGAGGGAATCAGGGACAGTTCCCACTAGACCAACACCTCATTCCGGAATCGTACGAGGCGCCGAGCAGCCTCGTGTGGCGTGGGCGTCTTTGTCGTCAAGCTTGATATCTGATTCGTCAACTGGAAGAGCCATTTGTGCTAACGACTAAGGAAAGGAGATACCTGCAACCAGAGGCAGCTTCGTGCACCCCACAGGTGCGGCTGCATCACCTGCACCGACGACTGAGGTAAGAGAACAGCCGTGCCTTGAAGCATGCAACCATGCTGGCAAACGTGATGTATGTGGCCAGCTCGGTGACGTCGTCGGACCTGGAAGGCCCTCCAAGCGAGAAGGGGAGGTGACCGTCTGCGCCCAGCACGCTGGCAAAGACCAAATGGCTTGCCAGGCCGGATCCGGCTCCCGAAGAAGAGGATTCTGCTGGCCGCCACCGCAACCCATCGTCAAAGAAGATCGCTGATGCCCCACTGTACCATTGTGTTGCCCGCCACCAGAGCCTAAGCTGAGCCAAATCTGAGAGGGGGATGGTGGATCTGGCGGGAAGCGCCTAGATCAACTCATTGACCAACAGTCGCCAGAGTGGTGGTGGTGGAGGAGGAGGGGCGCTAGCACTAGGCTGCCGCCAGAGCGACCTTTGGGCTCATTGCTCACCACAGGATCAAGCCGGGGAGCCAGGCCTCTGGCCGCTGCCTCGCCACCCTACGGGCAAGACCGGCGCTACGCCCGCCGCAGCCATCGTGTCACCTGGACCCAGGGCGCGCGTGCGCAAGGGCCACCCCAGTGTCGCCGCCAAGGGCACAGGCAAGCCATGGAGGGGCTAGACCGTCTGTCCGCCGCCCACCTAGAGGGGTTAGCCGCATCTGTCAGCAGTGGCCGCTAGCCCTGGGTCCAACCTGGCCCCGCCGTTGAGGGCGTAGGCCGGCAAAGCCACCCCGATGGCAGATCTAGCCATGGAGGGGTCAGATCCGGCCATTGTTGGTCAAGATCCAGCCACCCCGCTGGCTGGCAACTACCAATGCCGGAGGGGAGGAAGGGGAGCAGGGAAGGGGATGACGGGAATAGAAGGTGCAGGAGGGTGCCTTTTTTAGCAACCCCTGCTGGCCTCCCCCGCCAGCGAGGTGGAGGAGGGAGGCTAGGGGCGGCGGGTGGGGCCCTCGGGTCGCCCCCCACGATGGAGACGACGCGAGGGAGGAGAGCTTGTGTACACTGATTTGTTCCTGATGCGCCAAAAATCTCCTAAAAGAAAATTTATTTCTTTTGGTTGCGGGCAATTGGGACAAGTCACAGAAGAAAAGTTAGAATATCATCAAAAAGAGATAAAAAATCTTTATTTTTAACAGCAACTTCATATGACAAACATGTAGCCAAACCTTGATCCCTGTGTCGAAGAGGTTCCTGCACATGGAATGCACTGAGAATGATCCTCTTGTTTTCAAATGTCCAAAACAAAACGTGTCTTGTAAAATGATATTGGCTAGCTACAAGGGCTGGCACACCGGCAGCGGTATATCATTGTTCTTTTGGGGTTTTCAGTGCTTCTTCGCGGTTTATTTTAGATTTCTGTAATTTTAAAAGTTTGAGATGGGTGATGAATACAGAAGGACAACGTGAATTTCATTTAAGATACCACATCTGATTGTTCAAGGCAAATATAATCAAATTCATTGGCTGAAGTCTGCAGTCATAGGAGAAGAAAGAGGCTTCTCGCTTGTATTTTCTGGCTCATTAACGCTACGTAATTTCATCCCCAAATGTTTCATTCTCAATAAATCATCAACTGTCTTGCTGAGCACCGGTATGCTGAAACACAGTGGAATCAGAGGCCTACCACACTAAAGCAGAGATTCAACACAGCATGCTTGTCACGGAAGTCAAAATTTTAAAACAAGCTAGAATAAAACTGAATTACTCTATTTATGCTGGTTCGCCTATAATCGTACGATTGAGGCCTCTGTGTAACTAGAACATAAACTTGCTAAAACCTAGGCAGAGGAATCGTCTGCTGTCATCCATCCTGTGAGGCTCACAGCAGGGGATTCTCCTCAAATCCTTTTTGTGATGATCAGCGAGAACACGTGTGTTTGCTGATTCCTTCTAAACCTACACAGTGGTAAATTGTTTTTTTCTTACAATCCGTAGCAATAACAAAACTGCACAAAGCGGAGGTTGGACCCTACCTCCTGACTGCTAATGTTCAGAGGTTTGCTCCGAGATATTTTAAGCAGGCAAAGCTAAACGATGATGATAAGCGAGAACACGTGTGTTGCTTGCTCCGTCCCAGCGGAGATCTGTCTGCCAAAGCAATCCCTGTATGAAAATGCTCTCCCCTTTCAGAGTGATCATAGTGCAAGGCGAATAAAAGTTAAGCCAATACCAGGATACACCATGGTAAATGAGGTAACTAAAAAACTAGAATAAGAAGACGATCAAGATACACAGGAAGTCTACGTGGCAGGAATGGTCTTCACTGCGGGCTATTTGTGTTTCTATCCAAGGCCACAGGATGATGCCGCCACTGCAGCCGAAAGGCAAAAGAAGTGACATCTCCCAATGCTTCCTAAGCCCATGGCATTGCTATCGACTTATATGTGCTATATATCTAGAAGTATTTTGTAGTCGAGGACAAGATATAAATAAGCAATATACATATGCATGCCCATCTCTGAACACATATGCGCATGGCTCATATGGTTGAGGATATCTCAAACTTATCTATTAAAGTTGACAAATAGATCAAGAATCAATGCCAACAGCCTTGTTCACATGTTCTTCGTGTCCCAGGCGACATGACGAGCATGGGTGAACACCTGGACGGAGCAAGCAACGGAGTTCTCGCATGTGGGCTTGTCGCTGCAGGGTGCAGCTACTTGGAACCCTCGGCGAGTGTGGCCAGTGGGCAGCGTGACAAGGCTTTGGCTAGAGGGCACTAGTTAGGCTTGGCATTGGTCCCACAATAACATATTTGGCTGTCAGCAATAACTGTGGCTCTAGTATCGTGCATCGTGGCACACAGGATGCTCATATAACTTGGTATAGTTTGTTTACATTTACAATAGGCTTAGTATTCAGAAGAAAATTTATGAATTTATTGAATATTATTTTCGAGAGGATTGGATCACTAATTTAGATGCAATTTTAGGATTTGTATTGTTTTCTAGTATTGGTCAAATTAGTAACTTAAATAATGTTTGGAGTTTAGATATGCATTTTGTATTGGCTCTCTGTTTCTCATTTTTATAATAATTTATAGATTATATTTTTTTTATCTCCTGCGGACTAATAATTTACATTGGAGGCTATGAAGTACATAACCTGCAATTGTGATATATATGCAAAATTTGTTCTCTGCGTAGACCAATGGGCTTTTGGGCGTAACAGGACTGTTCCGATTCTACCCTAAATTTAGTTGTCAGAACAGTGTCCAAGTAGGAGCTCTAGACAAACAGTACTTTGCTGATTGTTCAAGACAAATAGGATCGGATTCCTCTGCTAATGTCTGTCATCATAAAATAAGAAAGTTGCTTCTCTGCTGTATTCTGCGGCTCACTAACGCTACTTTATTTCATCTCTAAACGATTCACTCTTGACAAATCAACTGTCTTGCTCCTGACTGGTATGCTTGCATTGCAACACAGTGCAATCAGAGGCTTATGAGACTGAAAACAGAGTTTCAGCCCAGAACGCACCGTCATGGAAGTTAAAACTGTAAAACAACCAAGAACAATACTGAATTACTCTGTATTTGTGCATGTTAGAACTATAATGCATATGATTGAGGGGCTCTGTGTACCATGAAAATAATCTAGCTAAAAGCTACAAGAAAAACTAGTGCTCTCATATCCTGCGAGGCTCATTGCAGATAATATTCCTCAAACCCTTCTTTGTGCTGATTAGCGATAGCACATGTATTTGCTGACTCCTCCTATTGATATTAAGAATTACACAATGATAAGTTGTTATTTCTTACAACCTGTTGCAATATGTCCATTTCTGTTCACCATTTCGCTTCAAAGCGTGGGTACAAACGCTTAAAAGCCCTTGCTTGCAGCCACAGCGGTCATGCAAGGAATCTCAGGAACCTAAATTGCAAATTATTTCCACATCCATTCACACTTCCCTATGCTTGCCAAGCCTTTGTTTGAACTGGTGCCTGTTTTGTAGCCTTATTCATGTCTTAGGGAGCAGAGGTCATGTCTTTCTTTTATATACATGTTGTAATACAGGGGACTGAAAAAGGTATAGAAGCACATGTTACACCTTAAGTAAAGCCGAAAATTGCACATTTCTGAGGCCACGTGGGGTATGATGTACCATTGAACCCTTGCAACCATAAACATTGTACCTATCTATCTTTTGGACGAAGCTTTTCATATATCTATATATACACCAGTTCAAGAAGCGCAAAGCTAAACTACAAGAAATTGTTGGTGCATGCTCTGCTCTGTCTTAAGAGCACATGACGATGCAATAACAGAGGAAGAATCGCAATGTCCCAAAACTTCATGCAAATCACTGATGTTGTCTCTAAGCAGTGGGAACACTATCCTTAGATATGAGAATACAGTGACTGGCATCTTCCTTGAGCGATTCTTTCCTTCTGATTTCAAAGCAACGACTGAACAGATTCTCTCTTTCGTGTAAAAAGAATACAATGACAAGCCATTCGCACCTTGAAACCATAATTCTATCCCAAAAAAAGGTGGAGATTAGTGTTCACCATGTCGCATCCAAAAACTTGATCAGCTACTAAACAAAATGTTACTATGACACACTTCCCGCAAAAGCTTTAGGGTTGGACAATGTTGCAAAGGTTCTAGTTGGACCAAATAAGATGCATTGATTTATTTTCATTTACATTAGTTGTTCGGGGCTATGTTTCTTTTTTCTTGTGGTCAGCATCAGCCTGGGCGTTCGGCGTAAACTGCAAGTTTGGTTCGGTTTGTTCAGTCGCCGAAAACTTCGGTTTCTCCCAATCTACCATTAGGTTGATCTTAGAACTACAAACCGATAGATTCGGTATTGGTTCTATACTTCAATTTTTTGGTTTAATACGAACTGACCGAATCAGAAATTTATCTTCGAAGAAAATCAGAAGTTGAGAAGATGAACAATCGAATAACTTGACGTGAAAAGGTGCTCGCGTTCGGCACCGCGCGCGACCGCACAGCTCGACTCCAGGCCTCCTCATGCTCCGTCGTAGTTTCGCATACTCGCATCCCGCGCCACCGGCCTCGCCTCCTCCTGCTCGCTTCCCACGCCGGCGGTGTGCAGCAGTTCTCGTCTCCCACGGCCTGCTATCGTGCCTAGATAAGGGCTTGGGTCAAGGCAAGTGCCTGTGGCCGAGTACAAAGATGGGGTGGATATTGGAGATGGCGTGATGGGCTCAGTCGCTTGGGGTGGAGACGCGGTGCTCTGGCGTGGCTTGGAGGTGCGATAAATGGGCTGATTTGGGCTGAGCGCTCTGGGCCACAAGGCACTGAAGCAAAGCAGATGTCTATAGTTCGGTCTGCTCAATTAATCGGTTCTGTTTGATGTGCAAACCGAAGCCAGAGCCGTAAACCGAGATTCACAGATTCAAAAACTGAAACCGAACCATTTTTCAGTTCAGTTTCAATTCAGTTATATTTCTTTCTCGTCAAAGCCATATATCATGGCTTGGGTGATACACTTGTCAAGCAAAAATTTTCTGTGCTCTAGCAAGTATTACATTGGATTTGAGTGATTTAAGATAAAGCAGCACCTAGGCCCGTCCCCATCCTCCACGCACCCTTCTCCGGCCGCCGTCGCCGCCCTCCACCATGGCAGCGGCGGCAGCCAACAACAGCCCCGAAAATGGGTGTTGTCCACAGCCCTCGTCCCTCCCTCTCTCCACCTCCACCCCCTCTCTACCTCCTCAACTTCGGCTTACTCCGGCGAGCTTGGGTGGCTGGCCGGCCTGATCCGAGGCCCTAGGGGCCGTATTTGGCTCCACCTGGGCCGGCATGGGCGGTTCTAAGTCCTGAAGGCATGGCTGGTCACTCGGTGGCCACTCGATGGTCGGCTGGGCGCGTTGCGAACCCCGACTGCCGGCTGTGAGGCTGCTGCTTTTCTAGTGCGGCCTCTTGCGTGTGGCCGTCTGGATTTGCCCCTGGTGGGCGCGTCCAGGCATGTGTAAAGCGTGCATCACTGCACTATGCATGTGTGAAGCTTGCATCACAGCACTATGCATGTGTGAAGCCTGTACCGTGCACGACACCCAGTTTAAGTTGGCCAAAGCTGAACTACAACATACTTGGCTATCTTCATGCATATGTTACTAGCTATATAGAAAGTGAAACTGCCGAAACATGCAAATCTCTTAGGGAGTTTCTTTTTCTGATTATTCATCCGAGACAAAAAAAAATTTAAATAAAAGGAAGGGTCCATCCGAAGACTGTGGGACTTTGCACATAGCTGACTCTGTAATCTGATCTATACCGCTATAGCATAAAGATGACATGACGACTGAGAAGCAGCTTCCAACAGAAGAAGCTGGACTTGGCTTAATCCCTTGCTTGAGTAAATTGCGGTCCTGCAAGACGACTCAGCGTCCAGAACAGCCGAATACTACACAGGCTTCCACACTTTCCCATGCTTCCCAAGCCTTTGTTTGATCATTGTAATACCGCTGCTGTTGTGGTCTTTGTCATTGTGAAGACAGCATGTCATGTCTCCCTTATGTAGGCATTGCGTAAAGCTGGGAAGCGGCCTGTAGTAATGGTGAAACTTGTACATTTATGTGGCCACATGGAGACAAGGTTCCATTGGTGCCACATTGATGTTTTCGCTAACTTTTGGGCTTATCTGTCGAAATTAATTGACACACAACCTAAGGCCATGTTTAGTTCCCTCCAAAAGTTACAATTTTTTCACTCTCTCTCCATCACATCAATATTTAGCTGCTTGCATGAAGCATTAAATGTAGGTAAAAAAATAACTAATTACACAGTTTAGTTCAAAATCACGAGATGAATCTTTTGAACCTAGTTGGTCAACGATCGGACAATATTTATCAAATAAGACGAAAGTGGTACTATTCATCAGGTTCACTTTTTTTCGCAATCTAAACGAGGCCTAAATATAGAACCAAGCTTGTGAACGAAGCTTTCTGTATCTTATATATACACCTATTCAAGGAGCCCAAAACTAAACTATACATAATACCTGCCTTCGTATTTGAGTTAGACATGTTTTACTAGCTATATATACAAAAAAACTGCTGATCACTGCTTAACAAATGCTTGCTTGTTGAAAGCATTTTGTCCACCTGTCTTATTACTAGCACAATGTTACTAGCACAAAGTTCAGTGTAAGCTGCTAATATCTGCTTCACACACGCGTATCATGGAGCATGAAGTATAGGCACATTGCGGTTCTTCGTCAATTTCAACATCTTCATATCCTGTCAGGATGGAGGAGACCATGAACCAAGAAATTCATTGACTGCAGTTGGCAATGAATCTTTAGAGGATAGGAGGATGCTGAAACCGAGTTAGAAACCATATTGTCCCATTCATAATGATTAGTTTCTCGAGCAGATTTTAGAAGCTTCCACATGACTTCGTGCTACAACTAGAACAGTTGGGCAAATGGGTTTAACATTCATGAGTGCCTGAATCAATCATTTGGATGGCGCATTGTAATTTTCACCAATAATGCCCAAGTTTCACCCCTATGGTTGGAGTAGAGTACTTATGATTGAGACAACTACTAATGAGACAATCACTACTCAGAGAACCACCACTGAGACAAAACCACAAACGAAACAACGAAATATCCACATCAAAAAAAAAGTTAGAAAAAAAAGGAGACAAAGTTGCTTCTCCGCTGATGCTAACACCACCTAACGAGCAGTCTCGCCTCTGCCGCTGGAGCTAACACCAGGATCTCCGCCACCTGTCCACCACCGGGCTTTGCCTGAATGGGGATGTCTGTGATGATGCCCCAGCTGCACTACAACAAGGAGAAGCCACTCAAAAGCGGAGCTGGAGACGCTGATCTCACTCCTACCCAGGGAGATGAAGCCAATGGATCAGCCCATGCCGGTGCCACCACACCTGCCACCACAGCCACTTATGCCGATGAAGGAGAGGACGCAGTAGTAGCTGCTGATGGTGCCAGTGTGGCCGTCACCACTGTTCGACCGTTACCGCCGGCGTGTGGTGCGTAAGGGGCTGCCGGACCTTCAGCGACGACGACCTGTCAGTGGCGTGTAGCATCATGTGATCGGTTCATAGCTTGCTGCACGCATCAATGCTCTCGATTCAGTGGAGATTGGAGGATGTCTGTGATTATCAACTATCAAGTGGGAGTTGTCTTTGATTTAGCATGCATTACATTGGATTTGAGTGATCTTTGTCATACAGGTTTGGAATTTGGGATGATAGACGAATACGGATTGGACATGAACTTGATGAGTTGGTTATGAATGAATTATAGAAAAATAAGTGTTTATGAGGTAATCCGCGCGTCTAGTGGTAATCCCGTAACCTGTAACTAGCAGTAGATCCTGGTTTATGAGGTCGAAAAGTTTTATTTTCTAGCTAGCGTAGCATCCTCGTAACTCAATATTAGGCCCTTTCTTGTGGCCATTGCGATGATGCAAAACTACTTCATGTCCGGAACTGTTAAACAATTCTACAGGCATCCGCAATTCCCTATGCTTCCCATGACTTTGTTTGAAATTTGAACTGCTGCTAGTGTAATGGTCTTATTCATGCCGTAGAGAGCAGAGGTCATGTCTTTCTTATATATAACACGGTGTAACTGAAAAGGTCTGTAGAAGCACACGCTATGCATGGTACTTCCTTAAGTAAAGCGCAAAACTGTACATTTATGTGGCCACGTGGGGGATGATCTGCTATTGACGCCACATTGACGTTCTTGTTAACTTTTGGTTCAGTAATTCCCATTCTGGGTTTATTTATAGAAATTAAACAGCATGCAACGTAAAACATTGTACCTATCCAGCTTGTGGACGAAGCTTTGCATATCCTATATGTGCACCAGTTAAGGAAGCCCAAAGCTAAACTACAAGAATTTCTTGCAAGAGGATATGACAATGCTCTGCTCTGTCTTTAGAGGATATGACAATGCTGCAACAGAGGAAGAACCCCCAATGTCCCCCAACTTCGTGCTCCATGATACGCTTGTAATGCAGTGATCACAGATATTGTCTGTAAGTAGTGGGAACACCCAGATTTGCATATGACAATACAGTGACCGCCATCTTCCTTGAGCTTCAGTTCACTCCTAATTTCAAAGCACCCGCTCCGCATATTCTCTCCTTTGTGTAAGGAACTGTAACGTGCAGATCTGAATAGAGTCTCTTTCTTTCCAGTTTTCAACACAAAATGAACCTGAGTCTTCTACTGAAGTCTGTACTCTGGAATCATAGAAAGGAGAAAGTTACCCATTCACCGGTACTGTATGTTTCATTACCACTACTGTCTTCTAATCATAACACAAAAAAAAATGTTACCATATCACTATTTCCTGTCTTCCATCAACTATCTTAATGATATACACCCATTGCAGAAACTTTGTCAAATATCCTATTACCAGTTACGGCACAGCATGCCAATATATTGAGGAAGTCAGTTGTGGAAAACAAGAGACACCAAAATTAAATGCACTTGTATCAGGTTCATCAGGTTAGACCTATAATTGACATGATTCAATTTTCTTTGTTCAAAAAAATAGTAAAAAATAGGCTGAAGTATTCTGTGCTGTTTCCGGCACTGTTGAGGCTCCAGCAGAGCATTGTACAGACAAATTCCTCGATCATATATATAGCTCTTGGATTCCAAATGATCTGGTTGTACCACATATCATTGATATGCTTGCACTAGGGAATAGCTTCCACTGAAAGATGCTTAAGATTCTGCTGCCTTGGTGGCCACCATTACGGTTTCACAAGAAAAGTAGAATACACCTAGTGTACCGGTGCGGCGTTGCAACTGCAACCTACTTGCACAGGAATCCGCATTTCCCAATGCTTCCCAACCCTTTAACCACTGCTCTCTCGGACCAAGCTAGTAATGGCGCCATACACACAACATGCACAAATTTAGCTTCAACTGCTGTATGGCGCCATACACACAACTGCGGTGTTATTCAAGCATGAGACATGTCTTTCTTGTATACATGATGTAAAGCAGAGAAACCATCTGTCGAAGGAGATGATATTTGTTACACGTCCATATATATATCCCGTGGCAAACTTTTCAGGAAAAAGGATTATTGGTTTATCTGAATTAAAAGGTAAGCAACCTAAAATGTTATGCCTAGCTTCTCCAGCACTAGAGGACATGTGGATGAAGCTTTGCATGTCCTATATATGCACCACTTCAAGCAGCCCAATATTTTACTAGCTATATAGAAAGTGAAACTTTTGGAACTTTTTTGACCAAATAAACTTCTGGATCTTGAAAATCTCTTAGAGAGTTTCTATTTTAATTACTCATCCGAGACAAATATCAAATAATAAATCACCAATTGACATGTAGTCAAAACAATAATCAGTGTGAATATTGCAAAAAAAAAACATCAAATGGTGTCCATTTGTGTGAGGCGCACAACATGGACAAGTGCCCGAATCATAACACCAGGACACCAGGACTATTCACAGCCTTCCAACTGCAGTCCATCAATTTCTTGGTGCGCTCCATCTTGACACGAGAAGATGATGCTGAAACAGAGGAAGAAACCACAATATCCAGAGCACAGTATGCTTCTCAAGCACATCTTTGGAGCTTCTGCTGAGCATCGTGTTTGGACTAGGACAGGGTGGGTGGGAAAAAATTAGAAGCATCTATTAGTAAGTGGTTACAGACGTAATTTGAACAGTGGGAACAGCTAGATTGTGTTTTCGATCATATGGTGGCAATGATTGGCATATTCGGTTTCGCTTTTCAAAGCATCCACTCAACAAATTAGAACTTTCATGGTTTATTTTTGATTTCAGTGATTTTGCAAATATTAAGATGCACGATGAATACAAAATAAACAAAGAGAACTAAATTGATTGTAGATTAGGCATGGGATCCAATTGTAGCCCATGCTCTCGATAGATGTGGAGAGCAAAATTTATAATCTTACTTCCCACATCAGATTGGGCATAGCCAGTTGTGATACCACGGTACTTTGCAGAGTGTTCAAGGCAAACAAGATCATATTCCTATGCTAAAGTTTGCAATTATAAAAGAAGAAAGAGGCTTCTCCCTTTTATTACGTGGGGCACTACACTAGTTAATTTCATCCGTAAATGTCTCACTCTAGACAAATCATCAATTTTCTTGCTACTGACTTGTATTGATGCAACACAGTGGAGACAGATTGTTTTAAGGCTTACCACATCGAAAACAGAGTCTGGCTTACCACATTGAAAACAGAGTGTCTAAACAGAACGCGCCATCATGGTAGTCAAAACTGTAAAACAAGCGACAACATAACTGAATTCATACGATTGGGGGGCTCTGTTTACCATGAATATAAACTAGCTCAAAGCGATGCAGAGTATCTAGTGAGGCTCATCAGAGCAGGAAATCCTTTTTTTGCTGATTAGCGAGAGCACGCGTGTTTGCTGATTTCTTCTCTGTAGCAACAACGTTCAGTGGAGGTGGGACCGTACCTTCTAACTGCTGACCTTCTTCCATCAACAAAAAAATTCATACTGGATCAAGCGCAGCGATACATCCAAATGCTTCCTAAGCCTTTGTCTATTTGTCTCTACATATATTGGATCAAGCACAGAATGCAAATAGAATATATGGTCAAAACAGTTGCAGGTACCAAGCGGCCTCTGCAGCACAGCTTGCTCTGGTTTTATTCTACCACACAGAAGACTTCCTTTTTCAGTTATTTCGTTTCTTTTTTTGTGTGTGAGACACATTTACATGATGCAAATTAGATAAATGCTGGCCACCTACCTCACCCAAAAGGGGATAGTGCTTAGCTCTCTATCAAAATCCTCTAGTACATGCACATTATTTGTCATATGATTAAGGCACAGGCTAAGACTTGCAGCTAACATTTCAAACATGTCCACCAGGGTTTAAGTTCTTAATATGAGTTCCTATATTTGTTATTTCTATGGTATGATGCCTAATATCTTAGATTTTATTAAAAAGCTATTAAAGTTGACAAATATATCCTTATTACCCTTCCGATGCCTACTCCATAATCAATGAAAAAACAGCCTTCACACGCTTTGTCGTCTCCGAGGCGGCATGACAAGCATGGGAGAACGCCTGTGCGGAGCAAACAACGGAACTCCCATGTCGGCTAGTCGCCGCAGGATGCAGTGGTGAGGCTTTGCAGAGGGCACTTTAGGCTTGGAGCAATCGCCAAGTCTGGCCAGAGGGCAGCGGCGAGTCTTTTGGTAGAGGGCACTTTAGGCTTGGCATTGGTCCCACAAAACTAGTGAAGGTCATTGGTACCGTATTTTGGTTCAGATTACGTGTCTTGCGAGCTGTTTAAGAATAAAATTCTATTATATATATGAACTAATATGATTTCCAGCTAATATACATGAAACTGTAATAGTTTCCAATAAAAACATTATTTTTAGTGGCCTATGGTATTAGAAGTTCAAGATAACTTCTAATGGTGTCCGGCGGCAAATTTTGTCTAATTTATTTACAGATATGCCCGTCCATACGAAATATTGGTTTATGAAGGTGTAGAAATGCACACAGACTGTCTGCTCGCCTCCAACGACATTTTTGGCTGTCAACGACATTTTTGGCTGCCAGCAATAAATCTGCCTCTAGTATGGTGCATTGTGACACAGAAATCATTCTCATATCACTTTGTATAGTTTCTTCTATATTAACGATAGCCGTAGTATTTAGTATGAAATTTATGAATTTTTTGAATATTATTTTCTAGAGGATTGGATAGGTAATTTAGATGCAAGTTTAGGTAATTTTGAACAATCACGAAGTTAGTTAATTCATATGCAAAGTAGAGGGTCACTTTGTATTGTTTTCTATTATGAATGATTAATAAAGTTTGGAGTTTAGATAGGCATTTTGCATTCGCTAGGTGTTTCTCATTTTTGTAATAATTTATAGAATTTATTTCTTATCTCCTCTGCAATAAAAATTTACATGGAAGCTATGAGAAGTACATAACCTTTAATTGTCATGTATATGCAAAATTTCTTCTCTGTGTAGACTAATGGTCTTTTGGGCGCAACAAAACTGTTCCAATTCCACCCTATTATTCAAGAACTACTGCCAAAAAAGATACAAAGTAGCGGTTCATTCTAGAAATTCAGAGAAACAGACGTCGGGGGAAACAAGTTTAGACTGAGGAGGAGAATCAGCTAAAACCATGTTTGCCACAATAAACGGGCTGACAACTCACTGTCTGTCCATTCTTGCCTTGACTACCTCCTCTGCTTCTCATGGAACAGGAGCTCCATCTCACTGCTCAGGAGCCAACGCAGAAGAACATAAGGCGCCAGTATGAACTGACAACATCTGAGCATTGCGATATCATCTCCATATTTGTTAGATAAGGCATTGTGAGTTGTGATACTATACACTACAAACGAAGAGATTTTGCCCCAAAACCTACATCACAGAAGACAAATATTGGATAGCCTGAATTGCATCATGCATAAGGCTTGCTAAAAAATCTCGTGATATTGGAAAGCAGATCAAATCTACAACGATAGATCAGTCCAAACATGATTTTACCATGAAAATGTCCAATTTGACATCAACTGCTATCATGTAGTAAGAACATTCTGCACAAACCTCTCTCTTCTATTCCGATGGTCATTAGCATTCCTTAGTCATCCTAAAATGTTCCTTTCTCCACAAATCATGAGCCTTCCATCAGCTCTAAAATGGCTGATTCTTTTATACAAGGACAAATATTTTTAAAAATGAATCGATTCGGTTTGGTGCTAACCACTACTACATAAAACTTATCCGTGCGGGCAAAATATTTAACCAAGGTGGGTTTAGCAACCGCCTCATCAAAGGTCACGGTAAATGGCCTAATCCGAGGCGATTTGCTACCCGCCATGGTTAATCAATTAAAAAATAAGAAAAAAAAGAATCCGCCGGAAGCCGGACCAGGATCCGCCAGCCAGATCCGCCCTTGCAATAGATCTGGCTGCCCCCACCAGCCAAGGGGAAGAAGGACTGGCCCGGATCCACCACCGGTGAGGTGGATATGGCCGGATGCCACCGGATCTTGCCGATGTCCACTGGATCTCGCCACATGCTCCTTGCGCCAATGAGCCACCGAGCCTCCACAGCCTCCACCGGGTCGAAGGAGAAGGCCCTACGCCGCGGCTCTATCTATCCCCCCCCCCCCCCTCGCGCATCTTGTCTCCCTCACATCTGCGCATGGGGCTTCGTTGTTACACCCTAGCCCGTTGAAGCATGTCGTAGTCTGGGTGTGTTCTTCTAACTATAACAGACATCCCCACTACTCAAACAAACTAGATACGAGTGGAAACCATAGTGTATCAGGATCTCAGAGACAGATGTCACAGATCTTGGCCATTATACTCTTGATTGTCCCACCATTAAGTTTCAAGCTAATGTCTGAGACACCGTGTGTGTTCATTACTCACTGAGACAGCATGTGTATCATGGTGTGTATCCACGTCTCTGAGACAGCTCAGGGTTGCTGTCTTACCACATTCTTGTAAGGCTTTTTGTCACATTCTCGAACCAAGTTATTTCCCAGTGCTACCTAAGTCCAAGGCCATTGTTGTCTGGGACGAAGTTGATAATGGAAACATAACATGTGGTGCACCCTGTGTTGTTGTGGTTTTATTCTGCCACACACGTGACTTTATTGTACAGCGCACATGAGAAATTAAATTTCCTATGCATACACCTGTGGGAGCTAATACGCGTGGTGCAACAAGATACAACTCATGTCACCCCCTCCGAAAAAGAAATCTCTTTTCTTAAATGCACATCAAGATTGGATGCATTGACGAAAGCGAAACTATAAAAACTGCAAAGCGTGTATTTACCTAAAACTTTAGTGTCTAAATATCATTGTAAATAGATGGTACTTTATGGGTGGTTGGTAATAAAACAAATGTTTCTAGAAGTCAATGTGTAGTGGTGACCCATCACAGCTAACATTTATAACGGCACACTTGGTATCACATCAAATAATTCATGTTGTTTTACACATTTTATTGTGCTTGGAAAAAATAACAGACAATACAATATTGTTAATTGCGATATAAAATAACAGTCTGCTGGGGTACATCTAAGTTAAGTTGTGGGCTAATACCAAAATTAACGGACCTGAAATTAGTTAAAATCTACTGTAAATGGTATAGTGGCATTTCAGGGATTACAAGATTGGATAGAATTAGACGACCCTAAGTGGCCACATTGGACGGGCAGCGTTTACCCTTGGGCAGCCAGCACTTGCTCCTCATATAGTGGCGGGGAGCCAACCCTACATCAGGGCATGGGAAATCACCTCCTTCTACTCCCCTTAGCGGTGTGCCCCAGCAGACTGTTGGAGGGCACAGAACATACAACTTCTATGCATGTCCTTGCAGCCCGCGTAGGCTGAAAATGATGAGTCCCGAGCAACCGGCCAGCAGAGAGCATGGCGACGAAAGAAGAAGATATAAATTAGCGTTATGAGCTAAGTGTAGAATTACCTAAATAGTTAAATATCCTTCACTGCAAATAAATAGTTATTTGTATGATCAATAGCGTTAAAAAACTCATCCGGGAGGAACTGGCTGTTCCTCTCAACCATAGTGACAAATCTGTTATTTTATATGCCTGCTGTTTACAACTGTAATCAACAAACGATTGTTAGACAATCTAGTGATGTGTTTCTCTAGTGGTTGGGCTCCATGGGGAAGCGCTGCAGCAATACTATTGCATATTAATACAAATTATTTCCAGGGCCTCCTTTTAAACGTTCATGGAACAAATATTTTAATCACGGTGCTCATCTGATCCACAACCTGATTGTGTTTGCCGACGACAATGGTTCGAAACCAAATATTATATTGCCTTTGTAGGATCAAGAGGAGATGCGAGATCAGTGCTCTCCAAGCATCCTCAAGAACCAAAGTGGAGAACCAGTGTACTGACCACTTCGATGGTATCTTCGTGCTGTGCAGGCACAAAGAGCCCTGCCTGTTGTCAGATGCTACATATCGGATTATGGTTGCAGTGAAGAGTATGCGTCGCTCCCTATGTATTTGCTCTTCCATGGATCAAGCTGTTACTTGCCCAATTATCCCTATTTCCTAACGGTCATGTTCCCACGCAAAGTGGCAAAATACATTAAGCAAGTAATTATTATTGTAATTAAGATTGAGTACAAAAGCAGATGATAGAACAGGATGCCAAAAGCTGAAATGATTGTCCATGCAACTACAGCACTGATTCACAACCAAATTGAAGATCCACAGTACATGCCATCAGGTCGATTGCATTGATGCAATTGCCTTAACCTCCAAGGCCATGCTCTTCAGGATCATCAGCAGGATCTTGATATACGAACTACCTCACTGGTATCTTTGCAGTAGCCTGCCTCCACAAGCATGAGGTATGGTGAATATGATTACATGGCACTTTTAACAATTGGAAATCTAGAATATTTTGGAACTGCTGTTGCATGAAAGACTGATTTCGGGGGCAATCACCAATGCCGCGCAAGCCCAAAGGTCGATACTGCCACTAGAGACCCGTGGCAAAAGAGGTGACATTTCCCAATGCTTCCGATGCCCGTGGCCATTTCTCTTTTGGAGCATGTGGACAACTGAAATAGCTAGAATGTGTAGTGCCTCACACGTCTTTCTTGCATATGGGTGTAAATTAGAGAGATGTATATATGTTGTCTACCAGCAAGTCGGTCTACAAAAGAAGATATTATGCATACCACCCTGGTTCTCAATTTTCTCACATATTTATATGTGCTATATATCAAGAGGTATTTTGTACTTGAGGACAACATATAAATAAGCAACATACAGCGCATGCTATCTCCTATCTGACACAAGCATGATCCACATCATTGACATCCTATGGGTGTATGGTTTGGTAAATACATATATTGGTGATATATATGAATGTCGATTACCATTGACTACCTGCCATGTGCCACAAATATACAAATAATAACAATTTAAAGAGTTCCAAGCATGTATAACTGTATCATAGTCACCTTTTCGATGCTTAGTAGCTAGCTTCTGAACGAAGCAATGTACACACGGGCCTGCAAGCAAGAACATAAGGCAATCCATCGACAACACCAATTCCATAACAAGGGACTTAATGCTACACCTATGGGGCCATGTCAAGGTGAAGGGGATTAACAACTCCAAAAACACCACACGGCACTGTATTCTGCTGAGAATGGATATACTGTAAATGTGCTACATGTAGAGGATGCCTGGCTACCTGCCTCCTGGTAACATCGATGGAAGCTACCACACCTTAATTATGTCCATCTTGCTGCCGTCAAACTTCAGCGGTTCAGCCTGGAACAGAGTGCAAGTGGACAAGAACCGGAGGCCAGACAGGCTGTATGCATGGAATGTTGAAGATGGTATGGGAAATATATTTTGTGTCAAATTCAGTTATGGCTAGACTGCTTTGTGTAATCTTGCTTATTTTTGCCTTTTCCTTCTTTGTTTCATGAGATGTAGCATCTAAACTTGCTGTTTTTAATTCAATCAAAATCAGTAGGGGGAAACCCCTCCTGCTACCCCAAACAAATATATATTTTGTGTCAAGTTGGAAGGAGAGGTGCTGGTATTGTTACGTTCTGCCATCATTGTGAACCCATTTGTTCAACACTCTGCACCTGTCCATGCTGCAGCGTCACTCGCATGCTTCTCAACAAACGAGCAGCGCCATCAGTGATGGCGTCTCAACACTGAGTCCAGTAACCAGTGGCTGACCAGTGGCTGTACTCGACGTCTTGATAGGGTGAAAAAGCGTTTTCGCAGCATCACGTGTACCATCTATAGCTCTTCGTGTCCCGACGCCTCTCATACCCAAACAGATAAAAATCCTTGTGTGCTAACTATTGGAGCAAAGAGTGAACAGTGAATTGGCGGTGACTATAGGAATTGCAGAATAGTGGCCGAGAGAAGAAATATTCTGAATGAGTTCACACATTCCAGGTTATTTGTTTATACAACTCTCGAGGGTTCTCAAAGACAACTAGACCATTTACAGCCATGATTGGAGGGGTAATACAATCATTTTATAGGACAGAAGTAGTCGTGGATGCCTGCCTAGTTTGTATATGACATTATATATGCGACTTTATTTGTGCTGGATCAGCTTGATTCTGGATATATATAATCATGCCAGAACAGGGGAGATGTAAACAAATGTGCTTTTGAAGCAAACCTAGCAGCCCCTGATTTGAAAATGGAGATACGTACTAAGCAGTGGTCGTAGGTAAAAGTTCCTTGACAGTTGAGACCAATCATTTTTGTTCGACGGTAGAAACGTTGCACTGTAAATTGGAAACTAAGTTTCCATAATCAACATGATCATGATTGTACAAGCAGTGCAGTAAAATAACGTTTGTGGACAAAAGCAAGAAAATCCCCGATACAACCACCATACAATTTGGGATGATTTGGATGCTCAAAGTGGATGCGCACTCCAGGTCTACCGGCCAGAGTCTAGCTTTAAGCCCAGGTTATAGCAATATGGGTTTGTGCCTAAAAATTAACTACACTATTTTTTTGAAAGATCCAGAACATAGCTAGCATGTATTAATAACTAGAGGAGAGAACTACATGCGCAAGTAGCACAAACAACTTTCAAGGTTCAATAGAGTGTCAAGCTAGACGAAAAGAACTAAACGGACTATTCACATTCTAAGGGTACAATAAGAGGCCATAATTACTCGGCATCCAAGAACATCTGATGTGCATGTTGTAACTCCCCAAACCGCCTTCCAACGTCCATAGGTACAGAAGCTAGCTATGGCACATGGTGCACTTCAAATTTCTATTTCCCCGGAGACTGGCAAAATTATAGTTCCCAAAACCTCCCAAACCTATGAGTATATGCTCTTGCACAGAATGAGCCCATAGTGCAAGTAAACTATTTGGTCATTAGCAAACACATATATATATATATAACCACCTGCTGCTTTTGCTGTTGTTGTAGTTGTTTTATCTCGAAAACAGAAGTGGCTTTATATGAACAAGTATGAGTGTTGTTTATTTGCTCCTACCTACTAGTAAATAAATAGAGTAACCATACATGGTACAGGTAGGTACTTTCATACTTTATTTTAGGAACGGCATCAGGTATATATTATGACCATTTCATTAGGAATGAGCCATCTGTGGTGTGCCAGAAGCATGGATGATGGATACTGCTAGAGGCGTCAATATCATGTAATAAACTGGATACGCGATAGATGAATTGTTTGTGTAATTTGAGGTCCAGAGGGCCAGATAGGAGAGAAAAAAGCCACCATTATCTTAACACCTCAAAGAGATCCTGAGAAGTGTTAGGTCAAATGTACAGACAACAAGCATTTTTAGTTGGATGCCAGAGACAATGCGCTGTCAAAAAGTAATGCAAAAATTGGACATTCCCAATAAGTAATGCAAAAAATTTGACAGTGGTGTTTGCATAGTCAATCAGATCAAAATTCTACCAACAGTATATAGTACAACACAGGTTTCTCTCTAGCAGCATGGGTTGCACGTGTGGCAGCGTGATGAAGATGCCCTTGCCTTAGGTTTTGTCTCTCTGATGAGACCGTAGATGAACTCATGCTAGCAGGGAGTTATATTTGAAAAAAAAATCTAATCTATGGATGATTATAGAGGCTAATAACGAATTTTGGCAGTGCCCTAGAGAGAATTTGGAGATTGGTCTCCCCCTAGCGATGTGAATGGAAGATGTTGACAACCCTAATATAATTTGAAGATTTCTTGTTGCTCGCTTGGAGTACAAGCCAAGTTGTACTAGGCCAAATTGTATTCAATCTCTATATTTCTATCTTTATCTGAGTTTATTTCCATGTCCAATTATCTCTTACCATACATCTCCTTATTTCCAACAATGTTCCTTTGTCTAAGGGATGAAGCTAGAAGTTTGTTCCTTTTCTCTAAAAAGATAGTGATTAAATAGATAGTGAGTAAATAGAGGAACCATACATGGTACTATTGGTCAGGTATTTCCGTTTCATTAGAAACAATCTATATGTGGGAGTGCCAATGCCATGGATGATGGATGACACCAGAGGGGCCGATAGTATGTAATAAATAGACTAAAGACTAGGTGAACCATATAACGTTCTATGCCAAAAAAAAAAGGCAGAGAGAAATACCACAACCATACTTGTTATATATTCTTGATTTTCAAAAGCATTACATCGAGCTGCATGATGCAAAATATGAACCCGCTTATCAAGGTTAGCAGAGCAGCTAGGATCACCAACATCGTGGAGCGGCTGGGGGTCATGAGCAGGATGGTGAAGGGGCGCACCTAGGAACTTCTTGTTCATGGATGTTTCTGTCCTCAGCTTCCTCTCTTGGGGGCCACAGCCACATGGACACAGGAACTGTGTTGGCAGCAAAACAAGGGAGGTTGCAGAGTCGCTACATAGTTACAGGAAACCTTTTTTCTTGCCTTCAAGGTTTGTATGCAAATATATGACCACAATTCCTCAAATCCGTGACCTTATGCAAAAATATTGCAGAGCAAATGCTCAGTTTGGAGCGAAAGGGACACAAAGACTACAATTTCGTCCGGTAAAACAAAATCAACAAAACACATACCCTCGGGTGTCCATGACACTACCTCAGGCGGCAATTTTTGCTTCTCTATCTATCAATTACCCTCGCGCGTCCATAATTATTGCACTCTCAACCTTATAAATCGGACCTCACAATCACAAAGGTGTGACTATTTCTCAACATTGCAACCTCAATATAATGTCATTGACTAACAGCTGCTAAGTTGTTAGAAACTGTCAATTGCACATTGTGGTGATGTTTTGATAATAAACGCTACACTACCCAGCAGGACACACGAACTAGGGTAATAACCACATCTTTGTTTTTGTCTTCTTTTTTGTGGCTTGAAACACAATTGCATCTTCACACAGAGGTAAGCATAATCAAATATCATGAAATCATCTTCAAACAATAGTATATAAACAATGACTTCAAATGCAAAAAGAAAGAGAGAGAAAACAGAAGAAAACTCAAACATAACGCAAATATCAACATCATATACATGGAGAATTATCTAAAGTTACACAAGCCCAACAGGGACAAGAAAGAAACAAGGTGAAGGCACATTAATACAAACATTTTCATGGCTTTATCCTAAGTAGTTTCAAACAAAGGAAGTAACAAAGCAGCACCATATGGTAGAACTGCATTTTTATATATATCTAACTTACATAAGCACCTCATTGCTCTTCAGGAGAGTTATGTACAAGGCGAGGACAAAAGTAAAGGTCACTACTTTTGGCGTTCTCTAGCAAGGTTAAAGCAAAATGCTCTGGCTGGTTTGAACTCTTAGCGAGGATAGGAGCCTATGAAGATTTTGGAGTTTCTAGAAGCCGATACATCGTGATTTCTTGTTGCTTGAAATACCTCCGGTCTTCCTCATCAACAAGGACCAGGTTCATGTAGTACTTGACACTGAACTTGTTGCTTATGTTTCAGTAAGTTGGGGTAACCTCATATGGAGTCAAGAATAGTCTCACTAGAATCGATTCTCCTGCAATTATTGTTCATAATCTTAGCACCTATTGGGGGTGTGCCCCGAGACCGGAGAGGCTTGTTACCTCCAACTTGTGTCCGACTGATAGCTTCGTTCGTATCTATCTGTCTGGTTCGTACCTGCAGGTCCCGGAGAGGAGCCGCCGGAGGTCAGATCTCCGACCTCCGGCGGGAAGCCTCCACGGAGGCCATGGAGCCAATCAACGACGGAGGTCCGGAGGCGACGATCGTTGCTCAGGCGGAGGCTGATCTCCCCCGGAGGTCAGATCTCCGCTGGGACAACTCCGCGGAGGTTGTGGAGCCAATCGACGCGGAGGTCCGGTGGCGATGACAGTCGCTCAAGCGGAGGCTGATCGACGGAACCTCGAGTCCCCCAGAGGCTCTGCGCGGAGGAGGCGGCAACCCGAGACTGCCTTCATCAAGACGGTGCAGTGGGCCAAGCTGGGGGCTTGAGGACAAGTAGTGGGCTTAATGGACCTCTCGCAGGCAGTGATGGGCCACGGCCCGCGACCGTGGCCAGGAAATGGTGGACCAGCCTACCCCTAGGAGGCCCATGTGTAAAGGGTCGATATCTGGGGTTTCAAAACTCCCATTGGGGGCACGCTTGTACTTTCAATCTTGAGCTGGGGAGCCACTATAAAAGGCCATGGCCCCGGTGTAATTGAGGAGGCTGGTCCTCTGATAGCTGCAGCGCCACCTACCAGCGGGCCCACATTGTAATTTCCCCCATTTTATATTGAGAAAGGGCTCGTCTGGTCCAATTATACTGCTCTTACTTTAAACCTGTCGAAACCCGGTTCCAACAGTTGGCGCCCACCGTTTGTGTCTGGCCGGAGATAACACCCGCAGAAGCCACCCAGAAGAAAGGCCTCTGTTAGGAGACGTATGCCGCCGAGGCGGAGGTACCACAACCCTCTGCTCGCGGGAGACCAAGATGAAACACTCGAAGCACCTACGCCTCCGCACCAGAGGATGGAGGTGACAACGAGAATAACAACGCCGCGCAAAGGGGGGACCCGTCTGAGCAACATCCGCCAGCCCAGAACCAAGAAGACGAATTGGCCAGGCTGAGAGATGAGATGCATCGCATGGAAGCCGAAAGAGACAGGTTAAGGGCGCAGTAAGCCGCTACGCAAAGAACGATACAATCATCGCGTCAAGCGGACGAGATAAGGCAGCAAATGGCTATTCTGCAAGCAGAAATACAGAGCATGCAACCTCCGGCGGCAAGTTCATCGGAGACCGCTCAACCAATCACAAGTCATCCTCCAGCAATAAATGTGCAAGCTGCACACACTATAATTCCAAGTTTACCTACACCATCAAGAGTCTTTGACCCAAAGTCATCACTGTCCGAAGGTCTACAAAGCTCACCATGGCCTCCAAGTTACAAACCTATGTCTCTGCCAAGATTTAATGGCAATTCAGATCCGAGACGGTTTATAATGAGCTTCGAAGCTGCAGTAGCCTCCGCAGAAGGCAACGATCATGTAATGGCTAAATCATTTGTGATTGCAGCAGAAGGAGATGCACTGGCATGGTACTCAATGTTGAAGCCAAGCACTGTATACTCATGGGAGAACCTACGAGACCACGTACTGGCAAACTTCAAAGCTTACACGAGCGAGTCGCTAACATCATCAGACTTGTTCAGCAACAAGCACCTCAAGGGCAAACCCCTCAGAGACTATTATCAGAGATTCCTACACCTCCGGGCTAAAGCACCAGACGTCCCCGATGGGGTAGCCATAGAAGCAGCAATCAAAGGACTCAGGATCGGCCCATTCGCTAGTCACTTGGCAAGAAAGAAGCCAGCCACAATGGCTCAGCTGCACGAGGAGTTCGAAAAATACTGCAGGTCCAACAACGACCTCCGCAAAAGATTAGAAGAAGCGGACAGTCAAAGTAAACAGTTCTCAAATAATGGCAACAGAAGAGATAGCAGGAACCAGCAAAGACAACAATACCAGAACCAACAGAAACAAGTCTTCAATTTGCAGAGTAGCCAACCTCCGAATGCTCATGACAAAAAAGAAGCCAACTATGAGCAAAGAAATCAAGGAGGGCAAGGCTACAGCAAAAGCAACAAGTCCAAGAACTGGAACAAGAACCAGAAACCAAAGAAGCCATACTGCCTCTTCCACGGAGAGGACAAAGGGCACATCACACGGGATTGCCCGGAGGCCCAAGAGACATTTGATAGGATGAAAAGCAAATAGTCCCAACTGCAGCCCCAGCAGCAAGGTAGCAGAGAAGTAAATCACACTCACGGTTCGCAACTAGATCAGCAATACAACCCAAGTTTCCCAGGATACGGTCCAGGGCCACAACCGCAGCACTACCTGGCTCAATAGTACTATCCGACATCATTACCAGCCTGGAGACCAGTCTATCCGCAGACAGCGCAGCACCAAGGTTACACCCCAAACAGAGCGGAAAACGGTCTAACTTACATCAGCCCAAGACCTCCGCACATAACACTCATTGAATTAACACAGATGCAAACACCACCGGCGGCACAGCAAAGGCAGTATGAAGCATTACCAGCACCTCCGTCGTATGCTTTAACCCCAACAACAACTACAAAGGCAGAGCCTCCGACGAAAAACCAGTTAAATCCGCATTCGGCGCTACCAACCATTGGCATGATACTACCTATAGACGGAGGCTCAACATTAGAGTTCGAAACCAAAAAGCAAAAGAAGGACCACCTCCGACTGGTAAATAATGTGGCAGTCCAGGGTGCTTACAGATCAATAGAATGGTCCAAGATGCCAATAGAATTTACAGAGCAAGACCTCCAAGTTGAAAGCTATCCGCACGCAGATGCCATGGTCATAAAGGCAAAAATAGCAGCCTAGGAAGTAAGCAGGATACTCATCGATTCCGGAAGTTCAGCGGACATCATCTTCGCCAACGTATTCGACCAAATGAAACTCAGCAAGAGCCACCTGTAGCCACCGGACACCCCACTGATCGGATTCGGTGGAAAAAAGATCAACGCCCTAGGAAAGATATCACTACCAGTATCATTCAAAGATGGGGACTGTGCCAGGACAGAGTACATCACCTTTGATGTGGTCGACATCTACTACAGTACAATGTGATACTGGGAAGAGGATTCGCAAACAAGTTCAATGTGGCAATACACTTGGGATACCTCTGCATGAAGATGCCAGCACTTCATGGAATCATCACAGTACGGGGCATCAAAAAGAAGAAAGAAACATAGAGAAACCAATCTACAAAGCACATAGAAATATCAACACCATAGAAGCAGAGGAGCCTCCGGACATGCCTATGGGAAAACCAACATGGCAGATTAAGAGGACACAATAACATTACCATTGGAAGAAGCAGTCCCTAACAAGAAAGTGACCATAGGTGCCAACCTATCGGAGGAAGAGAGAAAAAACTTGTTAGAACTGCTAACAAAGAACAAGGACGTATTTGCATGGTCAGAATCAGATCTGTAAGGAATCAGTCGGGATGTGATTGAACACACCCTCGACCTCAACCAAATGACAAACCTAAGAAGCAAAAACAGAGAAAGATGTCCGAAGAACGTATAATTGCAGCAAAAGCGGAGGTGCAAAGGTTAATAGATGCCAAGGTCATCAGAGAAGTCAAGTATTCAGACTGGCTAGCAAATGTTGTCTTAGTGCCAAAAAAGAACGGCAAAATGAGAATGTGCATAGACTTCACAGATCTCAACAAGGCCTGCAAAAAAGATCATTTACCATTACCCAGGATAGATGCGTCAGTCGACAAGGCAGCAGGATGCAAGCGCTTCTCTCTGTTAGATTGTTTCTCAGGATACCATCAGATATGGCTAAGAAAGGAGGACGAAGAGAAAACAAGCTTCACGACCCCCTTCGGCACCTATATTCTCAAGAATGATTCAGATTGTATTGCGAGCTCAACTTCGAAGGAACATTATAGCCTATGTCGATGATTTAGCAGTAGTCAGCAAGCAAACCGAAGATCATTTGGACGATCTCAGGGAAACATTCGCCAATCTCAGAGAAGCAGGGTTAAAGCTGAACCCAGAAAAATGTATCTTTGGAGTAAGCAAGGGAAAGATGTTCGGTTACATTGTAGGTCCAGAAGGGCTAAGAGCGAACCCACATAAAGCAAAAGCAATGTTAACAATGAGAGAACCAGAAAATAAGAAGGAAGTGCAGCGACTGACAGGCAGAATAGCAGCACTCAGCAGATTCATCTCAAAATCAGCAGAATGAAGTCTACCATTCTTCAGAACTCTCAAGGTCTCGGATAAATTTGAATGGGGCAAGCAGTCAGAAGCATTCCAGCAGCTCAAAAACTATGTGACAAAGGATCTCATGGTCGCGCAGTGCTAGTCCAAGAAAAAGAAGTTGACAACCAAAACGTATAACACCTAGTATACTATGTATCAGAAGCGCTGCAGGGAGCAAAACTGAACTATTCGGAGGTCAAAAAAATAGCATACGCAGTAGTCACAGCATCAAGGAAGCTTAAACACTACTTTTAAGAACACGAGATCCTGGTCCCAATAGCACAACCGCTCGCCGACATCCTAGGCAACAAAGAGGCATCAGGGAGAATAGGCAAATGGGCAACAGAAATATCTCAGTTTAGCATCAAGTTCATCTCAAGAACAGCAGTCAAGTCACAAGCACTCGTAGACTTTTTGGCCAAATGGACATCTCCGCAGCACGCAGAAGACAAAGCGGAGGCTTCAATATGGATACTATACACAGATGAAGCATGGGGCATCCAAGGTGCAGGAGCCTCCGCAGTGCTAATATCATCCGCAGTGCTAATATCACCATCGAGCATTAAAACAAAATACGCAGCAAGACTGTGCTTCAAAGCAACCAACAACATAGCTGAGTACGAAGGAGTAATCCTGGGGCTCAACAAGGCCAAGGCACTTGGCGCAAAATACATCATGGTCAGAACCGATTTGCAGATAGTAACAGGACAGGTAGAGAAAGACTATGTTGCTAGAAACCCAGAGTTAGCCGCATACTTAGAAGTAATCAGGGGTCTGGAAAGAAGATTCCAGGGCTTTACCCTAAAGCATATCCCAAGGGGGACAACACGGAGGCAGATGAGTTAGCCAAAGCAGCAGCAAATCAAACGGAGGTACCCAAAGGAACCTTCTTCCAAGAATTGACATCGCCAGCTACTGCAAAAACATCAAAGGCATTTGCGGAGGTACTCCTAATAAACACGGAGGATTGGAGGAAAGCAATAATTGATCATATCAATGGAATCGATGTGACATCAGATGAAACAACTGCAGCAAGACTGGTTGTACGAGCAAGGAAATACGCGATAATAGACGGAGTTCTATACAAGAAAGGCATAGTCCAACCATTGCTTAAGTGCATCACTGAGTCAGAAGGCAAAGACCTCTTATGGGATATCCACTTAGGAACATGTGAATCGCACATTGGCCCCAGAGCACTCTCAGCGAAGGCAATCAGGCAAGGATTCTACTGGCCAACTCATATCAACGACGCATTACACATAGTAAGAACTTGCAAAGCATGCCAGAGTTTTGCACCACACCAAGCATCTCCGGGAGGACCATCACAGCTAATACCTCCGATCTGACCGCTTCAGCGATGGGGAATGGATCTCGTAGGCCCATTACCCCCGGCTCAGGGCAGAAGCAAATATGCAGTAGTGGCAGTAGAATACTTCACAATATGGATAGAAGCCAAACCGCTTGCAACAATCACCTCCGAAATAGTCAAAAAATTCTTCTGGCAAAACATAATTTGCAGATTCGAGGTTCCAAGGACACTCATAGTCGACAATGGAAAACAATTCGATTCAGACAAGTTCAAAGAATTCTGCAAGAGCATCGGCACATAAATAGCCTTCGCATTAGTCTATCACCCAGAAAGTAACGGAGCAGTGGAAAGGTCAAATAGAATCATATTCTCAGCAATCTCCAGGACATTGCTGGAACACAAAAAGGGCAAATGGGTAGAAGAGCTGCCGAAGGTGGTATGGTCTCACAACACAAACGTATCAAGAGCCACCGGTTCACTCCATTCAAGCTACTGTATGGAGAAGAAGCAATGATGCCAGAGAAAATCAAATACCAAAGCCTCCGCGTAATAAAACAGAACCTCGCAAAAGATGAAGAATACACCAAAGAGATGACCGAAGCATACAGGCTAGAGGCAATTGACAACATCGAGAAATACCAAGACCAAACCAGAAAATGGAGGGATGGAATAGTGGTCACTAAAAACATTAAAGATGGCGACTGGGTAATGAGGCGGAGGCCAAACGCTCAAAACACAGGGAAACTACAGCCAAAATGCGAAGGACCGTTCATAGCCAAGCAAGGCAGAAGGAAAGGGTCATTCTATCTGCAAGATGTAAAAGGAAGAACGTCAACTCACTCCTGGAACGTTGATAGCCTTAGAAAATACTACACATAGAATGTAAGGACTCCGTAGCATTATAAGTGGAGGTCCGTAGATTTAAATTCTGCAATTTACTTTTTCAAAAACGGCTTGCACTCTTTTCCTCACAAAAGGGGCTCCAAAGCGGAGGTGAGGTTTTTAATGAGGCAAGACCGCATGTAATTAACCTCTGAATGTATAAAGAGGACCCCGAAAAACAATACCCAAGACAATCGAAAGGAGCCAGCACCGCGGCTGCAATATTCAACAACTATTCATGATTTACAAGGTCACTTCATGCCACCATTAAGAAAAATGAGAAGGCATGAAGCAACCTCCGCCAAAAGCCAAAAGCCCTCGAAAAACCCCTGGCATATCAGGCATTGAGGCAGGCAATCGCAACCACAAGTTGTGAACGAAATGAGAAGGCATGAAGCAACCTCTGCGAAACACCAAAAGCCCTCGAAAAAGCCCTGGCATATCAGGCATCGAGGCAGGCAATCGCAACTGCAAGTTGCGAAGTGAACCGGGGAAAGACTTGTGAACTAACTCAGGCACCGGTACCGCAAAAAGCAAGCAACATCACACTCACCAGCAAAAAGCAAGCAACATCACACTCACCTCCGAAATACAATATTAAAACAAGCGGGGATAACGCACACAGATATGAGTTCGCGAAGTCAAGCAACCTCCGCATCACACACCTTCCAAAATGAAGGCAATATAATCACAAAAAATTAAGTCCAGGAACCGATAAGATTATTCCAAAGCAGAGGCAATACGTAAAGCAAGTTCATTTATTATTCAACTTTATGCTTACAACAGACAAGGCTCATTACGCCCTGCTCAAAATAGGAACAATGTGCAAAGCGCACGTATTTAATTGCTAGACCAAAATGCACAACCTCCGGGTCAAGATATCTAGCCACTCCATCCAGTTAACCTGCTACCACAAGACATGGAAGTGGCCTGGAGGTTGACAACACTTCAACCTACAAAAAACCAAAGGATGCAGCCTCCGAAAGTACATCTGAAGGCAAGCAAACTAAGACTCCCTAAAAAGTAGGCGCTGGCGGAGGCAAACCCTGATCAGTCACGGAATACCGCCTATCGCCTCCCGGCCGCATACCACCCTATGCCTCCGGAAACCTAGCCACTTGAATCAAGTCTAATAGACGCTCGGTACAAAGAGAAGGAGGTGAACCTCCAATGCCAGCTTGTACATGACAAATTCAACAATCATCTGTCAGCACACCACTTTGCACCTTCCATCGGCAAGCAACCACCGCATCCAAAATCCTTACATCAACCACACTAAATAGGATCACAGTCGGTCGCCATCTTCGAGGATACAAAGGCAATACAAGTAGAGTATTGTTGACAAGCAGAAGCATCACCATCTTTAACCATTGGCAACAGGTTCACTGATGTGGCTATTCCATTACGAGTCCTCACACAGTACCAACGCAAAGACAGCTCCTAGGAAGCATCATCAGCATAATGTACACAACAGAGCAGCCTAAACGACAAAGGGGGAAACAAATCTTTTTATAAGGACCTCCCAAGCATCATTAAACTAGTTGCAGCTACCTATCATTAAAAGAAGCAAGTACAAAATTAGTACATGTACCATCACGCCTCAAGAGGCAAAAGTATAAAACCAAAAACAGTAAATAATAAAGATACACAAAGTACACCAAGGGTACTATAAAAAGGTAGAGCTCAAGGTCTGCACGCCTAAGCATTAGGAAAGGGCCAACCACAAGCAACCCCCCATAGCCAAAATCCGCTTAAGGGAGATGGAGGCACATGTGCGCATACGGACGAACAAAAATAATAAGATACCACGTAAGAATTCATAAGGAGGTTGGCAAAAGAAATATCTCGGAGACAACTAGGGTCTCCGGGATAATACCAAAGAAGTTAGCCGACAGCGCAAGCCAATCAGGATCATCGCCTGAACAGAGACAAGGGGGGATACCGCGTAAGAACTCGTAACGTTCCCCCGTCTCCGCTAACATCAACCGCAACTCACCTCCGTAGATCAAGCGTTAGGACACGCGGAGGAATAGCCAAAGACCACAAGGTCGAGCACAGCAATAAAAAGGTAATACAAAGCAAAATCGACGCCAGAACTAGTTGAAGAGAAACAACAGTTGTGGTACCCAACTTATGTTAACAATAAAGTAATACATAAATGTGCTTTAAAGTGGTTACAACCTCCGAGGAGGAAGGTAGGAATCACTTCCGGAGGCCTCAACTGCAATCTGGCACGAAGGCCTCCGACAAATTCAAAGAGACCTCCGCAACATAGCGAAGATCGAAATAAACAAGCTCATGACAGTTCCATCGCAACGCTCAACCTCCGCGCAAACAAAAAAAAATTACAAATGTCCAGATGGACCACGCCCTGCAAGAGAACGGGTAAAGTTAGAACGCTTATCGTCTAAGTCGCTGAGAACAAAATCAAACATGTCGTCCACTGTGCGCCTAGGAAACGTCGACTTCCAATAATCCCACAGCTCGCCGCTAACGTAAATATCATCGCGCATAAAGGTAATAGGTTCGACCTCCTGCACAGGCCCCAAACTACAGACCTGCGCAGGACGATTCAACCATTAATACTTTACAAAACCAAGCGCAACTTAAACTGTTCTTTCCACGTGCGCGCCGGCACTAGGTCAGCAAAAGACAAAATATACACAACCACAAATCAAGATGAATTTCTACACCTCCTCCGCAGCGGTCAAGTTCTGAGGCCCCGTCCGAGCTCCCGGAGATGCTACCGCTTGCTCCATCATGGAATCAGTCCCAGCACTTGCAGGAAGAACCTGAGTAGCGGAGGCGCCAGCGTCGGCAGATCCCCGGGTACGTGCAGACGTGCCGCCAAACGAAGTCGGGCCGTGACCGCTGCGCTTGCCATACTTCAGTTGCTGAAAAAGACAGAAAATGAGAGAAGAGAATCGTCAACACAGCTCTTACAACAAAATAAGACAGGAAAAGCTAACCTTACATACCGTTTCACGAGTAACATTAGCCATGGCAACAGTCTCCGACCGGCCAAACTTGGACCAGAACTTCTTCATGAAGCTACACACGGTGGTCTCAACAAACCGATCCATTCTGCCAAGTTCAGCAGGATCTTCTAGCTTAGGACAATCAAAATTTCCAATTTGAACAATGTCCTTGGACACAAAAAGCTTGCATAGATAGGTGGCGGAGGTCTTCGCACTAAAATCGGAGACTCCGATCATAAACTCATTAAGCTTGCCGAGGTTCGCCTTAATCCAGGCAAAAAATCCCGGAGGTCGAAGCCTCAGGATTAATCGGAGTCGTCGCACCACCGAAAGCCTGGACGGCGGAGACATAGGATTCAGCCACTTCCAGCCCAATCAACCTGGCGGCAGTCAGCTCCTTCTCAAGTTCTTCAACCTTGCTTTTAAGAGCCGCCGCCAACTGCCGTTCAGCATCCACTTCCTGGCGCAGGAGATTAGAAATCTCAGCAGCTTTCTTCGCCCGCTGATTGGAGGTGATCTCCGCTTCTTTAGCAGCAGTTAGAGACCTTTTTAACTCATCAGATTGAACCACAAGAGCTGATAGCTGCTTCTCCAAACCGGAGGCCTTCTAGGCCATTCGTTCCTTCTCATGGGTCTAAGACACAATCTCCGCCTTCAAAACCTTGATAGCCTCATCCTTTTTGACCAGTTCGACACCACTGCTGGTCTCAACAGCCATAGACAAGGCGGTGCTCTGGAGATAGCAACAAAGCAATGCCAAAATCAAATACACGAGAAAGAGAAGGTAAAAAATATATATACATAGTTAAGAACAGAGAAAATGAAATCAAACTCACAATAACATGATCATTAATGTTAGCATTCATCAAGGTTTGAGGCGGCAGCCTGGCCAGATGCTGGTATAGGTCTCCACCCATAGCACCAGTCAGCTGGTCAATACCATGAGCCTAGCCAAGGAGGGCACTTATGCCCTCATCGGGACAGCTGCTAGACGGCAAAGACCCAGAGCCAACGACGTCCACCGGAGGTTGCGGAGCCGTAGGCACCGTCTTAGTAACAGCCCCTCTGGAAGATGGTGCATCAGGAACCGGAGGCTGCAGAGGGGCAGTCTGAGTGGCCTCAGCAGTAAGGCTATCTGGAAGCAAACACAAAAAACACGTCACAGAAGGAAACAAGAAAACATAAAATCTCAAAAAACAGCATATACATGCTCACCGAACAAGGAAACTTCCCCATCAGAGGCATAACCACAAGAAACCTTCAAAGTCAGGAAATCAACATAGGTCATACTCCGAGTAAGAACGTTACCTTGACTCATGGTGTAGGCATCCTCGTGGACCTCAGTATCCTCCGCTTCATGTTGGGCAGTCTCCGCTGGCTTCTCAACATGACGAGCCATAACACCAGCTTCCTCCAACTCATCTTCATTGGAACTGGTGTCGAGATACGCACTGGCAAATGGCTTCACAGAAAGCTCAGGGGACGCCGTTTCAACATGCTGAGCCAGAGGTTCAGCAGGCGGCAAGATAAGCCGAATCGATGGCGAACCGGAGGCGTCAACTGTTAGAGCATGGGACGCCTCCGGGGAAGCAGCAGGCGACGGAGACCGTCGAGACGGGCCCTCGGAACTGGGCAGTGCCAAAGCGTCAGCTTCCATCAGAATCTCAGTCCCCACCTCCGGATTAGCAATGATGTCCCCTTCATCATCAAGATCTTCAAAAACGTCCTCAATCTCCGCAGATTCAGCGGAGGCCCATTTCTGTTTCTTTGGGCCTCCGCACGTTAAAGCGCCAGCTTTTCTTTTCTTTCCCTCGGCAGCCTTCGTAGCAGCGCCGGCAGCAGTTAATTCTTTCTTCTCATTCTTCTTCTTCAACTTCTCAGGGAGCTCGCGCTCAGTGTAGTGAATGCCGAGCTCCTCAAACACCCTATTGAGGCGAGGCATGATACCAGCCTCAAACCTCCGGGCGAGATATTCTTTTTCAGAAACTTGTCCAAGTATTTCGACAGCCTTTTGCTCTGTGGCACGGACAAAGTCCTCTTTGCTCTGACCCTCAAGGAGCTGCAGCCCAAAGTGCGGACACGGGATCCCGCCAGCCACACCAGTTTCTACATGACAAACTTCTTCCTGTCCTTGCCGCCAAGCAGAGGCCAGAAATCGGAGGCAATCATCTCCTCCACAAGATCCCTTCCTCCGGAATAACGGCAGGCATCAGCAAATGCTCTAGTACAAGACTTCCTTTTCTCGAAAACGGTTGCCTCTGGCTTGATGCTGGTGTGCGGGTCCATCCGGGTGATAACGGAGGTGAAAGGAAAAGTAATGATCCTCCAACCATCCTCTCTGACTTCAGAAGCACCAGAAGTCTTCACATAAAACCAATAGTCCATCCAGTCAGCAGGCTCCCACTTCCCCCTCTGGCACCAAGAAATAGCAATTTTTTTCCTTGCCCTTGCCGGGATTCCTCTTGGCCATAAAACTACACGATGCGAACTGAGTAAGCTTTGTATCAATGTACTTTGTCTATTTTTGTAACTCATAAAACTCCGCGAAAGTGTTTATACTGATCCGCCCACCGTATAACTCAACAGCCCAAAGGAATTTACTCATATTCAGAAATGCATGAGGGGTCATATGATGAAGTTGTACGTCGAACCACTCAAGCACATACCGAACGAAATTGCAGCAGGGGGAGCGAAGACCGTAGGTGAAGAAGTCCCTGAACACAACGGCTTCATCTCTCTCAGGTAGCGGGACAGTCTCCTCACCCGAAGTTCGCCCGCGGCCAGTAGAAATATAGCCCTTCTCTTCGAGGCCATCGATCATCGCCTGGGTCATCCGGCTACGACCAAAGTCGTAGCTGACCTCCAAGTCAGACAAAGAACTCTTTGGAGGCATTAGATCATTAGGGGAAGCCTCAACGTCAGACAGTGACTCCTCGAGATCCCTAGCCTCTGCAGCAGCCAGCATGCACTGCTCGAAAAGATCAAGGAAGCCTCCGACTCCGACACCCTGGAGCTGGGAATAGGGGCCGGAGAACGGACGACGACGAGCGCAGCAGGGGCGTTTAGGTGCCACGGTGACGGGATGTCGAGGCAAAGGCAAATGCGGAGGCAGCAAGCAAGAAAGGAAACCTACGCAATGGGAGTGAAGGCAGGCAGTAAGTAGCAGAACAAACTACGCGGTGGCGAGCGAAGGGGAGTACGGGTCGTTTTCACCGCCTACCCCCCTTATATAGGCAGCGATGCGGCGCCTCGACTTCTCAGCCCAACGGTCATGACGATCCACGAATCGAATGGCAACAAACGAACCGACTCAAAATCAACGCCCAAGATTAAAAACCAAGCAACGGTAAAACGCAAAGCCTCCGGTCCAACGTTCAACGGGCCAGGGGGGATCAGAGGTAAGCACAGCCTCCACGGCCAGGGGCGTGTTGATGAATAGATCCGCCTCCGCTGGACCTAACCCTCAAGGGGGAATGTTGGGGGTGTGCCCCGGGATCGGAGAGGCTTGTTACCTCCAACTTGTATCCGACTGACAGCTTCATTCGTATCTATCTGTCTGGCTCGTACGTGCAGGTCCCGGAGAGGAGCCGCCGGAGGTCAGATCTCCGACCTTCGGCAGGAAGCCTCCGCGGAGGCCACGGAGCCAATCAACGATGGAGGTACGGCGGCGACGACCGTTGCTCAGGCGGAGGTTGATCTCCTCTGGAGGTCATATCTCCGCTGGGACAACTCCGCGGAGGTTGTGGAGCCAATCGACGGCGGAGGTTCGGTGGCGATGAACGTCGCTCAAGCGGAGGCTGATCGACGGAACCTCGACTCCCCCGGAGGCTCTGCGCGGAGGAGGCGGCAACCCGAGACTGCCTTCATCAAGACGGTGCAGCGGGCCAAGCTGGGGGGCTTGAGGACAAGTAGTGGGCTTAATGGACCTCTCGCGGGCAGTGATGGGCCACGGCCCACGACTGTGGCCAGGAAATGGTGGACTAGCCTACCCCTAGGAGGCCCACGTGTAATAGGATCGATGTCTGGGGTTTCGAAACTCCCATTGGGGGCACGCTTGTACTTTTAATCTTAAGCTGGAGAGCCACTATAAAAGGCCATGGCCCCTATGTAATTGAGGAGGCTAGTCCTCTGATAGCTGCAGCGCCACCTACCAGCGGGCCCATATTGTAATTTTCCCCATTTTATATTGAGAAAGGGACCGTCTAGTCCAGTTATACTGCTCTTACTTCAAACCTGTCGAAACCTGGTTCCAACAGCACCTACGAAGTGGAGTATTTTACATAGAAAATTCGACGTAGTCTTCTCAAATGTCAAAAAATAATGTTTAGCTGTTACCATTTAACAAGAAGCAAGTGATAGCAAGTTTGTTTAAAAGCTATGAATGCCTTTAAAAACACAAGAGGTGGGGAATATGAGCAATACCTCTAACTGGGGCACCATCCATCAGCTCAAATTTTGCTAGTGTTTCAGTCTCAACGAATGTGTTGGAACCAGACCCTCTAGATTCATGGCGACGAATCTCAAGCTCCATGTTCTTTATCTTAATTCTGACCAGAAGAAAATATATCTTTCCTATGATGACATCTTTGAGATGATACCTGAATTAGGTTTGGACCATAAGAGTATGAGTTCCTGACTTGCCAAACCAGGTGAACATAAGAACAGACTAGCTGTTAAAGCAGTATGTAATGCTTACTTGCTTTTGCTATACTCAAATTCAATATGCAAGCAATCTTCAATGCCAACTTCCATCTGAAAAGGCAAGACCATTAATACTCATCTAATGCAAACATCCAAGTATTTAACTCCGGTATTTGTGACAAAAGTTATGCAAATTGATGCTATAAACAATTCACCAGGCAATCTATTATGGTGGATACTTATCTTCTCTTTAAACTATATTAATAATAATACTGATATGATATTTCAGAAGAGGCTAAATGGTAGCTCATAAAATTATGAATAGGAATTGAAATTAGTATATCACGTAAGCCCTAATTGATACACTTGACAAGTCTCACTTACATGGCCCAAAAGGCATCATGACTTTAAAAGTGGAATAAGCGACACAGTTATGAGGACACACCTTGATGCTATTGTTGATTCTGGGAACTGGAGTGTAGTTCCTTACCTGAAAACAAACATTTGCAGTATGATTGGGTAGTGCAGAAGAAACACAAACTACAAAATCTTAATAACTACCATGGAACCATTCAAGAAAAAAATTGAAAAAAAATATTGGTACTTGAAAAAAAAGAGATACATGCCATGTGGCATTTAATTTGCCAAAGCCCAACTCAAATTAAAACCCATCAGTTCCAAGTTGGAGATACCAAAGTTTGCACTGACCCAGACAAATAATAGATCAATGAGATGATGTCCACACTTACACAGAAGTCCCGCGTTTCCACAATGCTGCCAACATAATTTCTGCCAATTGTTACTTTCAGGATGTACCTGCAATATAAACTTCATCTTTCAGAATAGGTGTTATCGGAGTGGCTGATGCTGCACATCATGCGAGCTAGTTTAGGATAAGCCATGTAAACTATTACATAGGCAATTTAAGATCTCTCCCTTACCTCAACCTAACATTTGTCCCATTATATGACTCGTATGGCATTTCAACAGTAGAAAATTCAAATGGGTAAGTCTTTCTTTCATATATTTCACCAGGAACATCTAATTCACGCACTGCAACGAGAGAACAGACACTTCAAGGGAAGAGATAGGCATACAGAGAAACAGTGAGATAGCTTCAAAACAAAAAGGGTGTTGAGTTATACATGTAATGATTATAGTAAAGACTTCGGTCAAAAATGATTATAGTAAAGAAGATAATGAAAGCTATATGAATTAAACAAAGGTACATTTTAATGAGTGCTAGTAAATCAAAATAATGACAGAACAGACAAGAGTAAAGAGTTTCAGGAAGCCACATTGATAGCTTGAATAGAAAGTGTTACTAGGCATGCATCTATTTATAAAAAATCATCCCAAGAAACAAAAGTGTGCTAAGTTATACGTGTAATCATTATAGTAAAGAAAAGAATGGAAGATATATGAATCAAACAAAGGTACATTTGAATGAGTGCTACTAAAACAAAATAATGACAGAACAGACAAGAGTTTCAGGAAGCCACATGGATACATTGAGTAGGAGGTGTTACTAGGCAGTTGTGTATCCGTGTATAAAAATCAACTCAAGGAAATATCTACCTAATGAAGTGAAGTCGTAGAAGCTGCCTCTATCAAAATATAGTTCTGTAGTGAAAAGAATAGCAGACAAAAATGTTAGGACCTATCAAGATATATAAAGTGTCGAACAGCAGCATTATATCTTATGGTTGGAGAACAAGGAGCAGTTCTCAGCAATGCTATTGTTTTTTCTATCTTCCCAATTTTTCAAATTTGTCCTGTAAAGTAGTCAAATAGTTCATCAATGAATGGAATTTAAACAAAACTCTGACTGTGAATACAGTTTGCACAAAAAGTTTCTCAACAAATAGTTTATTGAACGACCTGAACCGATAGCCACACTAATTTGGCTCCCTAAACCACACAAGGGCACCTAAGTTCAGAACAAATCAGAAACACAGGGGAGAAATTTAGGTACGAGTAGCACAACTGAATTTGTACCTATCTGACCCAGCAACTCAATCTTCACACCCGTGTGCTCAAGCCTTTTACCCGGGACCGGAGCAATCGACACCTGCATGCAATTTCATAACAAACACATAACCCACACTCAGACCACGCACAGCAAACAGAGTGCAAAACGAGCCACAAGTGGCACTAGGACTATCTCTCCAGCTATAGTCTCAAGGCTCTGGAATGCCGGCAGCGTGACAGTCTTCCCATTGTCCTTCTTGATCTGCACCTGCAAACGTCATGGAATCAATCAAATCAATCCAGCCGCCAATTCCATAACAATAAACTGTAAGGCTGAAATAGTAACACACAGGGGACGGCACTTGCTTCCGGGTCCTCTCGTCGGAGAAGGTGACGAAGATGTCGCAGGGCGGCTTGAAGGCATCGATGATGTAATTCTGGGGCCAGGGAGAGTGGAAATCAGTGGGGATCTATCTATAACCTCTCTAAAGCACCGCGCGTCCTAAGGTGCCAAAGATGGCGTCTTGGAGGGGAGGGGAACGAATCAAGAGCAGCGAAAGAAAGATTCGAGGCGTTGGCGTTTATTACCATGGCAGCTTCTGAGTCAGCGAAGCGGTTCCGGCGGCGAGGCGGAGGAGACAGCCGAGGACCCGAGGTGGGGCGCCGGCGCCGGGGAAGGAGAATGGAAGGACGGAGGGGATCACCCGCGAATCAGTAGCACTGCAGCAGTCAAGGGGAGACAAGGAATTGCTGCTGTTTTTTTTTAAGAATTGATGGGCCTGCGCTGCTGTCTGCCTTCGTGGGCTGGGCTGGGCTCACCTGTGAAAGGGAGATCCGTTCTGGGCCCTTGATCTTGATGACTTCAGAAATTTGGGCCGTTGGTTGTGTGGTGGTGCGACTGGCTTGGAGGCTGGCCCAGTTGCAGCAGATGATGGGCTTCAAACCACAAGCAAAAGTGGAAAGCTGCATGGAAAAAATTTACTTCTATATTATTTTAAATTTGTTTTTCCAAAGAATCTATACCTATCTATAAAGATACAAAATTTCTTCACTTCTTTTTTCTTTCACCTCTCCGTGTTCTATATGTTTACGGTTAGAAAACTATAATAATAATAAAACACCAAAATTTTCACCTAATAATCTGTCCACTCCCTGATTCAGAAAAATTCTGTCAGCCCCTCCAGCCGCTCTACCCCGTCACCTCTCCGACTCCAACTCCAGTACGGTAGTGCTAAAGAGATTAGATTGGAAATAGAATAAAAAAATAATATAAGGTTTCAAATGAAAACAATACAAGAAAGAGAAAAAAGGTGGAAGGGCTTTAATAATTTTGAAATAGGCCAGGGTTCTGGATGTAAAATATTAAAATATTATAAAATTCACCAAAAAATCACAGAAAAATCAGAAAAATATTAAACCAATTTTATTAGTTTTATAAAAATATGATCCATCCATATATGTTGTGAATATAATTAGGTTGTGTTTTTGTCTACATGTGTGTTAATCATCCTTATATAGGTTGCATGCATATGATTTCAATATGTAGAGGATGTCCTCTTGGTCATTATCCCCCCAAGTCTTCACCGACTTTCCGTTGTCCAATTCCTACCCAAGACAAGGCTCGGTTCATAATCCCTATTTTTCAACAATTATTATGTTTATTTCTGTATTAAATTTTGAGGAGAAAGATTTACACCACCAATTTAGTTTTGTTTAAAAATTAAATATGGATTAGTTAACGGCACAACAAATTATTTTATGAACCAAAAAGTGGCTGTATATAATTCTTGACTTTTTTATTAAAATTTTGACGAGAAAGATTTATAACATCTATGTCAATTGTATTTAAATAATTTGTTGGTATTTAAATATGGATTAGTCAATTATACAACTAATTATTTCATGAACCAGAATGCTCGGCAGTATGTGGTTCATGACAAGAGCTACTATGTGAAAAAAATACTTTCATAATCATCGGTGGACGGAACAATCCTAATGCAGTTATGAAAGTTGGTATGACGATGCGTAAAAAAGCTACAAAGGTCGATATCCATGAGCAGTATGAAAAAGGCTACAAAGTTACAATATATTTATTTATATCTAAATAACTATACGTTTTGCAAGAAAAAGAAAAAATATACCAAAGTATGTTAATTCGATGCAAATTTAATATGCCATTGTTATTTATTGTGAGTATTAATGTATATTATAAATGTGATAATCATCATAAAATAAATCATAAGAACATAAAACTTAAGTTATCATTTATGTTATTATTTAAATAAATTTTAATAGTTCTTTTGTCCTGTTGCAACGCACGAGCATATTTGCTAGTAACATCAAATGATCAAGTCAAAATTTACAAAGTTTATCAAAAAAGTCAAAATTTACAAAGAGTTAAATACATGAGTGACTCTTGAGGTGCCACTTATTAGGTCCACGATCCATGAAACACATTTTTAGGTCTCTATAAACTAGTAAATCAGGATCGGTCTAGTATAATATTTGCTAGTACAATGTTTGATCGTGGGGATGGGTTCATCAGCAGAATTTGGGACTAAAAGACATAGAGATGATGGTGTCTATAACACCGTCAACAAGATTGTTACCTAGGTCTATCCTAGCAGAAGTTTAGAGGACATCCCCAACTTGGATCTAGGAGAAATAAATATTTTCCTTGGAGCTAGCTCTGTTCACGTTTATCCGTGAACTAGACAACACAAAAATAAGAATCGCCTTGTCCCATTCATATAGCATCAACATCATTGCCCATCATCAGTATAACATCCGCAGCTACTCACGGGTCTACTCTCTACTAGCTCTCTAGAAACAAAATTCAAAATTAAAGGACTATATACATCAACATTTAAGAATTAATCTAACGCAAGTAGAGGACTATAGAACATCCGCAGCTCACGCACGGCTCTACTCTCTACGTCTAAATAGTCTAACGCAAGTAGAGGAGCATATAAATTTTCCATACCACGCGCCTCCCAATCTAAGAATCTAAGATGTACTCTCCCTATCATATGAGATCAATGATGGAGCCAGAAAAAAATTATAGCTAGGATGACTTTTATAAACATGAAAATAAATGAAAACATTTTTGGCCTAAATCGTACCGTATTAACATACTACCATACAAAGGGAGCAGCTAAATTACGGTAGCCCAGGAAGAAGTCTTTACATACAAATTACGGTGAAAACCCCACAGTAACACAAATTATGACAAAAAAGTGGATAAACAACACAAGATGTTGCATGTGTAAAAGGTCTATAACCCCTGGTCTGCTTTGGACATTGTTTATATGCAAATTGGTTGTAAAATACTAGTTATTAATGGATTCACTAGAAAGGGAAACTAATTTGTGAAGTTTTGCATAGAAATAAGGCTCACAACAACTTGCATCCCAATTGTGTACCAAATTTACCAAACTTTGAAGCTCTACTAGATATCCCAAACCGTTGATAAAACAATTTCTATCCTTGAAACAAACTGGTAGAGTAATATATGAAGAACTGAGCCTATAAAGTGATGAAAACAAGCCCGGATCTCACAGCTAGATACTCGTGGCTTGCTCGTCGGTCGTCGCCATGTCGCTGCCTCTACTTGGCGAGCTTGGGCACTCGGCAATCGGAGCTAACGAAGAAGAGGGGGTTTTGTGGTCTGGGACCTTGCAACCAGCTCGGGCAGTCGCTCTACCACTCCTCTAGGATAGCCCCATCGTTGTCTGAGGTGTATTCCATCTGGAAAAGAAGTTTTTGTTTTTTCAAGGAGTCGAATGATTTATACTTCATCCCAAGCTATAACAAACACTAAGATTTACAATATAAATAAGTATTATTAGATTTACCGAAGATTGTAATTTTATAACAAACTTGTTTTTTATTACCTAATTATAAAAAAGAGAAATTTTCAGTCCACCTCCTGCCTAGTTATTTTCTGCCTTCTAACCCGCTCTCCGTATTGGTGTCGTGTAGGTCATTTTTTTACGTTACCACAAGTAGATTAGGAGTAGGAAAAAATATAAATAAATACTTGATTCCGGATGTGTTAATAGTTTTTAAAAAGTATCAGGGTTTTTGAGACAAAATATCTAAAACCCATTGGGCCACTCTTTTTATGTTGGTTTTTTTTCAGCATGGGCTGAATCCTTTAGTTTAGTCCGGCTTCGTTAAGACCGAACCAAGCCCATGCAAATTTTTTTCTCTTTTCTATAAGAGAATAGAGGTCTTGCAAAATTCATAAATATCCATCAAAATTAAAAAATATTAAACCAATTTTAGCTTCATAAAAATATGATGTACCCAACCAGGCCCATACAAATTTATTTTTTTTCTTTTTATCCTATTTTTCTATAAGAACAGATATTTTGCAAAATTCACAAAGAATCATAAAAAAATAAAAAAAAGATAAAACCAGTTTTGTCAGCTTCATAAAATTGGGGTGTACCCATAGATGTTATCAATATTGTTAGACTGTGCTTTGTCTATAGGTTGTTAAATCATCCTTTGAATAGGTTGCTTTGTTTAGCGATGATCGAGAACGTGCAACAAGCAAATAAAAAAAACGTAAAGGTAGCCGAGGGGTACGGGGAGGATGTCCTCGCCATTGGTGTGCTTGCGTATTGCGAAGCCTTCACTAGCTATTCGTTGTCAAGTTCCCGTCCAAGCCAATCTTTTTTTTTTTGCCCATTAAACTTTGAGGAGAATAATTTACAAATGTATCTTTGATTAGAAATAGAAATAAAAACTTAAAATTTGAGGATAGAGATTTACATTATATGATGTAGCTTTGATTATAAATAGAAACAGAACATATTTTTTATTAAAATATGGATTAGTTAATGTTTCACATAATTATTTCGTGAACCAAAATATTCACAAGATTATTGTCTAACGAAATCTAAACAAATGTATTTATATAATTGTTAACTATCATGCGAAAATTAACAGATTCTCTTTCATCATAATCATTGGCGGACATACCCTTGACACATCGACAAAAAGAATACATAGGTTGATATGATGTGTCAAAAAGCTAGAAAGGTCGATATTGAGTCCGAGAAACAAATTGGTAGTATAAAAAATTAAAGTTATGATATATTTTTATCTAAATAATTAAGTGTGTTTAATAGAATATTTTAGTTCAATACATGTTTAATAGGATAATATTATTTATTGTTAGCATTAACTTATGTTATATATGTGATGGTCATCATAAAACAAATTATAAAAATCATTCACATTATATTTTTGCATGAATGTTTAAAAATATTTTTATTCTTCCATGGCAAGGTTTTTTTTCTTTCTATAGCAACACACGGACATATTCCCTAGTACAAACATAAAGACTAATACCATTGCCTATAGAATTAATCAGACTTGAGCTTGTTTCCAAAAAAAAAAAATATAACGTACTAGTGTCCTTGGATTGGGCCATTCTACCCATGTCATCTCATGACGCCACGTCGCCACTGCGCGGTCGGGCCGGCCACGCCACGGCATGATGAGCGAAGCTCTGCCTCACATGGTGTCACGGTGCTCGGCTCAACACGCGTCGGTGCTCACCCCACCCCACCTAACCCCTTCCTTCTTCTTGTGCCGCCCGCCGCTCCCCGCCTTCCTCTTCTTCCTCTTCCCCTACCCCCGTCTCCGTGTCCCTACTCCCCTGTCCCCGGAGAAGCGAGAGCGAGAGGAAGCAGCCAAGGAATCTTCACAGGGGCACCCATCACTAGGTGAGGTAGGCAGCGACGGAGTCAACGCAGCTGCTTCGGTCCCCTTCCTTTCCCTTTCGCTGGCCGTTGTCATCGGCGTCGGCGCCATCGCCACGGCCACGGCGCCGCTCCCGTACCGGGTCCGCGGGCCTCTCGCCACTCGACCCGTCCCGATAAGCCCCAGCTGCAGCTGCTCTGTTCCCCCACCTCGCTCTCTCTCTCTCGCGTTGCGTCCACCTATAAACGCAGAGACACAAACAGGGCAGGCAAAGGACAGCTGGAGGAGTCCGTATCCACCCACGCCCCCGCCGCATCCCACAATCTGGCTGGGATCTTTCTTTCCTTAGCCGATCGGTCAACGCCGCCGCCGCAGATATTCTCCTCCTCCCTTCCTTCCTTCTCTGCGTGCCTCTCTCTGGAGGTTTCCGTAAACCCGTCGCCCCTTCCTTTCGTTCCCCCCTTTTACCCTATCCTTCCTCCTCCTCTGTCCTCCCTTCCTCTGGCTCCCCCCGGATCTCGCCGTCGCCCGTCGCTTCTCGATTCGTGGCGCCGGTGGGCGGACGCCGGCCGCGTCGGGGTAGGCTAGGTAATCGGCAAAGGTGGGATTTTGATCTTGTTTCCGGGGCCAGCTGCGTCGCGTGAAGGTCGGGATTGTTGATCCTTTGCGGTTCATGTTTTCCTGCGACATATCTGATTGATTGATTGATTCAGTAGTCGATTGGTAGACGCTAGAATCGATTTGGGTGCCGCTGGCCTGATAGTATATTACTCTTTTTTTTCGTCTCCAATGGGATGGAATGCGATGGACTGTGTCAGTCTGAACTGTCTCGAATGTTGTTGGATGGGGATTGGGTGGTCGGGATTTTGGTGCTCCTGGCGCCAGAGCTTTGGGTCCAAGTCCCAGTTTGCAGAGAGATGAAACTTTGTTGTCAATTTCAGATTTTTTTTTTCTGTGGATGTGGATGTGGATGTGTCTGGAATGACCCGATTTTGTTTGCTGCCATTGACAGGCATCGGCGAGCAGACGGATCGGTTGCTTCATTTCAACTTCGACCTCCGTCTGCAGTGAACCGATTTGGGATTTTGGTAGAAGCTTTGGCTGTGCATCTGCATCAGTTCACTTCCTTTGAGCATTCTGCTCGTGTCTGCAACCTGATTATACAGTTCGGGTCCAAGGAATCCCTTTCTGAGGTTTCCTTGGATTATGGGAGCTTTCTGCTCGTGCCTGCAACCTGATTATTCCGACCACCATGGAAACCAAGGTTCTTCGGCGTTTAGGGACTGCATGTGCCTCAGATGCTTTACCCAGCAGCTGATCAATGCGGTATGTTCTTCTTATCCTGGATGCTTGATTGCTTACGGATTTTATTTTGTTCTTGCTAGTAGTGAGCACAGGATAGAGTGGCATTCTTTTAGTTCAGTCCATCGCAAGCAGTGAACTTCATTAACTGTTTCTATTAAACTTAAATATGCAATTATATCTTGTGTAAATATTTCAAAATGAAACAACGCAATATAATTTTAATCAGTTCTACGCAAAATGATTGAAAGTTGTTGTGGAATGGTTGCTGAACACTTTATAGTGTATATGTATTATACTGTTCTCATTGGTAACATTGTATTTGTTGTTTTAGTGCTTGGCCAAAATTAATTGTTATATTGTCCTGCATACCGGTGTACTTTGTTAAAAAATTGCATTGCTCTCTAGTAACATCTCCTTTGTCATGAATATAAGTATGTTTTTTTGGCTGATAGCAAGTTTGGGGAACTCATACAAAAAAATTTGTTAAATGGTATAAACTGATATAAACTCTGATTTTGAATAAATAGCTGATTTAAGTGGAGATGATACAGGTGGAAAAAGGTTACATATTGATCTCCTTTTTTGTTTTCAGTACACTGTTCTGTTCCGAGCTGGAGCAGTGCATTCTGTTTCTCCAGCTATTGAAGCCACTCCTGTTGACACAAGTGAAAGTTCCTTCGATACATATCGTTCACCCCCAAGACCTCTGCCCTATGATGATCCTCGATTTTCCCCTCCTGCTCGTGATTGGCTAAGGCGTGAGAGCCTGAGCCATTCCCCAGAGGAATCAGAACCACTTAGAGCAAATGATGACGATGAGGAAATGGAAACACCAAGTAGAATAGACAAGGCAAGTAAAACAAACTACAGCACAAAAATGAAAATCTCCAGCTCTGCTTATGGAGATAAGGTGGCGCCAAGGGAACATGGAAGTTACTTCAGCTATTTTTCCCCATCTGCTGAAGATGAAGATGTCTGCCCAACATGTCTTGAAGGTATTATCACAATAATTATTACTTTTTTTTCTCTAGTATATTGGAAACATGTGCTGTTATTTTGCAAAATGGTACATGTGCAGTTCACTTGGTATATGCAAATTAACGGAAAGGTGTTGAAAACTATGAGCATTGCATTTTTCTCACTTCATTTGTACATTAAGTTTCATGACATTGGAAATTTTTCATGGTACATGTGAATTAACGGAAAGGTGTTCAAAACTATGAGCATTGCATTTTTCTATGTTCATCTGGTGATACATTTTAATCACACTCTCACTATTATTTTATGTTAATGTAAATAAATTGCAGATTATGATTCTGAGAATCCTAGGATAGTAATGCAGTGCTCACACCATTTCCACCTTGGTTGTATTTATGAGTGGATGGAAAGAAGTGAGGCATGCCCTGTCTGTGGAAAGGTAATTTGTTTAGCTCTTTACTCACCCTTGTAACATGATTTATTGTTACTGTCACGCATATATCAAGGCCCACACAAATTTATCTGATCTGTTCTGCTACGAAGCCAATAACATGAATTTACTTACAGGAACTGAAAGCGTCGCCTCATATCTGCATTCCAACTTCTTTACATACATGCTACAAAACAAACAATAAAGCCTTTAGAAATGTTGTGCCACTGGAATCATGTAAAAGTAGGCTCAAATGAAATAACTCACAAGAAATCTATACTGTCAGCATTATAAAAGTAGGCTGAAATACATCACAAGGAACCTGGACTGTCCGCTTTACGAATTTGTTTGCATATAATTTTATTTTGAGTCAGATTAAAATTTAATAAAGTATTAGTAATAGTTTGATGGCCACTGATTGTTGTATCTGTTTTTTGTCAATTGTTAGCTGAGCCTGTGTTGTCTCAAGTTTCATCAAGAATTAATAGTCTCTAATAAATACATGTATAATAGCTGATGGCAATTCTGATCTATTTTATACCATTCCTTCGTCACGAAATGTTACTTTCTCTGACGGACACTTAATTGACCTCCCACTTTGTAATGCAATGCAGAAGATGGAGTTTGACGAGACAACATAATCCTCTGGCTGGAGTCTACACCATGGATTAACAAACCTTCTCATATGACATTCTGAAAGCACAGATGGTCTAGCCCAGCATGTTCTCTGTAAATACGCCCTGTAAATACTGAATTGGTAGTGGGCTCCTCTTGGCCCTACGAGTGCTCTCCAAATGCTGGAATGGTGCACATAAACATACTTTTACAATTTCTTTGCAATAGTCAGCAGGGGAAGGTTTGCCCCCTTTGCCTTGTCTGTGCCCCTGCCTCTGCCTTGTGGAGGCTTAGAGGTGCCTTGGTTGGTTGTCCGATGATGTTTTCATCGGAATATGTAAATTGAAAACCTACGCTCATATAATGCTACGGAGTCTCAGTTCTGGAAGTTCGTTGCAATTATAACTATTTGGCTTCAGAGACTGGAATACTGGCATTGTATTGTTCATCAGCTCAATGTTTGCTTCTGATTGTGATTCATGGCCACATATGAAGAGTGATATTCTTCAGGCTCAGGGGACCCTATTTTTGGTCGCCTACGGTTCCTCCTATTCTATCCATGTGGAGTTTAAGACCCGAAGTCCGTTGGTTTGATTCTGAAGCTGGTATGCATGTAAGCAAATGCGGTCCTTAAGTTGCTCCATGCTTTTTGAACCGAGAAGATCATTTTTGTTCCCAGCATGAGGAATTTTTACCAAGCAAGTTTTGAGATCAAGTTGTGCCAAACTTTTGACTATGCACTAGTGAGGTCTTGTAGGCATCTTATTTCACAAACAAGAGAATAGGCAGGAGGATATGAAAACTTTTGGAACCTGAGATGGTCCATCTATTTATGCATGTCCTGCACCTGTAGTATTTAAGCGTGATGAAAAGAAAATGCAAATAAGATGTTCTGCACCTGCAATGTTCAAGCGGAAACCTGAAATGGTTGGTGGACACATGTGCCTAGCTTCAAACGTAAACAAAATCTGGACCACTAGTATTCGGAACACTCTACACATGTTCTGGATTTCTGATGAGCACATGTTCTGAACTTGTGATGAACAGATGCAACAGATTTTTGGAGGCTCAGGGGCCCATTTTTGGTCTCCTTCCACAGTTCATCCTACACTTATCCATGTGGAGTTAAAGACTTGAAGTCCATGGGTTGATTCTAAAGCTGGTGTGCGTTATTTGTATGCAAAATGCGGTCCTTTAGTTGCTCTCTCCTTTTTGAACCGAGAAGATCCTTTTGTTCCCACTTCCCAGCATGAGGTATTTTTACCAGGCAAAATTTTGAGGTCAAGTTGTGCTGAACACTGGACTCTGTAGTAGTGAGGTGTTGTAGAAGTTCACAAAGAGTTATGCTTATAGTTACAGGTGTTGTGTGGTATCTTATTTCACAAGAGAATAGGAAGGATATAAAAAGTTTTGGAACCTGAGATTGTCCATATATCCATTTATGCAGGTTCTGCACCCTGTAGTATTCGAGCCTGATGAACAAATGCAAACGATATGCTCTGCGTCTGCAATATTCAAGCGAAAATCTGAAATGGTAGATGGACACAGGTGCCAAATTTCAGGCGTAAACAGAATCTGGACCATTAGTATTGGGAACACTTCACACATGTTCTTAACTTCTGATGAACATATGTTCTGAACTTCTGAGGAACAGATGCAACAACAGTCAGTTTTTGACACACAAACATACAGGTACAGAGACACAGAGGTACCCGTGAGAGGACCGATTCCAGTGAAATTGCAGGTATTGAGATACACACGAACATTTCTAAATTACAGAGATACACATGAACATACATTTCTCCTTGGAAATTAAGGGCACGTCGGCACGGCACGGCACGGCACATCCGGCAGGTTACGATGAACTAGTAAAAATCGAAGTTTTAACAAAGCAGGGGAAGCTCTCGATGAGCTCTGCTCGGAGAAGGTGGCCACCACACATCACTTGCTGCCGGGAGGCCCGCCGCCGAACAGGTAGCCGAGCGACGAGCCGCCGCCCGGCGCCGCGTGCACCTTGGTCGACGGGCGGTCCTGTCAGTCACGCCGTGGAGATCAAACGATGTCAGGAGCGCAGAGACAAAGAAAAGGGAAGAAGAGGAGGAATAGTTCGCCGGCGTGCACGCTGGCAGACTGACCGTGAGGAAGTTGCCGCAGTTCTGCCCCTGCGCCCGGAAGTAGTTGTTGGTCTGGCTGCCGCGGACGCCGGCCGGGATCCCCCTCAGCTTCTCGACGTCTGCGGCACCCACCGCTGCCGGCGCCGGCGCCGACGCTGCCGCAGCCGCCGCAGGCTGCTGCGCCCTCTGCTCCACCGCGGCGGCAGCCGGCTTGGCGGGCGCCGCGGCGGGCTCGTCGCCACCGAAGAGGTAGCTCAGCGAGCTCTGCCCGCCCCCGTAGCTGAATCCCCGGCCGCGGCCCATCCTCCGCCTGCTCGCCGGTCGACTAGTTCTCCGCTGGCAGGCGAAAGGAAGCAGCTTTGCTTGCAGTTCCAGCTTGGGTCGCCGGAGGCAGCCGTCGGCGGGCTTTTAATAGCGGGCGCGCCGCGCGTGCGGCGTGGCGCCGCGACGCATCGCGGCCGTCGGTTCTTGGGCGCCCGCGGATCGGACGGTGAGGACCCGCGTCGGCGTCGGTGCTCCGGGGTGGTGGGGCCCGCGAGGAGCGGCGGTTCGAAAATTTCTCCGATCCGGTTGGCGGCGCGTCGCCGTGATGATTGGGAAAATGATGAGATGGAGGGGTGTTTCGGTGGGCCCCACCGGGTGGTGACTTGCTCTCACTGACCGTCTGACCTGACTGAAATTGAATTCGTGAAATTTCAAGAGGGAGGAAAATTTCCTCCGGAAATTTAATTCGTGGGAGCAATTTGTCACAAATCGTACGAAACACTTGAGGATCAGTATTTCAAAAAAAAAAACCACTTTTGTTCCAAGCAAAGCCAAGCCATATGACCACGTGGTGAATTGTTGTCGGCAGCATTTTTGATGAAAGCTCGTGGGGGGTGAACCGGTGAAGCCAATATTTTGGCTTCTTTTGCCAAAGAGAACCTTATGTTCAAGCAATTCTTTTATGTAACGGCACCTGATGACTGATGTTACCTCTAGAAAATTATCCTGGTTCGCTTGAACTTTTTAGTTCTATTTGTAGTTATGGTACAATTATTTTTTTCTCTAACATAACAATAGTTTTGAGCCAAGTTCTCGGCCACAAAAACCATCAGCCGAACAAGTAATTGTGTTTTGAACTCTGCTGAATTTTGCAGATATCTACGTGAGACTAAAATTATAAAAATGAAACTCAAATTGGCTGTCAGCTGATGCTAGTGGGCTGCGGCTGCAGTCAGAAACTCAAATAGTTTGATACGGCAGGTGCAAAGCCTAGCTGATGAGTAACTGAGAGGCAGCGGGCCACAACTGGTGGCTGATACCTTGTGTTTTTTTTTTTTTTTTGACAAACGATAGCTTGTGGTTGGAGAAAGCATCGGAGGCCACAGCAAGTTGGGGAAAGGGACATGGCACCTGCTGGTGCATTGCAGCAGTTGCAATCACAAGGTTCCGAGAGTTAGGTATTCTATCTATACCCAAAAGGAATAAAAGATGAGAGGGGAAAGAAAGAACGATTGGATATTAAAGGAGACAAAGGCACTAAGCATTACTGCTTTAGGTAGGTCTGATGGAGGAATCCATGGCTTAATGGTCCTGACTATTAGCAGCATAACCATGCTTTTGTGATGGCGACTGGGAACATATCATATCAATTGCACGATTTGTTGGTTGAACATATGGCATATATTGTTCTGCAATAAGGTTACCTCTGTCGGTGTATCCTACCGTGCTAGTGCCTGTACTTTATTCAGTGGTGGTGCATCCTCGCAGTGCTGTGTTTTCTTTTACATGATGGTTTCTGGCTTTACGCCAACAAAAGATAAAAGAACAGTCTCTTTGAAAAAGAAAACAAAGGAAGAGAAGAGAAGATATCGCAATAAAGCATGAAGATTGAATGGAATCATTTTTCCCCATAGTTCGGTTTCAAAATGTCGATATTCTGTCTCCTAATACAAATATTATGAGAAATCAACGAAGGCTTCAAATAGCAACAGACATAGCAACTCAGCATTCTCGGTTTAATTTAAGATATGACTATTGACAGACACTCAGCATTAAGAAATGCAGGGTTCACAAATTGCAGTACATAATCAATTTATGGCAACTTAGTGATCAGCTCTTGAAAATCAAAAACCACCCAGTCAGCTTCTGCTGCGACTGGTTCTCTCATCTGAACACCGGCGTAACAGATGAACAAGTCTGCACCACCAGGTTGCCGAGCCTGCAAAGACATGGGTAAATTAATGTAACTGTATATATAGTATTTTTATTTGGTACAGTATTGTAAATAAAATTTCTATATACTGATATATCAGAGAAGATTTGTATCATTATGCTGAAATATTCAATAAAGAACAGCTGCCAGATGTTGCTAGCCTCAGTGCAAACCAATTTCTTTCAACATGCCTTAAGCAAAATTAACTCTTTGGCCCACTCATTGTATCCTGATAAATTATATTTTCACAGAAGTTACTCGCCTATTATTTTCATCTCACGCTACATGAACAAGAGAAACAACATTACAAAATTCGAGTGATAAACCAAAACACTGAAAAAGGTTTGCATTCCTCATGAATCGAATCAGCCAGGAAGCATCTATATAATTACAAAAGTCAAGTTACTGTCAACAACTACTGTTTACCCAATAAGACATATCACATCTATTGTCAGGATAGAAGTTCTAAAGGTATTATCCAACCATATACCTCCAGATCAGTTGCACCATCACCAATCATAACAACTGTCTTGTAGCCATGGTCCTGGACAGAAACAAATGTTAGCACACTAGTAAGAAGTAAAAAGCTGCAACCAAAAGATATATAGTTTAACTAGACCTGTTTTATTTGCTGCACTGCTTTTGCTTTACCCCCACTGCACGAAGTGGGCTCTGCAGGATCAAATCCAGCATACTCCCCCGAAGTGCCAAATAACAATTGGTTTGCAGTGATGTTTTCAGAAGGAATTCCAAGCTCAAATGCAACAGGCTAGAAACAGGACAAACATAAAAGTGATGATTGTGGGCCCCTCAAGGATAACCAATTATATATGAATGTGAGAATTGCTTGCACATTACATTCATGACATTCACAACTGAAAATAAAGTATGGTTTAAAGAAATTGTACTTTTTGGATCTTGTATGAGAAGTTGCATCCCTATTTATGATTGCAACTGATAATGTAGGTCTATCTTAAACTACAGATACATTAATATACAGTTTGCTCCATCATTGGAATATAATGAGCATACAACAAATTCGAGTACAAGACAACACAATAAATCACGCTATCAGACTACATGACCCACCTTGATCATTTGTCGGAAGCCTCCAGACACAAGGAACACATCAATATTATTGGATTTTAGCTTCTTAACCAAATCAGCCATTCCAGGAGAAATCCTGCAAACCAAAAGACAGTTCTATTGATAATCTTGTGAGTGGACCAAAAAGTTTTCCAATGCTGGTTTGTAAGTAGAAACACAATAGATAACTCTATTGCAGGGCGGGGAAAACAATGTTGAGTGAGTTGTCTCTTGTGTTGAGTGATTTCTCTCTTGGATTTTATACTGTATTTCGAGAAATCTTAGGGCACTAAAACAAAATTCATAAGGCAAATTGGCCAAAATGAAACTGCTGTGGTTGGCTCTACAAATTTAAAGTACTAACTCTACTTTTTTTTTGTCTTGCCATAAAAAGAGAAACTTGAAAAGTCAATTATTGTTACTGATAATTTTTCCTTCTGCTCAGAGTTAAGTACAAGGAGCTAACAGCAACAAGATAAACACCTATAGCTCATACCCAGTATTTCCAAAAAGGTAAATGGCAGAGTTGCAGAATTCAAATAGATAAAAAAGGAAGGCTAAGCAATGATTTTAAAATAATCATACTAACATGAAGTTTAGAATAAGGTGAGCTTTACCTTGGTGGCCTCTTCTCCAGGCACTCCTCCACCTGGGAGAGAGAAGGCTTGATTAAAGACAGCCTGGCTGCCAGCGCCTCCTCAAACGGAACAGTCCCTGTCATGGCCCTGAGAACATTAAACCAAGGTTAGTTCTTCCCACAAAATCAACCATCCAGATGAATCGATCTATGCAATGGAGAATTTACTTTGCTGTCCATTCAGCTACAGCCTTCCCTGCCCCACAAAAATCAGCAAGCTCGTCAATTCCCTCATCCAGTATGATGGTGCTATCGACATCGAAACATACCGCATCAGCATTCCGCAATGTCTCAATAGCCCCTGTAAACACACAGGCAAGCAATAAGCAAGTCACTCAAAGTGCAGGCATGCAGCTAAAGATGCTGGAATGTACACTCGTGAGCCACACGGTAGACTCTCCTAATCTCTAAACAAACATCCTTCACGAGGCTTCCAAAAACAAGGATAAAAAGAGAGACCTTTGGAAGGCAGGGTATTGGCCAGAGCAGAGGAAGACCCGTCCTTGGAGACCTCCAGCGCTGCTGCTGCCAGCAAAGGACGGCCCTTACGAAGTTTGATACAGTGGAACGGCGGGCTTGTAAAACGAACCGGCACTTGTGAAGCCGGCTGTGCCTGGGTGGACGACGACTGAGCAGGTGATGGTGAACTCCTCGGACCTGCGCGCAAGCTGATCATGCCGGCCATACCATGCGCACCTGCCAATCACACAAGGCAACCAAGGGTTAATAGCAAGTTGGAATGACTGCAGGACAGCTTCGGTCGTTCAAAGGTCTGAGTGGCACAAAGCGTCGAACACCTGAGGCGCGTGCCCGGTAACCGAACCCCAATGATCGGAAACCTCCGCTCTTGACAGTGAAAAATCATACGGGAATGTTCTGGAGGGAAAAAAAAAAGGACAAAGAACGGATCACGAAGTCACCTGCGCCAGGAGATTTGAAGCGAAGGGGCGAACGCGCGCCGCCGCTGTTCTTCCTCGTCGAAATCCCAGACCAGCTGGTGGTGGTGGCGGCAACTGGGCAACTTTGTTGCCATCAGTTGTTGTTGCCCAGGGCCCACCCACCCACCAACGCGGCCACACCTACCCCAGGCGGGTCCCAGAGAGCAGTCTCACAATACTCTCTCTGAATTAGCCGTAGAATCCTCCTCTCAATTCCGCGCCGGCGCCGGCAGTGGCAATGGCGGCGCACCGCGGAAGAAGCGGTGCTGGCAGCGGCGGGAGTCCGCAGCGACCGCGCAGGAAGAGGGGTGGGCAGGCGGGCGAGTGGGCAATCGACGGCCCTGGCCAGGCCGGCAGCATCCATCTCAAGTTTTCAACAACCAGACGTGGGTGACTTTTCTTGCTTGACTTCACGCCGCGTTGACTCGACGGTGCCAGCCGATGATTTGGTCGGCTTGGGATGGCTTCCGTGCCCCATTCTCCTCTCCACGACTCGACTCCGGGCTCCTCGGGATCCCCTGTTCTGCGCTGGCCCTCTGCACCAGGCGGTGCTGAGCAAGAAGGTGGTGGAGGTTTCACCCGTCGCCCCACCTCGCCGGGGCTGCTGCTCAGGTAATCCAGTTTTCGCCAGGAGCCACTGCCGTGCCTACTCGAAGGCTGGGTACTTCATTCGTCTTCTCCATCCTCCTCAATTGCTATATCCAGATTGGGGAAATTTGAGGTCTTGAGGTATTCAGACTTCTGAATTTACATTGCAGGAATCGTGGAGCACACTTCGGGGAGGGGAAACAGACAAACAGTCAGCTACTCTCTGTTGCTCTTTGATAAGCTTCTAGTTTTTTGTCCAAGCTGGCACACACTTGAAATTACTGGCAGTTTCAGTCAAGTGCTTGTTAATTGGAATTTGGAAGCTCAATTTTTGGTTCATGTTCTGGCAGTTCACTGGAGCTCTGTTTGACTAGTATTTCTGATGGCATAGCTTGTTTGGATGCGTGAGGGATCTGAAAGTAATTGCAGAGCAACAAGCAGTTACCCATTGGCGGTTCTTTGACTCTTTCAAATAGTACAGCATAGTGATGGATGGGTTCACGGCGAGTGCAGCGACGGGGGTGATGAGTTCCCTCCTCGCCAAGCTCGGCAAGCTGCTCGGGGAGGACTACAAGATGCAGAGGGGCATGAGGCGCGAGATCGCGTTCCTCAGGGATGAGCTGAGCAGCATGAACGCACTGCTGGAGAGGCTAGCGGACTCGGAGACTCTTGATCCGCAGACGAAGGAGTGGAGGGACCAGGTGAAGGAGATGAGCTACGACATTGAGGATTGCATCGACGATTACATGCGCCAGCTGCGGAATGAGCCGCAGAGGCACGGTGGAGTCACGGGATTCTTGTTTGGGTATGTCCAGAAAGTGAAGGATCTTGTTACCCGCCATGAGATTGCTGAGCAGATTCAGGAGCTCAAGGCTCGGATTGTTGAGGCAGGACACAGAAGGAAGAGGTACAAGATTGATGACACTGTTAGTTTTGGTGGCGTCAACGTGATCCCTGTGGACCGTCGGTTGCCAGCTCTCTATGCAGAACTGGGTGGGCTTGTTGGTATCAGTGTTCCCAGAGATGAGGTCATCAAGCTGGTTGATGATGGGGTGCAGGGAGTCAAGGTGGTGTCTATTGTGGGCTGTGGAGGATTAGGAAAGACTACAGTTGCGAATCAAGTTTACAAAAACATTTCTGGGAAATTTGATTGTCAAGCTTTTGTGTCCTTGTCCCAAAATCCTGATATGGTGATCATCTTTCAGTCCATACTGTTTCAAGTCAGGAACGATGAGTGTCATAGCACCAGCTCATGTGACAAGGAACTTCTCATTAGAGAATTGAGGGATTACCTAAAGGATAAGAGGTATCTTAGATTTATCTACTCTAGCCTGGAATACTGATTAACCTAGTTTGTTTAAGGAATTATCTTTAAATTTTCTCTGTTAGTATTTTTTATTTTTTATGCGTGCATTGAAGAATTGTTTGAAGTCGCCACCTTTTAGAATTACCTTTTGTTATTATGTCACAAACTGAATTAACCCATACAGAAAATTGTTTAGATTCTCTTGAAATCAATGCTTGTCTTAACAGGAATTCAAAGACAACAGACACTAGAAATTAACTTCTCCATAACATATTACATTAGGATTCTTTAATGTGAGATATGAGGCTTTTTTCTGGCAATCTGCACACTATAGTGTGCATATACCATGATATCAATCTAGAGGTTTCAACTGAATCATAGCGCTATCTCATATTTAGGTATTTTATTGTAATTGATGATGTATGGAGCACCCAAGCCTGGAAGACAATTAAGCTTGCTTTGGTTGAGAATACTTGTGGCAGTAGGGTAATAGTGACAACAAGAATTGGTACTATTGCCAACTCTTGTTCATCCCCACTCCATGATCTCGTATTCAAATTAAGGATGCTAAGTGAAGATGAGTCCAAAAGGCTATTCTTTAGAAGAATTTTTGGCTCTGAGGACAAGTGCCCTCACCTGCTAAAAGAGATTTCAGTTGAAATAATTAAGAAGTGTGGTGGTTTACCATTGGCAATCATTACTATGGCTAGTTTGTTAACTACAAAATCATATACCAGAGCTGACTGGTTGAAGGTTTGTGATTCAATTGGTTCCGGGCTTGAGAAAAATTGTGATGTGGAGGAAATGAACATGATATTATCGCTGAGTTATAATCACCTTCCTCATCATTTAAAGACTTGTTTATTGTATCTAAGTGTGTTTCCAGAAGATTATGTGATCAGGAGGGATCATTTGGTAAGAAGGTGGATAGCAGAAGGATTCATTAGTGCACATGGTACAAGAAATTTGGAGGCTGAAGGTGAATTCTATTTTAATGAACTTATCAACAGAAGCTTAATAGAACCGGTAGATTTCCAGTATGATGGTAGAGTATCTGCATGCCAGGTTCATGATATGATTCTTGATCTCATTACATGTAAGTCAGTTGAAGAAAATTTCATAACTGTTGTTACTAATAGAAAACAAATGTTTCCCTCACATGGCAAGGTCCACCGACTCTCACTTGAATACTATGATCTTGAATATTTAAAAGCAATTCCTATTGTTACTACTCATGTTCGGTCCCTGAACATATTTAGATACTCTGAAGGAATGCTTCCTCTTTCAGGCTTTCGCTCCCTAAGAGTGCTTGATCTAGATGGTAATGAGAATTTGGAAAGCTGTTATCTGGAAGATATAGGGAAGTTATTTCAGTTGCGATACCTACGAATTAAGTCAAGTAATATTAAACTTCCAGAAAGGATAGGAGAGCTTCAGTGTTTGGTCCTCCTGGATCTTCTGAATTGTCTTAATCTAGGTGAATTGCCTACAAGTATTGTTGAACTTCGGCACTTGAAATGGTTAATTGTTCCTCGAATGAACTTACCAGATGGAGTTGGGAACATGCAAGTGCTAGAGTTTCTTTCACTTATAGTTGTTGACTACACTACCTCAACATCCTTATTGCAAGAGCTGGGCAGCTTGACCAAATTGAGAACTCTTCAGTTGGATTGGCGCATCACTCCCCTGCACAGGGATAAAAAGACTTATGAGGATAATTTTGTTTCTTCACTTGGCAAACTAGGCAGTTCGAACCTTCGCTATTTAACACTCATTAGTCCATGGTCACTAGACTTCTTATTGGAACGTTGGTCCCCAACTCCACATCTCCTTCAGGAGTTAGTGATCAAAGGTTGGTATCTCAGCAAGATTCCGGTTTGGATGGCCTCGTTGACCAACCTCACCTACCTGGACGTTGAGGTTAAAGTTAGACAGGAAACTCTCCAGATCCTTGGAGATTTCCCTGCCTTACAATTCCTGAAGTTGTGCTCAAATGCAGCAGGATCTGAAGGGTGCCTTGTCGTCAGCAACAATGGATTCCGATGTTTGAAGAAGTTTAGTTTTATTGGTTGGGTAAATATGATGTTCAAGGAAGGAGCTGTTCCAGTGCTTGAAACTCTTGAATTTCAAATCATAGTCCAGGCGGTGCAGACTGCATGCAGATTTGGATCTCCAGATCTTGGCATCAGCCACCTCTCCGCCCTAAGGATTCTTGTTGTCAATGTTCACTGTGAAGGTTCCAGAGTTGAAGAGGTGGAGGCACTGGAGGCTGCTATCCGGAGTGCAACCAGTATGCTTCCTAATCATCCTATGCCCGCTTTGCACAGATTTCTTGAGTCAGAGCTGGTAAAAGAATGACACAGTAATGGAGAAGCAGAGCATGAGGAGGACAAGAAGCAACTAATAAGCCTTGCCTTGTTGTCCCAAGTGTCTTAAGGTATGAACTATGGAGTAATGAGTACTGAACTGTATTTAATTTCCAGTTCTTAAGCAAGTCATCGGTTACCATATACACTGGATTTAGTTTTTATGTATTGCTTTTATCATGCAAAAAATGCCCATTGTCTGAAGCATTTAAGAGAAGGGACAGCAGAAGCCCGCAGATAGGTTATGTTTACAGTTTTGCAAGAGCATAATTCCTCCTATTATAGAACTTTGCTCTTTAATTTTTGCTGGGTGAATGCTCTTGGACATTTGTTGCTTCAAATTAACAAAAATTTCCTCATTTTATCAGGAAATGTAAGCAGGACAAGGGAAACACTGTTTGCTCAGTTTCTGATCCCTCTTTTCCTGCAGTTGTTGTATCATTATGCTGCATGCGAACCCTGGTTGGACTTTAGGCCCACTTCCTCACATGGAGTAGGATGTGGGATTGGTATATTGGATTGGCCTGCTTCTGTCTCCAGAGACTTCGATTCAAGTCCCAGGAGAGGACTAACAGATCAAATCATGTGATGATGGCTTGGTCAGTGCTTGACTGCCGAAAAGAGGATGAATCCTTAGGAGATAGAGCCATGTTTAGGTTATGTTTTACAAGGAACCATTTTACTTGCTTCCTAGTAAAATGATAAGTGTCATAGCAAATTTTCATATGCCACACTGTAAATTTCTGCTTCACCATTTGCTAGCATTTATAGTCCAGAGAAAACCACATCGTCCCAGATATGTCTAGCTATTCCAAGTTTCTGTTGCTTTTCTGAGAGAACCCTTCCAACTTCTGTGTTAATCTCCTGCTGCATGCCTAAGTTATTGTCATTTCCGTTTCTGGCTCATGTGTTGCATGACTCATTGATGGAACAACACATGTGCAGCATTTAGATAGTGGAAAAACGCATAATGACGTGGTCTAAAAAAACATTTAGATAGCGTAGCTGGTTGAATAATTACCCATCATAGCTCTGGAACATGTACTAGTTACAATAAAGCCACTTGACTTAATTCAAGGCTCCAACCAAATCTTCCCTAAAAAAGTTTCTTTCTTCTACATCTCTAAATGTTGCATTGAGTGAATCCCAAATATTAGGTAGGGATGTGGTTTCCTTTGGCCAATATATACAGCATGTGCAAATGGGGAAATGTAAGAAGAGCCGTGACCCGAGCTGATGAGGCAATTACGGGTAAGATCTGTAGCTTGTGTGAGTCTTGTGAGGCATCAAGATTACAAATGTGAGCAAATCGTAACGAGTGACAAGTACGAGAAAGTATTGCAGCTCGAGTAGTATGATATGTTGGTAGGGCAAATCATAAGGAGCCTCTTATCCCCAGGAATCTGTGGACTCTGAACGTTGTTGAAGTGTAAATCAGTTGCCACGTCTTTCCCTTAAACCGAAGTTTTAGGGTTGAACAGGTTTGTATGTACAACTCTGCTGGTCGTTTGCCTATGCACTATGGATTTACTCTGCTTCCTACCGCTGCCTCCTGTACTCATCCGCCAGATCGATAGTTGCCATGGTGGAAAGAAAAACATGGTCTGTGGTGAGCAGAAGCAAAGGTCAGGCGGCCGAGAGTTTGAGCTTCGCCAGATGTTGTGCACTAATTGATGGAGCAATGTGTGGACGAAATGCGTTGTTTGTGAATTTATGAGTTCATTGATGGCCGAATCGCTGCTCTGGTGCGAATTTGCCGTTGACTTACTTTCCATTGCAAGGTTACAGTAATTCTTAAAATTTGTGAACTATTTAAAATAATTAGGTGGACACATAGGAAAGCAATTTGTTTTGTCATGATATACCTGCTAAATGCATATCATGATATACCTGATCAGAACTAGAGTAACTAAAATATATACCTGCCCATTAACCCATGCTCCATCATGGTATAGATATATAGATTGTTAAGTTACCTAAATTATTACGTAGATAAATTTAACACATACAAGAAATCAAAATTGATCATATTGACTATTTTCTATTTGAACACCATACCCATTTAAATATCCTATAATCTCCATTTGGTGTCATAACTTTGCCAGTTACTCCCATCATTCTCTTTTATTAGGCGAAAGCTGATTTCTCATTTTTGACGGTATATTAGGCGTGGGGGTACATAATAACGCAGAAGGTCGAAACTCAAACATCAGCACTTACTCGTTGGCAGCAAATACAAAGCCTTTTTGGGCTATCAGCAGATGGGATGCTTGCTTACTAGGTTTTGTGGTACCATATGTATGTCTGTTTTAAAATATGCATTTATTCAGATGGATAAAAAGGCATCCATCTGTATTTCTGTTGGTACCAAACGTCACTTGTATGCATATATGGATGGATAAAGAAAATGGAGGGAGCAATCCATATGTATTTCTGTTTTAAAATATGCATTTATTCAGATCTTAATTAAAATAAAAGCATCTCTCTTGTTCCTAGCAGTTTTGTGGCACTATGAATCTACATTTTTGCCAATATCTTCAAATTAATGTTTGTTAGAACTTGAACATTATATCGTCAAATCTCGTTTGAAGAGAAAATTAAGGAAGTAGTACTGTTATCCATTGGGATCCTCAACAGTGGATAGTTGCACCGAACAAATCATAACACATTGGGTAGGAGGTGCATTCCTTTTTTTAGCATGTAGCAGGTGGATTTGTTTTGCTAATACACTGCACCACAACACAAAAATTGGCGCCGCATGAACTGACGCTAAAAGCGGATACAACGTCAGATGGTCTGATGCTAAAAACATATAGCGTCAGACATCTGCTGACGCTGTAAGTCCTGATGCTAAAATATATAGTGCCAGACCAGACTTTTAGCATCAGACAGTCTATTTCTTTGAAAACCTTTAGCGTCAGATAGTCCATTGCTAAGTTTTAGCGACAGATGCTCTGTTACGACACATATACAATCAGAATATATTTAGCACATATCATCCCAGATTCAAGCTAAAGGTTCATCACGTAAAGATACACACATACATCACGTGAAGGTCAATACATATAACATACAATTTTGTCTACGTTGACTGCAACACAAAGTAAGCAAAGAACCAAAGTTACTAAAAAAAGACCTAACACTACAAGAAAACCTCACATTAACAATCTGAAACTAACGAACGCTCTCAATATTCGGCCGTTAGGCGAGATCTCAAGTCCGTCCATGCTTTTACCCGATGGCCCGACGACAAAATTAATCCCCATCGTTGTCCATCCAATCTCTGTGGTCGTAAACTGTAAAATAAAAAAGAACCGTGGTGGGAAATATGGACTTTGTAGCCGCTGTTCTATACCCTGGATTGGATCCGCAGAGCGGTTCTTGGCCCCGCCGCCTTCCATTCGCTGCTCCTGCGCCCCCGTCCAACTCAAGTTCGACGTTGCCTCTTCCAACGATGGTCCTCTCATCACCCGTCCTGCGCATCTTGCGATCTTGCCACGTTCGACTAACCCCATCGTCGCGGGTGCCTTCTATTGCGGTTGTTGGCAGACATCCCCTTCCATCGGTGTCGTTCACAGGTAAGTTAATCCGAGTTCCCATCTCAATACTCCACCTCTTATAATTCCTATTTATCCCTAGATTGTGCAGTTATTTTTCCTTACGTGAACTTGCAAATTTTTCCATCGGATAGGTGCAGTGGAAGCAGATTTCTCTGGATCGGTGAGAAATCTATATATCTCTGGTGTAGTTAATTCCTATTTCTCTGGATTGTGCAGTTAATTCCTATTTATCCCTAGATTGTGCAGTTAATTCATATATATCTCAGGTGTATCATCCCTTCCACCTCTCACGTGTGCTCCTGTAACATATCAAGCTCTATCCTCTGTGCTTCTTTATCGCCGCCCGGGGCTATTTCATTGGTTAGTAGAGGCAATTCTATTCTCCATTGGTTTTATGATACTTTGACTACTGAAGTGCAAATTTATTTAATCAGAATAAGAGATAATCTTGATAGTTCATACTTCATATGCACATCTGTGTAAGATTAAAAATTTAAGATCTCTGAAACTAGTTCACTAAAAAAATTAAGATCTCTGAAACTAGTTCACTAAAAAAATTAAGATCTCTGAAACTAGTTCAATAAATATATATCTCAAAATAAGATAGGCTTGAGTTGTTAGTGTGTATTACCTAGATATCAAAACTTAGATCATCTATGACATAGTTCTGATTATTCAGTGCGGATATTTATTCAATACGTTAAACTCATGGCTTATAGATGAATGCGGCACATGTAAGGCATTAAAGATCTGTTTACCTTAGTTTTGGTGACATATGCAGGTGCTTTCTATCAAAGAGCAACTGTGTTCAGTGTACTAGAAAGAGGCTTATTACCTGTCTTATTAATTCTTTTAATAATTGATATGGGTATAGATATATACAAGGTAACAAGTTACATTCCTTTAGATCGACACCAGTTCATTTACGTATATATTAACTAGTACTTATTTTGTTTGGGTCATATATAGTGTTAACATTGAAGTTACTGCAGGCTTCTCCTTGTTGACAAGACAAATCTGTTGGAGGACAATGTTGCAGAGTTCCTGCAGTTGAAGAATAGTACTTTAGTTATAGTAGTACACAGGTGTTCACTAGCTTCAAGATAAATTCTTGCTGCTATTTTTTTATTGGAATGTTCCTTAAGTTAGGCACTATTACTCTCGTGGTTAGCTGCTTTTTCCTTTTTTTTCAAAGGTATATCTTTATGTATTGGCAAATTGGATAATAAAATAATAATTTGTTGTTGTTGCAAGTTTATTTGCTGTATTTTCTCTATTGTGAATTGTATATGGTGTCAAGTATGGTGGCTAGCGTTATTATAAATAAGTATCCAATGTGAATGTGCCCAGAAATATTATCCATTACCAAAATTGTGGTTGTTGTTACTAAAACATGGTCGTTAGTGCCTCATGACAGATGGTGTAAAAATATTAATGATGGAATATGTGGTCGCTATTATTGAAAATGTGGCCGTCACGTCTCCTGTATCAACGACCATATGGTTTGGTCGTTGAAAAGTTAACGACGGGAAATATTATGGTCGTTAATATTATTAATGAAGGAGCTTTTAACGACCATGGACGACCACACTTTTGTGGTCGTTAATAGCTTTTAACGACCACATTTGGACTTTTAACGATCACATATCCCATTATTAATACCTCCTTTTCTTGTAGTGTAAGTTGCCAGAAAAGTCATACATCTTAGACTAATGGTACTATATCCCTAAGTCATAAATTGGAGGGAGCAACTGACTTGGCAAAATAAAGTATTTGTTGCACAAACAACATAGGCTACATTCTAGATGGCAATAACTAGATAACTTACATAATAATCTGTGCATCTGCACAACCAAGACAGCGACAAAAGCATCATTCCATGTGCCAAAATTACTCAGACAGTCGCTTGGTCCTTGTTGGATATTCCTTGTCCTCTTTTGTTCCACGAGACACTCGATCCAAGGTTGGTTCCTACAAGTTATGATCCAACTATTGGGTATTTGAACGTAATAGACATCTCAAATGAATTCAGATATAAATAATAATAATAATAACAACAACAACAACAACAACAACAACAATAATAATAATAATAATTGCAAAACTTAGACTTCATTCATAACATGAAGATTTCAGGGGTTCAATGCTTAATGACCTGCTGAGCATTGATGATGGGTCAAACGTTCATACACTTGGTGATTGAACAAATAACGACTAGAAAAGTATAGGAAAGGGAATGTGCTACCCTGCAGATGTGGCTCATCCACCTCCATGAGGAATTCCTCCCTTGCCTGTTGTGCGACACACACTGTCCTCGGTAGCAGGTGCAGGTCCGCGATAGAGTTGTTCCTTGGCTAGAATAGGGGGTCGTAGAAGCAACTGACGAAGATGCACATGGACTCCTTGTCCATGATATGGAGACGACGACTCCAACTCATTGATGGCCGGATCTGCGAGTAGTAGAGCATCACGGCTCCAACCGGATATGCAGCATCACGGCTCTGACGGGGCCTCCATGGCGGCCATTGTCCCAACTATGGAAGGGCCTTCACGGTCGCCATGGCAGGATTTGAAGGACGAGTAGTGGCGGGGACGAGCAGGGGACCAGGACCACCACTGGCCGGGGACGAGCAGGGGAATACCACCGGTGGGAGGAGCAGGAGAATACCACACCAGGGAGGGAGAGGAGGAGGAGGAGGCTCTAGATGGTGGCAAGTGGCCCAATTTTGGGAAGGGAATCGAGAGAGGAGCTGAGTAAGCGAGCGACGGCAGCGGCCACACGACGTCATTGATTTATGGTTCCTGGGCTGGGTTAAAATCACGAGCTGGGCTCATGTGGGTCAATTTTTTAGCGACAAACTGCATGATTACATAAGCAGTTTTTGTGTCAGACCACATGAAGATAAATATAAAATCGCTAAATTAATATTTAGCATTAGATGGTCTCTAAGCAATCTTTAGCGTCAGAGAAAATGATTTAGCATCAGAAAAAGTGCTGTGGTGTAGTGATATATGTAGCCGGTAGAATGGCCAACAAGTACGTGGTTTATGTAGATTTTTAATAAACTAGATTAGCAAAATCACCTTAAAAACTGCTTTACGGGGTTATTTAGGCTATTTTCAATAGTTTAAGGGGTAAAATATTTGTTCTATAGGTGAGGGGAATTAAACTCTAGTTTAAGTTATATATTCAAATATTTGTTTGGAGAGGATCAAGGCAGTAGTGCATTGAATAGAATGAATGAGTGGTTGATAACTACATTGAAGGAAATCATGACAAACTGGGTAGGCTTTGCCTTAGCATATGCAAATGGGGAAATAGAATAGAAGATGAGAAGAGCCATGCTACCTGAGATAAGAGAAAGGTGGACACAGGGAACCACTATTGGACACAGGGTCTTTGCCGAGTGCCAGTAGCACTTGGCAAAAGCCTATTTTACACTTGGCAAAGGCTTTTTGAGTGCCGCGCTTGGCAAAGGCTTTGCCGAGTGCCGCACTCGGCAAAGGGGCCTCGCGGAAAATTTAGTCGGCAAAGGTGCCGAGTGCTGCGCCAAAGAAAAGGCACCGTCACGGTGTCAGACACGGTGACGATGCCATGCCGATCAAGTGCCAACCATCCGGCACTTGCAGATCGGTCCAGTTTCAAATTTACCATGTCAGGTCTACAAAACCAAATGTAACCCCGTATGAGTGTTATCTTCAAATTAATCCAGGAATATGTTGTACCAGGTAAAGGGTAATCTTGGTACCTAGAAAGCATCCTTCGGTCTCCTTATTAATTTGGAGCATTGTAATAGTGTAAGACTGTAAGACATGGTAGGAAAGAAAAAGAATTAACCCTAAGCTAGCTAGAAGGGATTGTCAGTGTTCCCTTACTATTTGCGAAGGTGGGATCACCATGAACCATCTTCGCAACAGGAACAAATCTAATGTTTATCATAATGATGAGGCTTTATGAATAATTACATTAGTGTGTGCAAAAAAAACCAAAGCATGATACGACTGAAATTTCAAAATTAAGTTGGACACAGGCCTGCAACCAGTTCACGAAATTGTTGGCCAATAGGCTAAGTAGATTTCGGCATGGGAAAGTGCTAAGCTGAACCATGTTGTTTGCACCCAGAACCCAATGTTTGTTTGGCCCGTAGCAGGGAACTAGATTTCCCTTGTGGATAACTGCTTTTAAACAAACTTCATTGATAAATTCATCATATTAATAGAGGTGGGCAATTGGATCAATCACCTCTTGAGACATTAAATCACAGTCACCCTAAACCAGAGGCAGGCACCTTGCCCACCTCCGTAAATTGTTTTTCATGTAAGGCTTTGTAGGGATGGCTGGCGATGGTTTACAGAGGTGGTTTTGGCAGCCGCCCCTACCGCACTGTCTCTACAAATCATAGATTTGTAGGGGCAGTTCCCAAGCCTTCTATACAAATTGATTTGTAGAGACGGCCCCCTACAAAAATGATTTGTAGGGGCAATCTAACCAAAATATATACACTAATATGCATATATAATTCAAACATTATATCTACAAGCACAAGAATATTATATAAACTAACATTACAAGTCCAATTCATAAGAACATATAAAATTCATCATTACATAGACATAGTTCACAAGTCTCTTCCGTTCCACAAGTCCAAACCATTCCACAAGGTCATACCAATGTCACTTTCCATACACATTGTTATCCCGGCTTAAAGCTAGCCTTTCTATCCCATGAAGATGTTGGTACAGAGGATGCCTTCCTAACCCTGATTTTCAGTCATGGTATGTGACTCATGCTTGTCTAATCTGGTCCAATATCAAGCCGTAAATGTCTCCGGCGAGCTCCAGGAGGTTTTCATCTTTGTATGGGTTAGCTCTCATTCCTTTCTCTTCTTGCCACTACTATAATGTAAGTTGGGTTTTAGTATGTCATAACATATGTGAACATTTATAAAAAACGAGAATATTTGAACACAGAGATTATCTATAACCACAGTGAGCATCTATAAACATCTTGAGCATGTCTAAAGACAATGAGCATATCAAAGTATAATAAGCATATATAAACATAATCAGCATGTATAAAACATTGAGCATATGTAAAAACAATGAGCATCTATAAAAAATAGTGAGCATCTATGAACATAGGGAGCATCGATAAAATTGTGAGCATACGTAACAATATTAAGCATATGTAAAAATATTAAGCATATGTAAACATGGTGAGCATCTATAAACATAGTGAGCACATATAAAAACCGTGAGCATATAAAAATAGTGAGCATATCTAAAGAGAGTGAGCGCATATAAAAAAATGAGCATATGTAAACAAAGTAAGCACAGTTTTTCGTAGGTACGATTTTAGTCACGAGAGTGCTTATGTAGTATCCACAGTACACACTTCTGGACTTCTTGGGGCATTGTGTTTTTCGTATATAAAAATGTTAAGTAATTCTCTTTACACCAACATAATGGAGTATTAAAATAACTTACATTTACCGCACATAGTGTATTGACACACATGTTAGGCCCTTTTGTTCCCAACCGTGAAGATGATTTTCTAGATGACTGAATAATCCCAAGAACAGTACAAGATTTTGTTAGCTTATGTATAAAGTTTCATATATTTTCTCACTTCTCATATGTATATTTGTATATAATATAGCTTCATATGTTCTAACTCTTTCCATGTATGTATATATTTTTATATATATAAATTTCTTGAACCAAAACTTGTACGTATGGACATCTAGGTATAGCGTAGAATACATATACAAAACCAAAATGAATTGAATTAAAAAGAAACCATAATAAAAGATAAAGAAAAAAAATTGATGGTACCTTTAGTACCAGTTGGCAATACCAACCGGGACTAAATGTACCCATGATAATTCAGGGCTAAACATTACCTTTCAGCTTGGTTACTAGATCTATATATTCATAGTCTCGGTTGGGAAACCAAGACTGAAGGGGGTCTCCCAACCAGGATCATCTCCCCTTCCTGCACTAGTGTCCACAATGCTCCTTCATGTCACATGGGATAAGAGTTGATTTCATAAGGGGAATACTACTTATTTGTGACTAGTAAGAATATTCAACGGAAATATGGGCCAACACTTCGGGCCCCATTTGGAATGCAGGAATTTCCCAAGAATCTCACAGTAATTGGTTCAACTCTCACATGAACGGAAGTGAAATCCTCCATTCCATCTCCTTTGGAACACATGAATTTTATATGAATCACACAGTAATCTTGCAGAAAACCGGAGAGTTCCTCCATTCCGAATGGGCCTATACATATATATTTGTTATAGTCATGATAGAACTTCGTTACAGACTTATGAGTCAAAAAAAAGCAAGCTAGCTAGCCCTCGAAACCCATGTTGCTAAACAGCTATCAGCTTATTAGAATCTATATCTATAATCTACTAGTTGAATTCGATAATCGCATGCCGCTAAAATAAACAGGATCAAGTGAAGGCTACGTACAGTACCAGCATGAAATCCAAATACAAGACGGAGGCTTATTGCTCCAACTAGTTTCTCACGAGATTTTTTATTAGATAAATAAAGATAGTTTATATCCGACAACTGATAGAATTAGACTTATTTATTATAAAAGTTTGGCCCAAGGGCAATGATGCGGACTGAAAAAAAAAATATTACAGCCAACCAACAGGATAACATATATACCGAACTCAATGGCAACAACATTTTTGACATAAGTATACGTAAAGGGAAACATCAATCGTACGTTTTACAAACATTATATTCAATCCCATGTATATAATAGAGTATGGGTGATCATTTATCTTGAGGTAGATCCTGATACCAATATTTCGTACCTTATACACGTGGTGAGATGACCATCTCATCAAGCATCAGATACCCGAAGATGACGAGGTAGGGCACGCAGAGATAGCCGACGTTGGCGAGGAAGCCCAAGACTAATCTCGGCGCCTGCAGTTTAACTCTTCGTCTTCTGAGGATGGCCTCGTTGTCGTGGTAGCTCGCTACCAGGAACCAGAAGCCGTCGAGCATCACGAGCGACGTCATGGCGATGGACGCGATGGTGGTGCCGCGCTCCACGCTGACGAGCAGCAGGTACAGAGAGAAGCCGAAGGCCAGGCAGAAGCTTCGGGCGGCGCTGAGCAGCAGCACCAGGGCCAGGGACACCAGCGTGATCCGCCGCTGTATGTCGACGGCGGCGACCCCGCAGTAGACGAGGGTGAAGGTGGCGAGCGTGGAGCAGATGAACGCCAGCGTGTTAGAGATGACGAACCCGTCGAAGGCGTAGGACCCGGCGAGCACCGGTGTCCCTGCCGGCGGCGGCGCCGCCGCAGCGTCCTCGAGGGTCCTGAAGCCCCCGGGCATGGTGAAGACCGCCGCGAACGTCACGGTTGCCACGAGCACGGAGCCGATGCCCACGATCTGCGCGAACTCCGTTATCTTCTGCGACTCTTGCTTTTCCTGTTCCTCGGTGAGACGCTGATCGTACTCGATGATCCGATCGCGGCGGCGGTCAGCGGTCAGAGCACATGCGGAGGTTAGCATGCCGAGGATCCTACGAGGTGCAGTCTGCAAGAACCCACAAATAACACAAACCATATCACATCTTTTTTTTTTTTGAATTCTGCACGTATGATCTAACTATACGACATACAGTACATATGTGATAAAGTTTTGAGAAATTTTGAAAATGTGGAATTATATATACGGAGACTGAGAGAGACCAGTCCGAAGTAAAATCCAGCTTGAACTTTGCCCTGGGCAAGATCTAGGGGAGTCTTGCCGTCCTTGTTCTGCAGGTTTATGTGAGCCTCGGGGTTCCTGATGAGCCATCTGAATATTTTCAGCTCCCCAGCCATGACAGCCAGGTGCAGGGCGGTGTTGCCGTCCTTGTCCTGCGCGTTCAGCACTGCCGATCTCCAGAACCCCCCGTGCCTGGACACGAACACCACGACGTCGATCCTCTTCCTCTCCACGGCGACGTGGAGGAAGGTCCGGCCGCCAGCATCGCGCAACCCGGCGCAGCCGGGGAAACTAGTGAGCAGGACAATGATGGAAGCCATGCTGCCCGCTGACGCGGCAACGTGCACCGGGAACGACCCACCGACGGTGTCCGGCTGGAACGCCGAAGCCGGGTCGGCTCTGAGCAGCTGGGCCAGGGGAAGGTCCAGGCTGTTGAAGTATGCGGTCAGCCACCGGAGGGGCAATCGTAGCAGGACGGAGCCCAAGGAGAATCCCTCGAACTGGCGCGCGGTGAAGACGAAGAATGTGAATGCCAGCGAAGGGTCCGGCGCCGATGCGGCGCAGTGCATTGGTGTGCTCCCTTCGATGTCTTGTTGCTTCAGCAGAGCTCGGTTCCACTGCAGCAGCAACCTTGTCATTTCTGCGGTTGCAAGAAATTGTGTTAGCTGGTACCCATATGATCAATTGACGTATGTGTATGAACCTAAGATCACTACTAAATGAATCTTTAGCATGGCAGTTTTTTTTATTTACCGCCATTAAGTCAAGGTCACGGTTAATCATGGCCCTAACTGTAACGGTTGCCAACCGTCATGGTAAATGCATTGACTATGATAGTTTTTTTAACACAACTACCATGGTTAATAGGAGAAAAAAACTAGATGCAGGACCAGTTGGCCTGGATCTGGGCCTCGTCGTCGACGCTGCTGCATACATGCTGCAACGACTCCTGCATGCCACCACAACCACCACTGTGGGCGGACCTGAGCACCAAGCATGCGGAACCGACCAGCACCCCTTGATCTGCACCAGAGGAGGAAGGATGGGCCGCTCGTCGAAGGAGGAAGAGGACGCGCGACCAGCTCAATGGAGGGTGCCGGTGTCCGCTAGATCTGCTCGCCCTGAGATCCACTGGGGCTACACGACGCCTGCGCGAGGCTGCGTAGCCTCCGTCCTATGCGCCTATGGCCGCCGCCATCGAGACACCTAGATCCGAAGGGAGGGGAGGGCTGTCACCATTGGGATCCAGCATCGCCGGCGCAGCCGGTGGAAGAGCTTGAGGGATGAGTACATCGCCCGCCGCGCCACCGGTGGAGATGCTTGGCAAAGGAGTGCACCGCCAACCACGCTGCTGGGCCACATGGATCTACCATGGGGCACTAGATCCACGCAAGGCCTTCATTGCCTTGCTGAGATCCACGAGAGGCCTTGCCGCCTCTACGTGCCGCGTCGCCTTAGACCGGGGCGCCACCGCTGTTGAGGAGGGGAGGGGGCACTGGTGGGGGATGGGAGGGGCGCTGCCGTAGCTGGGTCGGGGAGGGCTTCGGCGGGAGAGGAGGGGATGGGTGTCGGATGGAGAGATGGGGCGTCGGACGTCGCATGCGAGAAGTGAGCGCGAGAGATAAGTGCGCTAGGGAGAGAGAGAGGAGTGGGGGCTAAGGAGATGAGCGAGTGAGGGTGATGGAACTGAGTCTGAAACCCTAGCCTTTGAGTATATATATAAGGAACTGATTATGTCTGATTAACGGGCTAAGACAGGCTGAAATGGGCCAGTATTAGTAGGCGGCGGTTATGTCACGACAAACATCAAGGTTAATGCAATAACCGTGGCGGTTGTGTTACATTAATTGTCAATTAACCGTTGCAGTTGCCATAAGAAAACCGCCACAGTTAATGCATTAACCTTGATGGTTTTCGGTCCTACGGCACAATCTCGGAGGGGATCGATCAACCGTGGCGGTTTCCATCGATAACCGCCATGGTTAAAAAAATAAAAATGTCTCGTAAAAGATTTTATACAGTAGTGGATGATAGTGATTACGAAAAGAGATACTAATAACTCAAGCCATGCTATTTAGTGTCGTATATCTAACCATTGTTGCCCGCTTGGTTCACGGCCTCGTTGACACGTCGACAACGCGGAGCTGCAGAGGAGCGCATCGTCCGGGTGTGTGCGTGCGTAAATTTATAAATGTTTTCTTTGCTAGAAAATGGGATCATGGGATAGCATGATTCCTTATATAATTAAGCGATTGTAATCTTAATAGAGATCAATATATCAGAGAAAATGTAACCCAGTTAGGGCTACGCCAAAAACTACAGTGTGTTCCACTCTTCGCACATGAGTTCATCGTGTTCTAGGCTTTATTGTGCGTGTTTGATCCAGCGCGCGTTTGGGCCAACTTTTAGCACAGATCATATGCTAGTTTAATTTAATTAATAAACACAGTATGAAAGAAAAGTCCTTCATTCACCTTTATCTTGGAGAACAGCAGCATGCAAGGCATTTTTTCCATTGGGGCCGGAGTAGGACAGCTCGTCATCGGCATCGTGCAGCTTTGCAGCAATCCTGTGGTGGCCCAGCGAGCAGGCGAGGTAGAGCGGAGAGGTGCCATCTTTGGCGACCACACGGGCGAGCTCCCTGTCCTTGTTCACCAGCAGCTGGACCATGTCCCTGTCGCCGAAGCGGACGGCCTCGTGCAAGGCCGTCTCCCCGCGGGCGTTCTGCATCCTCAGCAAATCCCTCACCTTCTCACGGCGGCCGCCGCCGTGTTCCTCGTCGCCCTCGGCGGCGAGCTCGATGAGGCGGGCGACCATCCCCTTGTTCCCGGCCCGGGTGGCGCAGTGCAGCGGCGTGTCGCCGTCGCCATCGGGCGCCACCAGCAGGCGCTGGGCCCTGCGGCAGATCACCCGCGCGCTCTGCAGGTAGCGCTCGCTGTCCCCGGCGGCCGCCACCACGTGGAGCGCAGAGCCCGCCCGCTCCGTCAGGACCTGCGAGCCGTCGCTGTGGCCCTGCTCGCCGCCGCAGGCGATGTCGATGACGATGTCGCGGGCCAGCAGCGACGCCACCGCCGCGCCTTCCTCCTTTCCCAGAACCTCCTCCAGCAGCTGCTCCCAGTCGCCGGAGCTAGCGGCCATGAGCAAGCTGGGACGCCTGACCACGGCGAGCTCGTCTTGCACGCCGTCCTTCTGGAGGCGGCCGCTGGAAGCTGCAGTCCGCCTCGAGCTGCTGCTTCTTGACGCCATCGCGCTGCTCTTTGGTGACATGTGTCTCACAGCAGCGGCATACATGCAGGTGGTATATATAGCCGGCTATAGCTATTCGTTGCGTGTGACGCTGACGAGAGACGTGAATAAAATATGTGCTTTGCTTCCGTCTGGCAATGTGACCGGCAATGGGCAAAGTTAAAGGTCCTTTATTCGCACGTTCTGTCGCTAAGGTGGTCACAGGGTCTTTCTTTACTTGAATGGACAGGAAGACATGTGTCATCCTCAAGTATTGATGGCCCATATTTATTTGAATGCCGGCATTTGTCAAAGAGCTCTCTTTAGGGTGACTCGTTTTTTTTTTTGGTACTTTTTGGACGTTCTAAACAACAATCGTGTAAAATTTCATGCATCTATGCCCTGATTTGTCAAAGGGATTACATTGGATTGAGGACTCACCCATTCAATTAGTTTGGCATCAGGCCCTCCAAAAATGGATACTATCCGATTGGGTGAATTAGAGAATGGACAGAGATTTATTGGCATTTCAGCTTCTCCTTTCAGGGCCTATCTGACCTCTTGGACTTGAATTGCTGAATAGAACGAACAAATATAATGAACCAGCCTCCGCAAATACCTTTGTTTCGAAACCTTTCCATCGAGAATCATCAACGTTACCTTGCTTTGCTTGCCCAATCTATCCGTATGGCATCCCTTCTCCTTAGACTTTTTGGCCCGTGTGCCGGCGCGCATCTAGCTTTAGCAGGAGATAGGAGTGTTTGTTCCGTTAACGGAAGGACGGTATTCGTTACCTTCATCATAGGCGCTGAAGGTATTCGTCGTAGCTAGGATCCCATTTCATCCAGCACGGAAGTTGAAGTTGAATGTGTTGATGTAAAAAGGCGTTGGATCTGCAAATACACCGGGCTAATACCCTAATTCGATATCAAGGCGTGTCAGTCGATTTGACCTGTTAATCGACAAGGATGATAAATTTGAATAAAACCCGAACGAGACGACAGCGATACGCCCGGACGTCAAAGCTCAGATGATATTCGATAACTGTTGAACAGATCAGACGAGACGACAGCGATACGCCCGGACGTCAAAGCCTGAATCGTGCTCGGTAAACGCGGAA
>CM041636.1:9842136-9900718 GCA_023333625.1 Bothriochloa decipiens | reverse complement strand
GATACGCCCGGACGTCAAAGCCTGAATCGTGCTCGGTAAACGCGGAACCTGCAAGGTCGCCGGAGATCAAGTTGATGCAGCCCGCCGATTCTTGAAAGAACTCGTTGAAAAGGAAAAGGTAATGGTGACGAAGTCGTCGAAAAGTAGATTGCTTGAAAAGTAGATAAAAGTAATAGATTTGTTGTATTTGATTGTGTATATCTTTTACATTGCCTCCCGGTACATATTTATACCCTGGTACTATGAGTCCTAAACAGACACGACAAAGTATTACCTAAACAAGTCTTATCTCTAAGGAAAAAATAATGACTCGTACCAAGGTTGGACTCAAAAATAAACTATTAAAATAATGGCATAAATATTGCTTTACGATGCTTTACGGTGCTTATCCATTGCTTTACGATGAAACCTCTATCGGCACGCTCCTCATCTCTGTAGATTCCATCGGCAAAACCCATCGATAATGACTCAGATCTGCTTTCCACGTTCTTCAGCTCTGCTTTCCATCGGCAACCATGCCTCTCTCTCCATCAGCAACAGCCCTCTGGCTTCATCGGCAATGTACGAGATCAACATGTCCTTTATCGGCGATCATCCATCGGCAACTCAGAAGCAATACTGGAGAATAACCACTCCCTTGCCGATCGGCACAGTTTTCGGCTTATATTGGCACGTGTCAAAAAACGGTGTCAACAGAATGGGTGGGCAAAATTACATGAGAGAAAGAATATCAGATTGATGAAATCAGTCGTTCAACAGTGGTCGGAACAGCTCACAAAATCCAACCACTTCACCAACTTTATTGCCCCAATTGTTCCTGTAACTCTATGGAAACTGAAGGGTTTCATGTTCTTTCATCGACACTTAAATGTATTCAAACTACATTTGAATACTATACCGACGAATCTAGTATAGACACCAACAGATAGCGAATCTAGTATAGACACACTATCTGTTAGTGACGATGAATCTGGTATATATGGCGGAGATGAGTAGACTTTAAAGCAAGCCAGTGTTGAATAAGCTGCACATGCGCGATAAAAGTCGGTGTGCACCAGAAGAAGTCATATCTTAATAAAACAATTAGTGTTCGACTTGACCAACTAGAATCTTTCAATCATGAAGATCCATCAATCCAAGTGTTGACACCCAAAATTATCCAGACAACATAATAGACACTATCATCCTGTTTCTATCATCAAGAAAACCAGAGAGCAACCTTGAATGATCACATTTGGTGCTTGGGTGGAGAAAATCACTTTTCGGGTGTTGGACCAGCCTGAGTTAGCTTAGCTGGTTCCCTAAGTTGGCTAAGATGACTTGACCAAGTTGCTCAAATGCAAGAATGAACTTCACAATTGTATTCCTCTCATCGAGATGATCTAAAAACATATGTGGTTCGTCCCGTTTGGAGTCTGGATAAATTTCTAATAAATTTTAGAAGATTTCACCTAGAATTGCTGGTTGCTGACATAGGCTGTTTTTAGTCCAAAAAGAGCCCATCGGGCCCGAGTAAGTAAGCTTATCCTACTTGGGAGCCGGCTTAGCCGGCTAGGAGTTGTTTTTTGAGCCAATTTAGCTTGCAAATTCGTTTTATAACGATTTTGGATGTGAGAAACTTGAAGATTGTGCATGGGATGTGTTTCCTATTAGGATAAGATCATCCCTCTATTTATATGAAAGGATCATGGCCGATTAATTATATTTATCAATCGTCAAACATACCAACCAAAAACTTCTCTTTTACCCTAATTCTCTCTTCAACCCTTATACGTGATGTTCGGTGCTTCTCTTTACGAGATTCATTGGCATCATAGGCTATCTAGCTGGTCCTAGGAGATCCTCCACGTGCTTGCTCCCAATGGATCCTTCTAGAGGTTGTTCGGAAGCCTTTTGTCATACCCGGTTTTAAGAACAAAACCAGATACACACCATTTGTGAGTCTCTGAAGACAAATCTCACAAATAGTTACAATTAAAGGATAATATCAGTAAACAATGCTTAAATTATATAATAAATTATTAAAAGAGAGTTATACCCTTAAGTAGCTATCAACAGAAAGACACTCCGATCTTCAGATGTAGACTCCACTCCACTGGATTCAACTGACTGGTTGACAACAAGCCTAACACTCTTCCTAAAAGTGTGGGAAAATAGCAAGTGTGAGTACATGTCAAACTCAACAAGTATAGCAAAAGTATAGGTCACATAACACATGATCAATATAACATAAATAATATAAGGCATAAAACGGTAAACTATGAACATGTTAGCAAACAAAAGTCATCATCTTAATGTAAAGATTCCAAGGCTGCTCTTGTCCTTGAGCAAGGCTAGTATACCAGTTTAATAAACTCTGCGCAGAGGTGTACACTTTCATTGTGAGCCGTGATTTACCCTTTCACTCGAGGTGATCAACCTCTTAGCCCACTAACAAGGAAGACCGGCAGGGTTCACTATGAAGCCTTTCAAAGGTTCGTCTAACATATTAGGGCCGCTAGGTTTCTGCGCTTACGAATGTTGTATCCCCCTTCTAGATGGCACACAACCGCAGCCTATACACATATAGACAGGGGTCCAACTACACCCCTCTTGCGCCAAGTGGTAACCACTAACAAGGTAGAAAAGGTTCTCGTACTGAGCTAAAACCAGAGCCATGTAGCCCTCACAGTTGTACTGTAAATCCCGGAGGTTCTCTTATAGATAAATCATCAAGTTGCTAAAAAATTATTTTTATCGTTTATTGCTTAAGCATTAATTAAGTCACTAGATCATGGCCACAGAAATAAAACCCAAGCTATACTTGCCTTAAACTTAGATCCTTCTTCAAGTCCTAAATCTTTGTAGAATCACTTCTTGATCTCTAACTCCTTCTTGATTACCAACGCAAACCTCACTGGCTAGACGAGATCATAAAGCACCACATAAGCATCCAATAGACATGCATAGCAAACATGCTAGATCAGAACAATACACCAATCAATAAAAAATGTTTGAAAAATCAAACTACGCATTTGCTACAGACATAGATGTGAAAAGCATGCTAAGCGGTGCATAACATTTTGATTGAAGCAAAGATACAACTGAAAGATATATACATATATATGGACGTTCAAAGCTTTTGGAATAGGTCAAACGAGGATCAAGGAACCTTTGAAAACTGCTGGAGGCAAACTTTGCATGCGGATGACGTGAAGTGAGAACACTAACACAGGAGGTTTGCTGGAGACAAGATCATGTGCACGTGGTGAATATATGGGCAAAAGAAATTCTAGCTGTCCAGAAGAAAGCCAAAATATTGCACATGTATATATGATGAAGGGACGACATGAGCAGAGTATTTAGCCAATTAAATAACGTGACATCCCATTATTATTGCGGGATGCATGCAGCTGACTTGATCACGTACATGAACTGTGGATATAGCATGTTTGGCTTCAGCAGGAATGACAGGGAACAACGTAGTAGTTTTCTTTCAGGTGCTGGCAACGGCAGTTCAGCAAGTTTCACCGAAGGGATGAGACATGGAACTATGAACAAGGAGAACTAGATGGGGTTCTGTAGATGTGCTCACCGACGAACAGACGAAAGGGCAGCGTTGATGGTCCTGCATACATATGGCTGGACGTGAAGGAGGTAGCAGCTTGGCGACCTTACGGTCATCAGGTGATGGACTCGACTTGCAGATCGATTGCAAGGTTTCAGACTTTGGAGGATGGTCAGCAACAACAGCTTGAGAAGATGACATGTCAATGAGCACCGTCAGCCGGGGAAGATAGTACGTCACGGAAACGGAGCGCCAAGTGAACAGAGATAGCTCATCATACGAAGGGCATGGCCTCGGCTCCGGCCGGGTCTTCCTGCAAGGGTTCACAATCGATGAGAAAAGAGCAGGGACCTGGGAGAAGGATGAGAGCACCTACGACTTCCCTGTCGTAGAGAGGATCTCGGAGGTCGGCCTCGACGTGTCGGGGAGGCAACGGCCGACAACAACGGCAGCGGCGGACAACGCCACTATGCCAGAAAAGGTCATTAGTGACACGTCTCAACTGACATTAGTGACACAGAAAAAACGCGTCACTGTTCTTGCGTCGGAGATAAGGGTATATTGGTGACGTGTAAAAACGCGTCACTAATGACCCATCATTGGTGACGCGCGCGAGCCAATACGCGTCACTGATGACCCCTCAGCGGTGACACGCCCAGCCAATATGCGTCACTGGTGACCCTTCAGAGGTGACGCGTCCAGCCAATACGCGTCACTTCTGTGGACCCTATCAGTGACGTGTATCCTTAAAACGCGTCACTAATAGCAATTTACAAAATTAAAAAAAAATCTGGTGCCAGTCCAACCGGGGCTATTCTGTACCCACCCTTTACATCATGTTCCATCCATTTCAGTAATCAAATCATTTACAAGCTTTAGATACAACTTATGCTACCAAGGTCTAACATTACAAAGCAGTGACCTAGAAGATTTGCAGCAGTACATGAGCTAACTGCTCTAGGTTTTTCTTGATCCACAATACTTGTTGCACTAGAGTCAATCACCTTGTTAATGCTACATTGGAGCATAATACTTTTATAATTGCAGCTGGTCTGTTCTTTCTATGTTGCTGGAAACTGCAAGTTATACATCAACTGTTAATATTAAGCACCTAAGGTGCCAACCAGAGAAACAGTGATGGAGAAAGAGATCTAAAAAACTAAAACAAAACTAAAGACGTGAGACAACTAATTATCATGATTTTTAATAGCATATACAGTTCTAGGATGCTCATTTATCTAAAAGTATGCTTAAATTTCAACATGCAACTTGTGGTCAGAACCACTGCTGCACATAAAGCTGGCAGTAGAATATGGAACATTACAAGGTTCTTCAATATGCACCACTGCCTGCACCACTGGTAGTAGAGATCAATCCAACGAAAGTTCGGTGCAAATGTAAGACATGTGCAGATTAGGTGTATATTGTTGAGGGTTACTTAATGTCTTACAGTCATCACAGAAGGAGTAAGCTAACCTGCACAAATTTATCTTCAGATGATAGACCCAATGCACCATACTTCTTGTCACTTTCAGCCCATAGAGAGAACACCTAGAATTAGTTCTTATTAGTGCATTCTGAAACATGAATTTCCTCTAGATATGTACATAATAGAAAGCACACAGCATACATCTACATAACATTTTATTGGAGGAAAAACAGGAGGGGTTTGATCCAAAGACATTTAAGGCACCAGGTCTCAGCCAACATGCTCAACCATATCTGAAATGCAAGGAATAACATCTACCTTGCTGAACTGTTGTTACTACTTCCCAAATTCTACTGCCACAACACTTGCTTCAAACAACCTGCCAGAACAACACCATAGGGTCAAAACCAGACCTGTCACATTATATAAAAGGCTTACTGATATGCACTAGTTTTTTCAGAAATAATGAAACAGTAACATTATATATTCCATCTTCATTATCATAGTGTAATGTAATCTGGTTAATTAGGTAAATTGGAAAATAGCAGCCACAGACTAGAATTCTTGCTTTCCTCAAAGAGAAAAAATATTGTTCTGTATCAGTGCAACCTCTAGCTAACCTGAAGAAACAACAGACCTACAAAAGGGCCCGCGACAGAATTTTGCAAAGCTATGTGTTAAATATTGCCCTCTAGCAAACTATATACATATACAGAGAAGAATAAATTAATTTGTTCAGAAATTGTAAAGCATTGGTAGGGCACATGAGTTAACTGAATCACAATATGTTACTTCATACTAAAGATTGCTGAATGCAAAATAGTCGGTCAGTCATTTTCTGTTGATTAATAGTTACAGCATCTAAACTTGCCTTATTCTCAGGAGGTTTTATCCAAAAATATTCACCCATCGCTAACTTCTCACTTGATTCCTATACAAGGATGACATGATTACTGTGTCAGTTACTGTGTAGACTGCCATTAGAAAATCCACAACCACCAACCTAGGGCATTGTATAGACTGTCAGACTGTACAATGGTATTGGGCTGCTACAATAAAGCAAGCCTAGCATTTCACAATAAAGCAAGCCTCCCGGTGAGTGGTGACTGCAAGTCACATGGATTCAGATTCAGAATACAACTACCTAATGTTCATCCTAGAAATGTACCAACTAGCCTGTACACAGGAGAAAAAAGCGCAGCCCCCCTAATGAAGTCATTAGTCGTCAAACAGTATAAGTACGCATTCGGAAGCCAAGGCATACCATTTATTTTTGAAGGTGCAGATGTTCCCTTGCCCCTCTTGTCTCCAACAATCTGAGAATGTTTGCGCCTCTATGACACAGGGAGCCAGAAAAAGATTGAGCTAAAACAAATGGAGACATACTTGATTCAACTTAGCATAGGAGAAATTAGACATTACATTATTGCAGAATGAGTGGAGTTCGTCTTCTAGCTGTGCCCTCCTATAAACCAAATTACTGGTAATGCTCCCTACCTGCAGCATATATCCACATCGCAGCATATAGAACAACTTACTGGTATGCTCTACCTGTCACAAATTTGCAGGTAAGCCGAGGTAAGTTAACAGAATTGTAAGTTAACAGACACGGTTGTTACTTGTTAGCTAGCTACCACAAAAGAAACTGAGAACACATGGTCCATTCGTTCATGAAATGAGATCTGAACTTTTTGAGTTTCTGTATTATATCCTAACAAGCATATATTGAAAATAGCTACATCGATATGTCCAAGAATGCAGCAAAAAGGCATTTGCAAGCAGAGCTAATGAAATACACTTCAACATTGTAGAGTTGCAGTTGCATCAACAAAATTAGATGGTTTCTGTACTGGCTAATGTGATAACATAAGATTGTGAGGCAACATTACCATGCTAGTAACCATTGCATGGTTTGATATGCTAAATATACATCAACTGACTAACTATATATTTTGACTAATTAGTTGAAATAAAGGGGTTGTCTGTTCAGGATGGACCATCAGAGCAAAGCTCTACCAACTGACTTAAGGGTCCATGCATATTCTTCAATATAGCATGACAAATTTCACCAATCTAAAAACAAAAAAAGGAAAACAAATGTAACTAAACAGGAATTACCACTTTATCTTGAAGATTCAGATTTAATAAATGATATAACAGGGCATCAGCCTTATATAATGAAATGCACATTTGGGTGGACATATATCTGGGTTAGCTGACTTCTCACGTTCTACCTCCTCCAGCTGGGTCATACTCTAGTGAAGGTAAATCAAATGTGTTCCTCTAACAGTCTCACTGCAGTCTAGAACAGGGTTTTATCTCAAGACAAATTATAAATGTATGTCATATTTTACCTGCAGAATAGGATTTTTACTACTACCGCTACCACTCAAATCAAAAAGTAATCAATGGCAAGTTTTAGAACTGCATTGCCTGAATTCGAAGCCTTATAATAAGAAGCCACGTTTTAACCTGGTGACATAAAAATCATAAGGATGCCAAAGGCCATCAGGCTTCGATGGATGCTGGATTTTGAGACCAATCCCAGATCCACAAAGATTCCAAGTCCTAGAAGGAAGACAAAACGGGAGAAGTGTTAGGGTTTGAGGTACCTTAGGTACTGACGGATTCGGCCGCCAATGCAGGAGTAGGCCATGGATCCTGACGACCTGACATCACCCTCCATGGATCCCGTCGACCTTGCACGAGCGGCCATGGATCCAGCCACCCAGCCACTGTCTGTGGCGCCTCTGCCGCAGTGGATGCCAAACCCTAGCGGCGCCGCCACTGGAGGGGATACAACCCAAGGGAAAAAGTGAGGGCTGGGGAGCCACTGCTGCGTCGTCACCAGGTGCAGGGCCTCCGTAGCTCCCACTACTTGCAGATCGCAGAAGAGGAACGGGATGGGGAGGGACGGAGGGTCCATACCTGGAGAGATCGCTGCCAGCGCCAGTTTCCAGTCGCACAGCACCGCCGGCGCCACCTTCTCGCACCCGCCACGCGCATCCGACGCCGTGCCGTGGAGCAGCCGTGCCGCGCCGCCGCCGCGTTGTGCCTCCGCCTCTTGCTGCTCTCGCGCCGCCGTAGCTCGCAGTCGCCGCCACGCTGTACCGCGCAGCCGCCGTGCTCCGCCTGACTGCCTCCCAATCGCGCCGCGCCGCATCTTAGGGTTTCGGGGAGAGGGAGAGTGAGTCTGGAAGGGAGATGGGGAGAGGGAGTTGGATGGGAGAACGAGTCGGAGGCTGGAAGTGACGGGCCTGGTGGGGGTGGGTGCGGACCTGACCCATTCAGTTTCACCGGATTTAATGTTTTTTTCGGGTCCGTGCTCATCTATCCGCGACGCGCTTCGCCCAGACGTGTCACTTCCGACCCTTTCATTATCAGCGACGCGTCTAACTTGTTACTGGTGACGCGTTATTCTTTAGCGGCAGTGTGCGACTCCTACTCGGTGACGCGTTGTGTTCACCCGCGTCACGAATATCAAATTGGTGACTCATTTTAGTTTTATGTCACTGATTGAGGCGTCACAGATAAGCAATTCTGGCATGGTGCGCGGCTCTACTCGGCAAGATCCGACAGCGGTTAGCAGAACACACTAGGGCTTTGGGCAGCTGCGCCGCAAAAGCTTTGGTCGAGGCAGGAATGGATTGATGAACTGCGGCGGCAGCGCTTTGACGAGAGCTAGGGCATGGGATGCGGTCTTTAGCTTGTCATATATGTATATATATATGCTAGCAGATCATGGGCCTGGATGTGTTTTACGATCCAAAATAGGAGTTGACTTGGCTTCCTGGTCTTGCATGCTGGGATATAGGATAAACATTGGACAACCGATACATGTTGAGGAGGACGTGCTCTGGCTGGCTGCCATCGCGATGGGTTATGATCGATTGGCTGATTTTCAAGGGAAAATACATGAAGACAAGATTGCTATTTGTAGACATGCAAATAAAGGCCTTGGCATGTGCGTGGCACATACGGCTCAAAACAGATTGACCATGCACATATTAGCAGGAAAAGGAATTCCTCTAAAAAGAAATTAAGAGGCAAAAGAGACGCAAGGAACAGATTGGAAGATAAAGGATTAGGATATGATGATCTCAAATAAATTTAGAGCAAAAGAACGAGAGTGCTAAAAACTCAAGAAAATGAGTATGCTTCGAGATTTGTTTTCAGAAAAAGACAGAGATATTCCAAAAAAGATAAATGACTAACTAAACACATTTTTAAATCTTTACTCAAAACATGAAATCATTCAACAAGCAAACATCACATCAAGCAATAAACCATTAATTTAGAAAAGTTTGAAAATTCACATTTTTATTATAATTAAATTTGTGCTAGCTCAAACTAAACTTGGTAAAATTTTATTTAAATATTAAAACATTCATTTTAATTAGAGTTTTCTAAGCAAAACACAAAATCACCTTTTAGCCATGAACAAGCTTCACATCGGCCTATAGTCTCTGATTGATCTGGTCGATTAGGCTTTGTTGTTGTTGTGTTGCAGGTTTGTTGTTGTTGTGTTGCTGGTTGTACAGACAACCTCTTTGAACGTACAAAGCCCATTGGTGTACGTGTTGGCACGGATCAGATTTGTCTTCAACATCAAGACTCAAAGAAGGTCTTATTACCAAAAGGATCAACCGCTTGTGCCGTCTTCTCTAGCCCTGCCGGTTTGCCGCGCGCGCCTACTACAGCCTTGCCGGTCTGCCGTGCGCCGCTTGCTCCAGCCTCGCTAGTCTGCCACATGTCGATGCTCCATGCTTACATGCAAGGAAGTAGGTAGAGTCAGAGCATGCACCAAGGATTTATGTAGTGTGCTTACTTGCCACGCTCTAAGGTAGCTCACCTGCGAACACGACAAGCCGTGTTTTGGACTCCTTTCTCTTTTAAAGCAATACGTGCATAAGCGCGATTTTGAAAAAAAACCCACGAGAAAGAAGCTCCACCGTCAGATTGTGATGGATGGCTCAAAAGGCTATGCCTTTAGCTGGGCCAGCATGGGAGAAAGTGGCCCAAATGCCAACTTGCGGGCCTGCCCAGGTTAGGGCCCTGCTGTCCTTCTAGCTTAAAAAACTAGTAAATGATTGGCTGCTCAAGAATATTTTTCTTTTTATTTACAAAATATAAATAATACAAAATACTGGACTTCAAATCAACAAAAACAAATTTGTAAAATACATCAAGATCTACTCTTTGCTGTGGGTGTTTACTTTTTTTTGTAGGTTTAATATGAACTCACAGAAAAATTATCATTTTTTTGTGTGTGTTTATTTTTTTGGGTTTTCTTGGAAACCACGAAAAAATTATAATTTTTCTGTGTGTGCGTCTACTGTTTTCTGTGTGTACTATCACATATGGACAAATCATGCAATTTTTTGTAGGGTTTTTATTTTTTTCGGTTTTCATGGAAACCTCAGAGTTCTAATTTTTCTTGAGCTTCCAGTAGTGAGTGCAGCTTCACTCCACCATTGGTCACTTCCTTTGTGCTATCTCTCTGACCTTTGTGAATGACTCGTATGCCAGAAACATGGCTCTGGTTTCCTTTCCTCTGAGAACAACATGTGCTGTCTCTGAAAAATTGAATTACACTTACAGCCGTTCTGGGTTGTATGATATATTTTTGTTTTATTACATAAATTTATAATACTGCTAACTATATGAACTTATAATTATTACGAAATTATGTGAAGATGATATGTTGAATTGCTGATGATACCTAGAAAGTGTCCTTCGGTCCCTATAAAATTGAAGTGCTGTAATAGCGTAAGAGAGGGTGGAGAATGGAACTCACCCTAATAACCTACAAGGAATTCTCAGTGCTCCCTAACAGTTTGCGAAGCAGCGATCACCGGGAACAATCTTTTGATCTCCATAACACGGAAAGAAGCGCTGCTTGTGTGACATGGATTAACATGCATGAAAAAAGATCCGGGCCATTGATCTGGGTCTTAGAATATCCTTTTTATAAAGGTAATGTCTGAATAAAAATCTGAGCCCTTAATTAAGTTCCGTAATAAAATTGAAAACAAGAAAACTTATCAAATGGGCGTGCGGCCACTTGTTCGTGCGATTTACCTGCAAGAAAGAGCACGCTTTTTCTGGAAACAAATCACGTGGATTATCATGCATGAAAAATGATCCATAGTTTTTTTGAGTCAGACCACGTTATGTCCAAAATTGCAAAATAAATAGGTCTACCACATCCAATAGATCACTCTTTCATCGATTATTTTTTTCTAAAAAAGATAGTTGGATGTAAAGTTTCCTTAATTATCATATTTTACAAAATACAAAATGAAATAAACATCAATTTCACCTATGATCGTATAGAATGCAATGTATAGTCTTAGCCATCCGATCTTGTTATGTAAACAGTTCACAGTTTTGAGAGTTCCATCACTATGAATGAACGTGAGCTTTATCTCAGTTTTTAATATGCATATATTTTAAACACACATTTTAGTTAAATCATCTGTAGTTGTAGGACAGTTTTTTGACATGATGAATCTATACAATGGCCAACATTTTCAGGATTTTAAGTTATATGCTCAAATATCTGTTTCGACACAGAATCAAGGCAGTAGTAAAATTTCATGAATGAGCGGTGGATGAAAGCACTAAATGATTCATCACACATTGGATACGGTGTGTGTTATCCGATCCTTTAGCCAAACGTATAGCATATATGAAAATAGGGAAGTAGATGATCACAAGAGCCATGCACCTGAGCTGAGAGAAAGGTGAAACCAAAGGGAACAAATGGGTGCAATAGTATGTGGCTATTGTTGTATGCACTTATCAAAGAATGGAGTTGTCACTTGGTAGACAACCAGTGCAAATTAGGCTTGTGAGGCATCAGGATCACAATCGGAACGGGAGGGATTGACTAGTATGGACTGTCGGAGAAGAATTGGGTCGAGGTGACCGAGCTCAGCTTTGCTGGTTGTATGCGGTATCACTTGCTGGAGTTTTGACAAGGAAGCAACATGAAAATGCGCCGGGACAGCTGAATCTCCTGCTTTGCACAGAGGCTTCGTGCCTGATCACTATTGCGTTACATCTTAGTCCATCGATCGTAGATGTAGCAGTGCAGTATATGTAAATCTATGAGTTAATTTATTTAATTTAAAGGTTACTCTAGTCATAAAATTTAACAATTACCTTACCTGTGATGTATGTAGACTTGCATGTAGTAAAACGATTTCATTATCTCATCAAATCCACAATGCAGGAAACTATATGTTTTTTAGAAACTTTCCATTTTAGTCCTCCCCTAATTAAGTTAATCAATCTGAACTCCGGCGCAGTGTATCAAAAAAAGTATTTACAATACAAAGTAAATATCATTATTGTCAGTGATCGTTTATGCATATGCATGTAACAATACATATTATTTCATCAAATACGTCCTAAAAAAAATCCAGTTACCTGGCTTTTGATTAGTAACAAAAGAAGGTAGCAAAAACAGTTGGTGATTACCGCAGCCTAGGCTGGAAATGTTGAGGTTTTACAAAACTGATTGCTCATTGTGGGTTTAAGAGCTCCCACCCTGCCACTCACCAGGTGGAGCTGATATCCTTTATTTCCGGATATATCATATGTGAATCATGATGCCTAGAAAGTTTTTTCATACAAGTTGTCATGCAAAATACATCACTTACCACTTTGGTGTTCTTGTGTAAAATTCTATTCTTTGTGTCTCACCGTTTGATAAAGTTGCCCTTCAAAGAAGACCTGAATCTCCAATCTAAAAAAAAAGAGGACACCTAAGGGTTAAATCACCCCTGAGGCGTGGATGGAAATATAGAAGATTCTCTTCCGCATGGTCTAAAAAGGCCATGAACACCGGTTAATCCATATATGCTAGAGTGACTGAAGAGGACACGCCTGTGGCCACATATTAAGCTAGACCAGTTAATGGACCTCATGTTTTGGTGATATAGCACAAGGAGTGACTTGTTTTTTTGTTAATAATGGGCAGTCGAACTCCCAATCTGTACGTTGCCATTCTCCACCCCTACCCCTGCACACCGTGTACATTCTCACCTGAATGTTCAAATGTAACAGGCATGTATGACTGGTACAATACGTGTGCAACATTTGGATAGTCTAACTGTTTGAATAATTACCATCCAACCTCTGGAATATTAGTTACAATAAATCCAAATGACAAATACGACATACTTCAAGGCTCCAAAACCAAATTCCCACCAACAATTTTTTCTTTGTCAAATCTTCATTTGAAAATGGAGTGATGGAACACTAGTTATAAATATTGGGACACTCAAGCGTGGGTGTGGCATTGAATGAAGCACGACATATTTGGTAGGGATGTGTTTTCCCTTGGCTAATATATATAGCAGGTGTCAATGGGAAACAGAAGAAGAGTTGTGATCTGAGCTTAGGAAGTTATGGGTGCACTAAACATATGGCATGGCTATTGTTCTGTGCCCTTTCCAACGAATGGAGTTTTTACATGATTAAATCACTATCCTGTGTTTTGCTTGTGAGGCATCAGGATCATATATGAGACGAAATGGCAAGAAGTGACTAGCCTGAAAAACCACAAGGAGGAAATGGCATGAGTATCAACAACTTTGGTGTGGTCTGAAGCCATTGGTGGCTGCCGACATGTAGCCCAATTGTACTGATCGTAGCGCTTGGGATCGTTGGTATCCATGTCATAGTGCTACTGATATGATAAACTTCAGACCAGCTCAAGCTTAGTAGAAATGTTGGCAACGTGGAGCACCACCTCCACCCATGTTGTAGTGCTTGATCTGTGTTTGAGCTGACTATGAAGAACAACCAATGGAGCAGTTGACCACTCCGAGGTAATGCCACCAGGGGTTCGACTCCCATGCATGGGGAAGCGGGGTAGCAAGAAGAGCAACAGTATTGTGAAGGCTCAGTAACATACTGGTGTGCCCGCGATTATTAGTACCAGTTGGGTAAGATGGTGAGGCTACAAAGCATGTACATGTGGCACACGGCATCCTGTCCTGATCATGCTCATCACGATTATGCACACGCTCGGTATGGGACTCACCTTTCAACCAAGTTATCTTAACTCCACGGAAGGTGCATTAGAAAGGCAACTATTTCAGTTGTCTTCCTTAATTATCTTATTTTAAAATTTAAAATTAAATAAATATGTATTTCACCCGTCACATTATTGATGTAACGTATAGTCTTAACCATCTGATCTAATTAAATAAACTATTCACATTTATTTTAGAGTACCACGATAAAGCCTCATTTTTTTTATATCAATTCCGACCACTATGAATAAACATTAGCTTTATATCAGTTTCATATATGTATTTATCTGAGATATCAATTTTGTGACATCATCTCTTGTTGTATGCCAGTTTTGTGACATCATAAATCTATATTTTGGCCATTTTAAGGCGTTTAAGTTATACTTCTTTGGACACAGGATCAAGGTAGTAGTATAACTTTTGCATTGAATGAACCAGCATTGCATTGAATGAATCATGTATGACACAATAGATAGGGTGCTCGGTATCTTTTTGCCAAATATATAGCATATGCAAATGGGGAAGTAGATGACCAGAAGAACCATGGACCTGAGCTGAGAGAAAGTTGAACAAAAGCATGTGGCTATTGTTGTCTGCTCTTGCTAATTAGTGTTGTGAGGCTTCGAGATCGAAAATGTGCACTACGGCACAAATATTTTGTAGGGGCGGCTGGGCCAGCACCCTCCCGTGGTGTACCTAAAAATCCAGTATTTGTAGGGGTGGCCACCGATTTTTGTACACTATGCATCAGCTAGGATTCGAAGTCGTGATCTCTCGCTCGTGCGGTACCTCCTCTAACCACTACACCACACACTTAAATGTGTCTATATGCCCTTTCGGTTCCCCACATATTATACTAAACGGATAGTAAATTGCTTATTTATGGCTCTAAACTTATTCAAATCAAAAAGTGCTCAACTATTTTTTAGATCTAATATTTTGGTTTAAGAAATTTGTTCGTCCGAGGTTGTTTATAAAATTTGAATTTCAAATTTAAGAAATTCAAACATAATTTTGCATGCCAACATAATTTCAAATCAAATTGTGGTCAACTAGAAACTTCCATAACTTTTCGATATCTACAAACTTTAGTTTGGATGTTTTTTCATCCGAGTTTATTTGAAATATTCAAATTTTATTTTTTTAAATTCAAGCATAGTTTTGCATGACAAGATTAATTCAAATGAAAATATTGTTAACTACAATATTTTATAACTTTTCAAGATTTATAAACTTTATTTTGGGTGTTTTTCATTTGAGGTCATTTAAAAAATATAAATTTAAAATTTTAAAAATTCAAACGTAGCTTCGCATGATAAGATGAACTCAAATGAAAAAATTATCAACTATAACATTCTATAACTCGTCAAGATCTACAACGTTTGTTTTTGTTGTTTGGTCATTTATTCATCCAACATGATTGTTATAACATTGTTTACAAATCTTATATATCTTCTCTTGTAGTTTATCTACAAGAGAAGATATATAAGATTTGTGAACAAATTTACTTTCACTTTGTCCTATGAAGAAATGATCAAAATAAATATTATACATCTTGATCAGTTATATAACTTTTATGTTCATGATTTGTTCACCCAAAATAACTTGATGTTTCAAAATGTTGTTCAAAGTTGTTATTTTTAAATTCAAATTGTGAAATGTAGACAAGAAAAGATGACCATCATATTTAGTAGTAAGAACACAATATCTTCATGGATCATGATTTTAGAAATTTTTGAGAAAAAACCATCACATTTGGAGTTGAGGAAGAAAAACTAGTTACAAGTTTTAGCCGCAGATAAAAAATAGAAATAAGTGTTTTTCACCGATTTGAGTCGGATACAAATCAATTTGTAAGGGCAGCTGAATATTGAGCCGCCCCTACATATAGACGCTCATTTGTAGGGACGGCTCAATATCAAGCCGTCTTATAAATCGATTTGTAGGGGCGGCTGAATATTGAGCCGCCTCTATCAGCCGCCCCTACAGTATAAGACCCCTGGGTCTTAAAAATTGTTTTTCACATAGTGGTGACAAAACATTGGCGATGGACCAGTATGGGAAAACAAGGTTGGGTGGTAGGCAGGGACAGCAGGATTGGTGAGGTGACCGAGCTGAGAGCTGGAGTAGTTCAACAAGGAAGTAACAAGAATACATCGGCACAACTCAATCTCTTGGATTGCACAGCAGCTCTGCGTCACTCAGGTTGGCTAGCATCTGAGTCCATCGTTGATGTGGAAGAGGGGTCTATGTAAATCTACGAGTCCACTTCATTTCCTTTAGTCAAAGGATACTCTTGTGGCAGAATTTTACAGTTACCTAACTTGTAATGGAGTAATGCATTTCTCATGAAGAACTACCTACTATAATACCGTATTATTAATACGTTACATAACAATACGATTTAGTGAGGCAGAGAAGCAATTTCATTATATTCTGCATAGTATCTCTGTTCGAGAAACTTGACATTCTAGTTCTCTCCTTAAGTAGATCAAAGTATGGCTAGGTGTATAAAAAGCTTTGTTTACAATACAAAGTAAATATGATTATTGTTGGTGATCGTTTATGCATTTAACGTTACATATTCTTTCTTCCATTGAATTAGTTTGTTAAGTAAGACCAATTATTGAAGCTTGTATTTTTCTTTTCAGAAGAATCCAGTAGCCTGGCTTTTTATTAGCAATAAGAAGGAGCTAAGTCTGTAGTTGCGTAGATGCAGGATGAGGTCGAAGAGTCAGGAAAGCAGGTTGGCAGACGTGAAGATAGCACTATTTTGTTCAAACAATTAAGAGGTGGAACAGCAGGAGCCCGCAGATGCTTATATTACAGTACGATGTACAGTTTTTGCAGGAGCATAATTCCTGCCGTTTTTTAAAATTTTGCTGCGTGAAACAGTCTTGTGTTCCTTGACATATGGAGATACAGGAACAACATACACTTAAGAAGTTTTTAATCAAGAAACGTTAACAGTCCATGCAGAGTACATCTTTGCTTTGTTTCTGCTCCCACTTTTGCTGCAGTTGCTGTATCATTGGGCTTCATGCGAGGCCCACTTCCTCCTGTATGGCCTGGTATGTGTGATTGATATATTTGATTGTGCTACTTCTGTTTCCATTAACTGGCAGATCGAATTATGTCGAGGGCAGCTTGGTCAGTTGACCGGCTGCTGAACAGAGCACCAATCCTTAGATGTTAGAGCTATATTTAGATTATCGTAACTTCTTCAGGAACCATTTTACTTGCTTCCAAATTAATGATAATTGTCATAGCAAGTTTTCATATGCTTCGCATGGTACTTTTCTGGTACAACAGTTGCCCACTTTTATGGGCTAAAGAAAACCACATCGTACCAGATGTGCTCCTTCTTCCATGTTAATCTCCTGCTGCATGCCTAAGTTATTGTTATTTCTGTGTCTGTCTCATGTGTTGCAGTACTCATTGATGGAACATTGCCGACATGGTACATGACAGTGAATATACTGGGGAATCACGACATCTGACAAGTTTCTTAGAGCCTCACATGTGTTTTGCAAAATGCTTGAAATGCTTAACCTCTTACCACTTCGGCATTCTTGAGTAAAATTCCATACTCTGACTGTTTAATACTGAGTTGTCCTTCACAGAAGACTAGCATGGTTAACTGTGTGAGAACACATGTGCAAGATGTAGATAGTTTAACTGGTTGAATAATTATCTACCATAGCTCTGGAACATCTCCTAGTTACAATAAAGTCACATGACATACTTCGAGTCTACAACGAATTCTTCCCTAGACAAAAGATTTCTTTCTTGTATATCTTCAAGTGTTGCATTGAATGTGGAACAAGCACGAAATATTAGGTAGCGATCTGGTTTCCTTTGGCCAATATATATAGCAGAGGGAAATGGGGAAGCAGAAGAAGATGAGGGAATTATGCATGCAACACGTATGTTGCTATTCTTCACTTGATGAGCTCAGTAGCGTGTGTTAGTCATGTGAGGCAACAGGATTACAGATGCAACGAAATCGCAAGGAGTTACTAGAGTGAAAAAGTATGATTGTTCGAGTAGTATGACAGTATGCTAAGGCAATTCGTAAGGACCCTCTGCATATCGCCAGCATTGTGGCTTCTCTGATTGTTGTTGAAATGTAAATCAGCCGGCAAGTCTTTCCCTTAAACTTTTTATTTTTTGGGTTAATCTGATTTGTACAAACAACTGCATTTCTGGTTTGCCTATCCATTATTGAGTTACTTTGCTTCCTACCCCTGCCACCTGTAGTCCTGTACTCATCTGCTAGATAGTGCACTGATTGATGGGAAGCACTTGATGGAGCAATTTTAATTTTGGAAGCAAACTGACAATTTTAGTTTTGGAAGCACATTGACGTGCGCCTGTGCATAGTAGCACCTAAGTGGTGTTTGTAAATTTACGAGTTCATTGATGGTCAAACATTGTTCTGGTGCGAATTTGTAATTGACTTACTTTTAATGTCGAGGTTGCAGTAATCCTTGAAACAAATGATGAAAATTCATTTTTCCTTGAAGTGTTATATAGGTGAATACACCTTTATTAGGCCTTATCTTACTGCAGCAAGGAACAAAGAGCGCAGTGTGGGGAATAAAAGAACAAAAAGAATGCCCAATCTGCTACTGTTGAGCAGAGTTTGTGAGTTCCACTTCTGTATATAGATCCTCCAATACAATAATCATTTGGTGTGAGTTTTCCGCCAAGGAACAAATCAGAATTTTGAACTCTGATAAAGACACTTGACGTACTTCAATGCTCCAACTAAATTTCTAGAGAAAATAGTTTATTTCTTTCATATCATTAAATCTGAGTTTGTAGAGAAAATGAAGGATATAGTACTATTAGAGTACATTGGGAGACTCAGCGGTGGTCAGTGGATAGTTCGATTTAATGAAACACTACATATTAGGTAGGATGTGGTTTGGTTGGGCCAATATATATATAGCATATGCAAATGGGGAAGTAGTATAAGAAATGTGGCACAAGCTGACAAACTGAACAATATAATTGTGGGTGCTAATATAAGTATTGGAATGGGATAGAGTATCATGCGTTAGGCTTGTGAGGCATCGGGATGACACATGTGAGCAAATGGTAAGGAGTGACTAGTATAGAAAATTACAATTTCTCCACTGTCAGTATGACCGCAAGTCTGTGCGCACGTCAATGGTGGAGTATGTGTCCCAGTCAAGTATGTGCGCACAATTTTGGCTCAACCACTGCAGTTCTGTCAGTCGTAGTAACATTGGAGAGGTTTTGCCGATCGACATCTAATATTTGTATGGACATGAGTGCAGCAGGAAGCTGGGTTGGTCGATCAGTCCAGTTTCAAATAAAGCATGCCGTATGTAAAAAACCAAAAATAACCCTATGTGTGAGTGTTGTCCTCAAATCCAGGAATAGGTTTTAGCAGGTATAGGGTAAACAAAGTAGCATAGAAACAATGAATTAATCATTAGTAGTGTGTAATAGTATAAGTGAGCAAAGAAAAAACGATTCTTAGTGTTCCATTACTATTTGGCGTGGTGGGATCTCTGGGAACCATCTTCGCAGCAGGGATAAAACCGACGCTTATGACAATTATGGAGCTATATGAATAATTGCATTAGCGTGTGCAAAAGAAGAAAAGACAAAGGCATGAGAGGACTGAAATTTGGAAAGTTGGATCCAAGCACCTGCTGCCAGTTCAAAATCGTTGGCCAATAGGCTAACTAGATTTGGCCAAGGGAAAGTGCTAAGCTAAACCCTGTTGTTTGCACACATCAGTTGCTAGCAAAGGAATGGGACCAGCACGTTCAAAGTGATTCATCTATGTGCGGGCCAATGACCAAGTGAGCATCCTTGACAGCAAGAACCTGGGTTACAGCTGTGACGTCGTACCGCACTGATATAGGCAGTTTGGATGTATTGGGAAGGTGTCCACATACCATGGGAAATCCCAGTGGCTAATATTGTGGAGGTGGCGTTTCAGTTGAGTGGCTCTCCCTGTACAGAGTAGTTGTGTCTCACACAACCAGAGTTTGGTTGGCCCAGTCAAAACCTCAATGGAGTTGGTATCTGACCGAACAATGTAGAGAAAAATTTCAGATGCAGCATTTGAGTTTCATGAACTTGGAAAGACGTTTTTCCTAACCAGTGATAAGATCAATTATGCAAATGTTATGGAGATCCTATGTCCAGGTACCAGCTGCAGGTAGCAAACCCAGCTAATCAGTGCATGGTTTTTTCTCTGTTCTGTGTCAAAGGTCGTAAATTTTGTTTCCTAATGTAGTCAGCAGCTCTCAGCCTCGTTGTTTTAGAAAAGAACTGTTCATCATGTATTTTCATCCAAAGTCGCTTGCAATGAGAAGCTCGGCTACCATGGATGATCGATACTGTCAAGTTGGTAGCCTCAGGAATTGTATGCCACGTAGGGCCAGCTTGATAGTACATGACTCCCTTTCTATTATTGTTGGATGAAACGAATTGCCTGCATCACACATGTTCCCTATGCATTGCAGGCCTAGCAGGAACCGAAGATGTCAAAGCGATGAACTTCAAGACCATTACCCTTGATTAATCTATTTTGAATGCAAACTTGGAGTTTTCCTCTTGCACAACTAAAAGTACATCAGGTAATATCAATGAACGTTGCGTTTGGGTGAAAAAGCTTTAATATTTATCAGAAATACTTACTACGTAATGTGAAAACACATAACTGTTGGATCTAGCCAACAACCAAATGTACCGCCCCTTTAATATTGTCGAATGACACTCCTTATGTTCCCTCTCGTCATCTCCCAGAGGCCATCAAAGGAATGCAATACATACTATATTAAGGGTTGTTTGTTTCATGTCCTGGCCTCAGATCCATGGCAAGGCACGTCATTGGTCTAACAAATCCGTACAAAATGCCTAAGATCGATAGCTGCATTGTGCACCTTTAGCATGTATTTCATTTCAAGGATGAAAAGGATGGGATGGGTCGATAATGATGACTTCATCATGGTCCGATGCTTATGATAATGATGACTTTATTTAAAATTGCATTAGTGCGTGCAAAAAGAAAGGCCAAAGCGTAACATTTCTAAAATTTGCATAGTTGGATCCAAGCACCTGCCACCAATTCAAAATCTTTGGCCAATAGGCCAAGTAGATTTGGGCAAGGGAAAGCGCTTAAGCTAAACCATTTGGCCATGGTACACCAGGACGTCCATCAAGGACACATCAGACTGTAACTGCCACACCACGTCGCTGTTGGTGATAGACTCAGGCCACATCGACCCAGCTTGGTCTACAACATGGCACAGGAGGAGTACCTCAAGCTCATATGCTACAGCGCGGCACACATCTAGACTGCCGTGTAGTCATCCTCTGCCTATGTTATGGACCGTGCTGGTGCATCTGTCGATCATAACTACCCATGGTTCATAGCCTTCTTCATCTTGATCGGGCAAGAGGAGACAAGTATGGGCATGCCATCGTTGTCGATCTTGCCAACTTCCGTACCACGCACCTAAGTCCATCACCGAGGGTCGGAAAGAGGCTGACATGTCAAGGTCCGCACCTGACAATGGACCAGTGTACTACGTATCAGAAGTGCTACAAGGAGCAAAACTGAATTATTTGGAGGTCAAAAAAATAGCATATGCAGTAGTAACAGCATCAAGGAAGCTCAGACACTATTTCCAATAACATGAAATCCTGGTACCAACAACACAACCACTAGCCGATATCCTAGGCAACAAGGAAGCATTAGGAAGAATCGGTAAATTGGTAACAGAAATATCCTAGTTTGGCATCAAGTTCATCTCAAGAACATCAGTCAAGTCGCAAGTGCTAGCAGATTTTTTAGCAGAATGGACATCTCCGCAACACACAAAAGACAAAGCGGAGGCTTTAATATGGACACTGTACACAGATGGCGTATGGGGCATCCAAGGTGTAGGAGCCTCCGTGGTATTAATATCACCATCAGGCATCAAAACAAAATACGCAGCAAGACTATGCTTCAAAGCAACCAACAACGTAGCTGAGTACGAAGCAGTGATCCTGGGGCTCAGCAAAGCCAAAGCACTTGGTGTGAAATACATCATGATCAGAACCGATTCAGAGATAGTAACAAGGCAAGTCGAGAAAGACTATGCTGCATGGAACCCAGAATTAGTTGCATACCTAGAACTAATCAGGGGTATGGAAAAGAGATTTCAAGGCTTTACCTTAAAGCACATCCCAAGAGGAGACAACTCGGAGGCAGATGAGTTAGCCAAAGCAGCAGCAAATCAAGCGGAGGTACCCGAAGGAACCTTCTACCAAGAATTGACATTACCGGTTACCGCAAAAACATCAAAAGCATTTGTGGAGGTACTCCTAATAGACACAGAAGACTGGAGGAAACCTATAATTGATTTTATCAACGGAGTCCATGTGACATCAGATGAAACAGTTGCATCAAGGCTGGCCGTACGGGCAAGGAATTATACGATAATAGACGGAGTTCTGTACAAGAAAGGAATAGTCCAACCACTGCTCAAGTGCATCACAGAATCAGAAGGCAGAGACCTCTTACAAAATATCCACTCAGGAACATGTGGATCACACATTGGCCCTAGAGCATTTTCAGCGAAGGAAATCAGACAAGGGTTCTACTGGCCAACGCATATCAAGGACGCATTGCATATAGTAAGAACTTGCAAAGCATGCCAGAGTTTTGCGCCACACCAAGCATCTCCGGGAGCATAGACGCAGCTAATACCTCCGGTCTGGCTGCTTCAGTGATGGGGGATGGACCTCATAGGCCCATTACCTCCAACTCAGGGCGGAAGCAAATATGCAGTGGTAGCAGTGGAATACTTCACAAGATGGATAGAAGCCAAACCGCTTGCAACAATCACCTCTGAAACAGTCAAGAAATTCTTTTGGAAAAATATAATTTGCAGATTTGGGGTTCCAAGGATGCTCACAGTTGACAATAGAAAGCAATAATTCAGACAAGTTTCTGCAATAGCATTGGCACACAAGTAGCCTTCGCTTCAGTCTATCACCCAGAGAGTAACGGAGCAGTGGAAAGGTCAAATAGAATCATATTCTCGGCAATCTCTAAGACATTGCTAGATCACAAAAAGGGCAAATGGGTAGAAGAGCTACCGAAGGTGGTGTGGTCTCACAACACAAACGTATCAAGAGCCATCGGGTTCACTCCATTCAAGCTACTGTACGGAGAAGAAGCAATGATGCCAGAAGAGATGAAACACCAGAGACTCCGCACAATAAAACAAAACCTCGCAAAGGATGAAGAGTACACCAAGGAGGTGACCGAAGCATACAGGCTAGAAGCAATCGACAACATTAATAAATATCAAGACCAAACCAGGAAATGGAGAGATGGAAAAGTGGTCACTAAAAACATCAAGGATGGCGACTGGGTAATGAGGCGGAGGCCAAATGCTCAGAACATTGAAAAGCTACAGCCAAAATGGGAAGGACCATTCATAGCGAAGCAAGGGGGAGGAAAGGGTCATTCTATCTACAAGACACAGAAGGAAAAACGTCAACCCACTCCTGAAATATTGATAACCTCCGGAAATACTACACATAGAATGTAAGGACTCCGTAGAAATATAAGCGGAGGTCCCTAGATTTAAATTCCTGCAGTTTATATTTCCTGCAAAAATGGCTTGCACTCTTTTCCTCACAAAAGGGGCTCCAAATCAGAGGTGAGGTTTTTAGTGAGGCAAGACCGTATGTAATTGACCTCTGAATTTATAAAGAGGACCCCGAAAAGCAATACTTAGGACAGTCGAAAGCAGCCAGCACCACAGCTGCAATATTCGACAACAATTCATGATTTCACAAGGTTACTTCATGCCACCATTAAGAAAAAAGAGAAGGCATGAAGCAGCCTCCGAAATAGCCTCCGCTAAAATGGCAAAAGTCCTCAAAAAAGCCCTGTCCTATCAGGCATCGAGGTAGGCAATAGCATCCATAGGTTGCGAACAAAGAAGGCATGAAATAGCCTCCGCTAGAATGCCAAAAGTCCTCAAAAAGACCTATCCTATCAGGCATCGAGGTAGGCAATAGCAACCATAGGTTGCGAACAAAGAAGGCATGAAATAGCCTCCAATGAATGTCACGAAAAAGCCTTGTCCTATCAGGCATCAAGGCAGGCAGCAGCAACCATAGGTCACAGATGAACAAAAAGGCATGAACCAGCCTCCGCTGAAGGCCAAAAGACCTTGAAAAAGTCCTATCAGGCATCGAGGCAGGCAATCGCAACCATAAGTTGTGGAGCGAACCGAAAAAATACCTATCAACTAGCTCAGGCATCGGTAGCTCAAAAAGCGGGTAACATTATGATCACCAAAAAGAAACCTCCGAAACTCAATATCAAAGCAAGCGGAGGTAACACTCACGCAGGTACAAGTTCGCAGAATTGAGCAACCTTTGTGTCATACACCTTCCAAAAACAATACAATCACAAGAAACATATATTTCACACTCCAAAACGGAGGCTACATGAAAAACAAGTTTATTCATCCGATTTTATGCTTACAATAGTCAGGGCACATTGCGCCTTGCTCATAACAGAAACAATGTGCAAAATGCACGTATCTAACTGCTAGACCAAAATGCACAGCCTCCGGATCGAGGCATCTAGCCACTCCACTCAGCTAACCTGCTACCACAAGACATGGAAGTGGACCGGAGATTGCTGACACTTTAACCTCTGGCACTAGCAATGACAGAAACAAACCTAATTAGCTACAAAATATCCCATATCACCTCCTGGCTGCGTACCACCCTGTGCCTCCGGAAACAAGACAACTGCAATCAAGTCCAATAAATGCTCGGTACGAAGAAAAGGAGGTGAACCTCCAAAACCACGGTGTGCATGACACATTCCAAGACCATCTGTCAGCACACCAATTTGCACCTTCCATTCGCAAGCAACCACCACATCCAAAATCCTTACATCAGCAATGCTAAATAAAAACATAGCCGACCGTCATCTCTGAGACTGTTCCATTACGAGTCCTTACTCAGTACCAACACAAAGAACTCCTAGAAAGCACCATCAGTACAATGTACGCAACAAAGTAGCCCAAATGATCAAGGGGAGGAATAGATCCTTTTATAAGGACCTCCAGAGCATCATTAAACTAGGTACAACTACCTATCATTAAAGGAAGCAAGTACCAAACCAGTACCCACCAGTAAAGGAAACAAGCACCTGTCCTAAACAAATAAATAACAAGGATACGCAAAATACACAAGGGGTACTATAAAAGAGGTAGAGCTCAAAGCCTGCGTGCATGAGCCGTAGGAAAGGGGCAACCACAACCAGCTCCACATAACCAAAACCCGCTTAAGGGAGATGCAGGTAGACGTCCGCATACAGACGACCAAAAACAATGAGATACTACGCAAGAATTCATAATAAGGTTGGCAAAAGAAATGTCCCGGAGGCAGCTGTGGTTTCTGGGACAATACCAAAGAGGGAAGCTAGCAGAGCAAGCCAATCAGGATCATCATCTGAACGGAGACAAGGGGGGATACCGCGTAAGAACTCGTAACGTCCTCCCGTCTCCGCTGAGATCAACCCCAGCTTACCTTCACACAATAAGTGTTGGAACAAGCACAAAAAGCGCTGGAGACTACAAAGTCGAACATAGCAAGACCGACACTAGCACTGGTCAAAGAGAAACAACAGTTGCAACATTATAAAGTTATTAGTACACAAAATATGTCTCAAAGTGGTTACAACCTCCGAGGAGGAAAACAGAAATCACCTCCGGAGGTGACACTTACAATAAGGCACGAAGGCCTTCGACTAATTAGAGTAGGCCTCCGTAGCACAGTGGAGGTTGAAATGAGCAACCACGCAAATGACATGTCCATCACAGCAATAAGCCTCCGTGCAAGAAAATATAATTACAAAGGTCTAGATGGACCACGCCATGCAAAAGAACAAATAAAACTTGGACGTGCGCCGTCTAAGTCACTAAGAAAAAGATCAAACATGTCGTCCACTGAAAGCCTAGGAAACACCGACTTCCAATAAGACCACAATTCCCCGCTAACATAAACATCGTTGCGCATAAAGGTGATAGGTTCGACCTCCTGCACAGGCCCCAAACTGTAGACCTGCGTAGGACAATTCGGCCATTAATAAATTCACCAAAACCATCTCAAGTAGTACTTTACATGTGCGCACCAGCACCAAGTCAGCAAAAGACAAAATTTACAAAAATCAAGATTGATTTCTACACCTCCTCCTCTGCGGTCAAGTCCTGAGCTTCCATTCGAGCTCCCAAAGAGGCCACCACTCGCTCCACCATGGCATCAGTCTCAACACTCACAGGAGTAACTTGACTAGCAGAGGCACCAGCATCAGTAGACCCCCGGGTTCACGCAGGCGTGCCGCCAGAAGTCGCCAGGCTGTGACCACTGCGCTTGCCATACTTCAATTGCTGAAAAAGACAAAAAATAAGAGGTGAACCACCTATACAACTCTAACAACCAGAATAACGCATCAAAAGCCAACCATACATACTATTTCACGAGTAACATTGGCCATGGAAATGGTCTCCGACCGACCGAACTTGGACCAGAACTTCTCCATAAAGCTACGCACGGTGGTCTTAACAAAATGATCTGTTCTGCCAAGTTCAGCGAAATCTCCTAGCTCTGGGAAATTAAAATTTCCTATTTGGTTAATGCCCTTGGACACAAAGAGCTTGCACAGATAGGTGGCCGAGGTTTTCGCACTGAAATCAGAAACCCCGGTCACAAAATCACTAAGATTGGCGAGGTTTCCTTTGATCCAGGAAAAGATACTGGAAGTAGAGGCCTCGTGATTGACCAGAGTAACCGCGCCACCAAATGCCCGAACGGTAGAGACATAAGTTTCAGCCACTTCTAGCCCGATCAACCTTGTGGCGGTCAGCTCTTTCTCAAGCTCTTCAACCCTATCCTTAAAGCCGCCGCCAGCCGCCGTTCGGCATCCACTTCTTGCCGTAGCAGGTTGGAAATCTTAGCGGCTTTGTCCGCCCGCTGAATGGCGGTGGCCTTCGCTTCTTTAGCAGTAGCCTCTGCTTCTTTAGCGGTAGCCTCCGCAGTTTTAGCAGTAGCCTCCGCTTCTCTGGCAGCATCCTCCGCCCTCTTAGCAGCAGCAGCAGACTTTCTTTATTCTTCAGATTCAATTCCAAGAGCCAGCACCTGTTTCTCTAGGCCGGAGGCCTGCTAAGCCACACGCTCTCTTTCATGGGCCTGAGACTCGATCTCCTCCTTCAGAACCTTGATGGTGTCATCCTTTTTGACCAGTTCAGCGCAACTGCTGGTCTCAACAGCCATAAACAAAGCGGTGTTCTAGAGATAGCAATAAAGCAAAGTAGAAATCAAATACTTGAAAAAAGAGCACATAGCTAAAAGGAGGGAATGAAGCCAAACTTACAATAACATGATGATTAATGTTGGCGTCCATCAAAGTCTGAAAGGGAAGCTCAGCCAGATGCCGGTATAGGTCTCCGCCCATCGAGTCAGTCAGCCGGCCAATATCTTGAGCCCAGCCAAGGAGAGCCCTTATGCCCTCATCAGGGAAATCGTCGGATGAGAGAGACCCAGTGCCAACCATGCCCACCAGAGGTCACGAAGCGGTAGGCGCTGCCTTAGCAATGGCTCCTCCATGAAAAGGGGCACTTGAAAGTGGAGGCAGCGGAGAGACAGACTGAGTGGCCTTAGCAGTAAGGATATGTAAAAGCATATGCAAAAAAGGAATGTCAAACAAAGAGAACAAGAAAAACATCATGTCTCAGTGAAAAAACATATATCATTCACATGCTCACCGAGCAAGGAAACTTCCCCGTTAGAGGCACGACCACAAGACACCGTCAGAGTCAGAAAATCCACATAACTCATACTCCAAGTAAGAATGTTACCTTTGCTTGAAGTGTACGCATCCTCGGGGACCTTAGCACGTTCCTCTCCGAGCGGGGAGGTCTCCGCAGGCCCCTCAGCGCGATGAGCCGTAACATTAGTTTCCTCCAGCTCATCATCATCGGAGCTGGTGTCCAGATACACACTAACAAAAGGCTTTTTAGAAGCCTCAGTAGGCGCTGTCTTGGCACGCGCAGGCACAACATCGGCAGGCAACATGACGGGCCTAACCGACGGTGACCCGGAGGCTTCAGCTGTTAAGGTATGAGACACCTCCGGAGAAGCAGCAGGTGACGAAAACTACCGAGACGGGCCCCCGGAACTAAGTAATGCTAAAGCATCAGTTTCCACCAGAAGCTCAGTCCCTACCACTGGTCCGACAGTAATGTCCCTATCTTCATCATAGAGGTCTTCAAAAACATCCTCTGCCTCCACAGGTTCAGTGGAGGCTCCTCTCTGCTTCTTTGAACCTCCGCGTGTCGGAGCACTGGCCTTCCTCTTCTTTTCCTCGGTGGCCTTCGTAGCAGCACCAGGAGCAGTGTGCTCCTTCTTCTCATTTTTCTTCTTCAGCTTCTCGGGGAGCTCGCACTCAGTATAATGGATGCCGAGCTCCTCGAAGACCCGGTTGAGGCGGGGCATGGTACCAACCTCAAACCTCCGGGCGAGATACTCCTTCTCAGAAACTTCCCTAAGTATCTCAATGGCCTTCTGCTCGGTGGCATAGACAAAATCTTCTTTGCTCTGGCCCTCAAGGAGCTATAGCCTGAAGTGTGGACACATGATTCCACCAGCGACACCAAAAACAGGAAGGTCCAGTTTTTGTAGGACAAACTTCTTCCTATCTTTGCCACCGAGGAAGGGCCAGAAGTCAGAGGCAATCATCTCCTCCACAAGGTCCCTGCCACCTGAGTAGCGACAGGCCTCCCTGAAAGCCTCTGTGCATGACTTCCGCTTGTCGGATTCGACAGAATCAGGTTTGACACTGGTTAACGGATTCATCTGAGTCATCACGGAGGCATAAGGAAACCGGGTGACCTGCCTCCCATCATCTTCATGCCGAGTAACGCTGCTAGTCTTCACGTAAAATCAAAAGTCCAGCTAGTCAGCAGGCTCATACTTTCCCCTCTGGCACCAAGAAATTGCAACTTTCTCCTTAACCTTACCCAGGTTCCTCTTGGACATAAAGCTGTAAGAAGCGAACTGAGCTAGCTTACCACCAATGTACCGTGGTTGTTTCTGTAGCTCGTAATACTTAGCGAAAGTGTTCACACTCCATTCTCCACCATAAGATTCAACAACCCACAAGAACTTGCTCAGATTTAGGAAAGCATGGGGAGTCAGGTGATGAAGCTGCACATCAAACCATTCAAGGACATACCATAGAAAATTGCAGCTTGGAACGCGGAGGCCACAGGTAAAGAAATCCTGAAAAACAACAGCTTCATCCTTCTCGAGTTTTGGAATAGTCTCCCCACGAGGGGGACGTTCGCGGCCAACAGGAATAAACCCCATAACCTCAAGCTCTGTAAGCATATCTTGGGTCATCCGGCTCCGGCCAAAAGAATACGTCACCTCCGCATCACTCACATCAACCTTAGGAGCCATCAGCTCACTCGGAGTGGCTTCAACATCCGATAGAGACTCTTCGAGATCCTTGGCCTCTGCGGCAGCCAGCATACACTCCTCAAAGAGTTCTAGGAAATCTGCAACTCCGATGCCCTGGAGCCAGAAGTAGGGACAGGAGAATAGGCGTCGACGTGCGTAGCAAGGGCGTCTGGGTGCCACGATGATAGGATGCCGGGGCACAAGCAAATGCGGAATCAACAGGCAAAGAAGGAAACCTGCACAAGGAAAGCGGAGGCAACAAGCAACAAGAGAAATCTGCGCGGAGGCAAGCAAGGAGGGGTAAGGGTCGTTTTCACCGCTCACCCCCTTTATATAGGCAACGATGCGGCACCTCGAATTCTCAGCCCAACGGTCACGATGATTCATGAATCGAACCGCAGAAGTTGAACAGACACAAAATCGGACAACGGTGAAAAAAGCAAAGTCTCCGGTCCAACGTTCAATGGGCCAGGGGGATCGGAGGTAATCATAGCCTCCACTGCTAGGGGCGAGTTGATGGCTAGAACCGCCTCCGCTGGACCTAACCCTCAAGGGGGGAATGTTGGGGATGCGCCCTAGGACCAAAGAAGTTTACCTCCAATCCGCGTCTTGACTAACAGTTCTAACTATGTTCAACCTGACCCATGCTTGCAGGTGTTAGAGTCACCGCCGGAGGTTGGATCTCCGGGCGAAGACCTCCGGGAGAGGCACAGAGCCGGTTGACAGTGGAGACCCGGCGGCGATGACCGTCACTCAGGCGGAGGTCAGACCTCCGTCGGGGAGCCTCCAGTGGAGACTTTGAACCTGCAGACGGAGGAGACTCGGCGAGGATCACCGTTACCAAGCGGAGGCTAGTCGACACAGCCTCGCCAAGCTCGGGGGCTTTGCGTGGAGGAGGCGACGGTCTGAGGCTGTTGCTATCTAAGCGGTGCGCCGAAGCCAGCCTGGAAGCGCGAGGATAGATGATGGGCTTGATGGACCTCTTGCGAGTAGTAATGGGCCACGGCCCGCGGTCGTGGCCAGGAAATGGTGGCTCAGCGTGCCCCTAAGGGACCCACGTGTAATAGAGTCAGTGTCTAGGGTTTGGAAACTCCCTTTGAGGGCACGCATGTACTTTCAAGCCTCGAGCTGGGGAGCCACTATTTAAGGCCACACCCCCTGTGTAGTAAGGGGAAGAGGCTAAGCAGTTGTAACACCACTGGCTGTCAGGCCCACAGTGTAATTTCTATATATAATACAGAGAGAAGGGCCATCTAAGTGGTCAGTTTCGCTTTCACCCCGACCTCCTGGGACTCGGTCCCAATAGAGTAGTCACTTGTATGTAGCCTGTGCTCATTAGGCTTTTGAGGCATCAGGATCACACATGTGACAGAACCATCATAATGGACTAGTATGGAAAAAACAGATCTGTGGTAAGCAATGACTGCAGGAGCAACGCATTGAGGTGACCAAACTGAGAACCCAACTTGCTGGCGTAGATTGGCAAGGAACCAAGAGGTGAATACATCGGCACAACTGAATCTCTTGCATTGCACAGAAGCACCGTGAATGACCCCCATCGGCTGGCATCCTCATCCATCTACCGTAGACGTAGAAAAGGGAGCTCCTTTGTTCAAAGGCTACTCTGGTCGCAGAATATTACATTTACATTACTTGTAGTGCTAAAAATGCTTTTGGCCTGAAAAAACTACCTACTATAAGTTACAGGCCAATACGATTAGGTAGGCATGCTTGTAGAAAAGCAATTTCATTTAACTTATTAATTCTACGATGCAGGATACTATCTCTGTCCGAGAAACTTGACATTTTAGTTCTCTCCTAATTAGGTTAATCAATGTGAAGTATGACGAAGTGTATAAACAAAAGTTTAGGGTCTATGGGATGTAATGTGGACTTTTTGCTACAAACATTTCCGTATTTCTGTTCATAAAATGTTAACAGGCCAAGGGGATCACAGGCTCTGTTTCTGCTCCCTCTTTTTTGCTGCAGTTGTTGTATCATTGGGCTATGTGCGAAGGCCCTGGTTGGCCTTTTAGGCCCACTTCCTCACATATGACCTGGTTAGCATTTGGGGTGAGTTTTCTGCCAGGGAAGAAATCAGAATGTTGAATTCTGATAAACACACTTGACAAACTTCAATGCTGCAAGCAAAATTTCCCTAGGAAATAATTTTCTCTTTCATATCTTCAATTGTGCATTTGTAAAGGAAATAGTATTGTTATATCTTTCTTTCTACTCAGCGGTGGTCGGTGAATAGTTTGATTGAATGAAACATGACCTATTTGGTAGATGTGGTTTGTTTTGGCCAATATACATAGCAGAATACAGATGCAAATGGGAAGTAGAAGAAGAGATTAGGCATGAGCTGACAGAAAGTTGAACAAGGTAATTATGGGTGCAAATATAAGTATGTGGCTATGGTATTCAAATCATCCCAAACAATGGAGTCGTTACTTGGATAGAGTATCCCGTGTTAGGCTTGTGAGGCATCAGCATCACACATGTGAAAAAATGGTTTGTAGTGGATAGTATGGAAAAGTACAACACCTCCAGTCTTAGAATGTCAGCGATGTCAAGCTTTGCTGGATGTACTATGATGGTATAAATTGGCACAATAAAAACACAGCAATGGTCTGTGCGCACAACTTCTGCTGATCCCATTAGACACAGCAACTCTGTCTGCCCTAGTTACTGTATGCTTTAACATGCATGAAAAATGATTTGGGCCATTGATCGGGGCCTTAGATGATCATTTCATAAAAATGAATGTCCCAAAAAAATCTTGGCCATTGATTTTTTCACAGTCTCTTATTAAATTCCTTCATGACAAAGTTGGCGTGTGGCCACTTGTTTGTGCGATTAACTTGCAATAAAAAGATTTCTCAGGAAACAAATCACATGGACAAACACATGCATGAAAAATGATCAGCAGTTTATGCAACCATGTTATATCCAAAATTGTAAAAATAAATATGTCTAGCACATCTAATAGATTACTCTTTCATCGATTATATGTAATTTAAATAATTATCATATTTTATAAAATTAAAAGCTAAATAAATATGTATTTCACCTATCACCTAATATAATGTAATGTGTAGTCTCAACCATCGGATCTAATTAAATAAACAATTTTCCTCTTTTTGTTTTGAATCAATTTCCACCACTATGAATGTATTTATTTGAAATTTTAATTTTAATTTTGGTGAAATCATCTCTTGTTATAGGCCAGTTTTGTGACATCATTAATGTATACTTTGGCCAATATTTTCAGACATTTGGTTATATTATCCTAGGATATTTGTTTGGAGATAGAATCAGCGGAGTAGTATAGTTGTTGCATTGAATGAATGAGCGGTGGATGATTGAATTTTATGAATCATAACATAATGGATAGAGTGTGTGGTGTCCTTGAATTTTATGAATCATAACATAATGGATAGAGTGTGTGGTGTCCTTTAGCCAAATATATAGCATATGCAATTGGGGAAGTATATGACCGATCAGAAGGGCCATGCACCTAAAGCTGATAGAAAGGTAAATGAAAGGGAACTATGGATGCAATAGTATGTGGATATTGTTGTCTGCTTTTTCCAAAGAATGGAGTCGTCACTTGGTACGCAGCCAGGGCTAATTAGGCTTGTGAGGCATCAGGATCACACATGTGACGAAACCACGGAGACGGACTAGTTGAGGAAAACAAGGTTCCATGGTACGAAAGGATTGGAGGAGCAAAAGGTTGAGGTGACCGAACAAGCTGAGAGCCCAACTATGTTTCCGCTTCCTCTTTAGCTGCAGTTGTTTTATCATTGGGCTACATGTGAAGGCCATGGTCGGCCTTTAGGTGTGGTATGTGCGATTGTGCTGCTTCTGTTTCCACATACTAGATGATCGAATCACATTGAGGGCAGCTCGGTCAGTTGCCCTTGCCTGGCTGCCAAACAGGACGAATCCTTAGAAGCTTAAGGCATCTTTAGATTACCTTTTGTAAGGAACCATTTTACTTGCTTTGAAGTTAATGATAAATGTCACAACAAATTTTCATATGACTCGCATGGTACTTACTGGTTCACCAGTTGACCGCATTTTTGGGCCCAAGAAAACAATCATACCAGATGTGTTTTGGCTATTCCAAGTTTCTGTTGTTGTTTTGCCGGCAGAGCCTCTTGCTTTCTTCTTCTATGTTAATCTTCTACTGCATGCCTATGTTATTGTTCTTTCTGTCTGTGGCTCATGTGCTGCATGACTCATTGATGGAATATCAACATTTATCATTGATGGAATAGCAACATTTAAAAGTGAACAAATCGGGGAATAACAACACCTGGCAAGTTTTCTCAGAGCATCACTTGTGTAGTGCAAAATGCTTGAAATCTTCAACATGTTACCACTTTGCCGTTCTTGAGTAAAATTCCATTCTGAGAGCGTGCGACTGTTTGACATTGAGTTGTCCATGTAAAAAGACCTGCACCTACAAATGGCACATACATATGCCTGAACTATTTATCAGTGCATTATTTTCTTTATTTATACTGGTGAAGGCTAACTGTGGAAGGACGCATGTGCAAGATTTTGATAGCTTAACTTGTTGAATAATTACCCATCCTAGCTCTGGAACATGTACTAGTTACAATAAAGTCACTTGACATACATCAAGGCTACAATCAAATCTTCCCCAAATAAAAAAAATTCTTTCTTTTATATCTTGAATTGTTGCATTGAATGAAGCCGAATTAGTAGGTCTTAATGTGGTGTCCTTTGGCCTATATATATATATATATATATATATATATATATATAGCTAATGCAAAATAGGAAATCTAAGAAGAGCTGTGACCCGAGCTGATGAGGGAATTATGGGTGCGTGCAATATGTATGTGTCTATTCTTTTATGCTCTTTACAAAGAAATGCACTCTTCACTTGATCTGCTCAGTACTTTCTTTTAGTGATGTGAGGCATAAGGATTACAGATGCGAGAAAATGGTAAGGAGAGTCTAGTATGAAAATATTTCACAGCTCGAGTACTATGATTGGATGGTAAGGCAAATGGTAAGGAGCATCTGCTTATGCCTAGGATCGTGGCTTGTCTGACTGTCTTTGAAGTTTGTATCAGTTGTGTCCGGTTTTCCTGATGTATTTGGACTCTGGCGCAGGATAGAGACGTTCACTCCAAAAATGTAATGGTCCATGGCAAACTGATGAATCATTACACCTTTTCATTTTTTTCATTTATTTTCTACTCTATTTTTCTCTAATCTCCTCAAAACATTAAATGCTAATGTAGAAGCTTCTAATGGAGTTTGTCGGTGTTCAATGTGACCTTGCCGTCCCTAGAACAATCCTAAGTGGATCTGCCTGATGAGTCATTCCTGGGAGGCGTTTGTAGGGCATCACTGTGGGAATTATGCACGCAATACTAGAACATCCAGTGCTGACATTTGGTGGTCTGCTATCTGTGTGTTTTAGCATTGTGGTGTGTGGCCATCTTTTGCGCCAACAATATGTACATAGTGAAACATGTTGCCCTTGTATGGACAGGCACGGACTGGGAACCTTTGCACCTTTACTATCTGCATGCCTCCAACGGACCTGATGTCAGACCGTGAAGCACAATTTGAATAAATACACCACAAGCGTTGGACCATATATAAAGCTCTTGGGAAATGAACCATCAAGTGCAGACATATATCCGTGTGGTCACTATGCTTGCTCTTTCATATCGAGTTTGGTGCGGTAAATGTTTGGGGTCGCCAAACCTTTCACCATGCGATACCTCACCCGCTCTGCTGTGCTGTCGGTTGAAAAAAAAAAAAGGAAACAAATGATCCCGTACTTATGGCATGCGGCTGTTGTGCGGTTGAAAAAAAGAGAAGGAAACATAAATGATCCCGTAATTCTTGCATGTATGCGGCTCAGTGACATGGGGTTGAAAAAAACGGCTGCTGTGAGGTTGAGAAAAAAGAAAAGGAAACAAATGATCCCGTAATACTTGCATATGCATGCGGCTGCTGTGATATCTGGTAAAAAAAAAAGAAACAATAAAATGATCCCGTGATCCTTGGGTCTGTTTCCCTCCCGTACCCTCAACTCCATATCCACTCCCTCACATGAAAGCCTCCCTTGCCCTCACGCCTTCATCTCATGGTGTGACGTTTTCTACGTCGTGGATGCCTGCACTCGCCTAGCTTCTTCCTCCTCTCTCCTGCGACGTCTTCGTCATGGACGTTGAGTATCCGGGTTGCGGCGCTGGCGCCACCGCCGCTGCTATGGGGCTGCCAGCAAAGGGCCGCCCTCTCTAATACAAGATCGTATGTGCATGCATATACACGTACATATATATATTATTGGCCTTCCTTGCATCTCGATGTTGCTTGCGTCTCAGCAAGTCCATACGTGCATGTATATATGCCTTGCTTGGTTCTAGATGTTGCTTGCAACCAACTCAGTGTATAGCACTTGTATCTTCAGGTTCGCGTCTGTCGACAGTGGCGTTTGCCAGGTTGAAGCAATTGATCCATCTGCTTTACCATCATCTTCCTACTCCATCAATCTGGGTTTGCCAGCTGGTGCCTCTCCTACGTTTGCCATGGCTGTAATTGCTAGGTTTCCCATGCTCGTCGTAGTCGAGTATTATTCATCTCTGGTCGTAGCCGAGCCTGGTCCGTGCTGCTGCCGCTGTGTGAATCTCTGTAGCAGTCCAAGTGCTTGGATCTCGCTACGGCAGCACTGGATCTTGTTGAACTACCATATATAGTTCTAGCTGTTGGCTGTTTCTGCTGTCATAAAGAGCAGAGGAAAATGAGATTACAAATGGGGATTGTTAATTATTTGATTTAAGGACGACTTTTGTGATGATGTGTGGTGGTCATCTACTTTGGTGCAAGATCAGCTGAAAGGCACCTCTGCTCGGTGAGGTATATCTTGCATGCTACTATTGATTGATGAGTGATGGCTGCTACCAGTACCTGGCTACTTGTCTGCTTGCCGGTCAATTGCTTCTAGGTGTTCGGTTCCATGTTACTATATGTCTGCCTGGAATAGATCTAAAGCCTTAAAAATTTATATGCTGAGTATAACATACTTTGTTTTACGATTTTGTGAGATTTTCGAGGCACAATATTTCCCATATGATAGACACTAATATTCATATGTACAAGATGGTACGGAGATGCCTCAGACCTTATTTGTGAAATCTCCCCGATGATATAAAATACTATATTAGGCGAATCATGGAAAAGTCGATACAGTAGAGTTTATGAGTCTGCGACACCACGATCTCTGTGATCGTATTAATTTCACAAACTTGTTTGTTTACGCCTTAATTCCATTATTTAATTTTATAATATTGTTATTTTACTGTGCGATCCATGTGTTTTTGAACAAAAGTTTGGTCATCCCGTAGCAACGAACGGGCACGATGCTAGTCCAGTATATAATCGTCTACTGCTATGGAAAAGCATACTGCCATACAACATTTAATACTGAGCAATGTCCTGGGCACCAGAGTAGACTGAAATTGGTAATGTAAAGCTCATGACTGAGGACAATTGCCCTACCCTAGGTAGGCTAGCCTAGACTTTTGTCTTCACAAGCTTGTATCTAATGCCAGTTAAAAACCTCACGTAGATAAACTGTCCCAGGAACAAGTGGAGTTACAATAAGATGAGGTATCATGGAAAGATAGAAATATATCATTGCTAGTTAAGTCGTACACATGTTCTTTTAATCCGAAATGAAGGAAAAATATTGTAGCGTGATTTATGGGGTTTTGTCCAATAGCACTTGATACCAATTGCTAATATTTTATTATTTTCCGTTTCAACAAGCCATGCCTGTGCCCCTGACATGTGATATATCTGTAGCATTTAACTAGTGTAATATGGATGTCACCTAGAGCATCCGGGCAAGTGTGGATTTTTGCCGAATATAGCTGATGGTGTGAGCATATTGCTCTCCAAGCCTCCCACTCACGAATCAACAGGTCAACCAGATCAAACTGATGGTGACTAACCACCAAGGAAAGTATCGACAGCTGCATCACTTTGATGGCTTGTCCATAGCCATATATTATTTTTGCTCATGTTTATTTTGAATCTCTGGGGAGTGGTGACTCTCTGAAGGCATGAAGTAGTGCTGGAGGCAATACGTGTGAGTTCCCCGGGCATAGTCCTCAAAGATTCAGAAGTGACGAGCTAATGAAACCATGCAGAGACTGAGTCAACTCGACGCACTGCACTACAAACTAGCCCACGACGAGGTGCGAAAGCAGATGGGTACCATAGCTTATGCACTCCACTCTCAGGAACTAGAGAAGATGAATTGTATGAAGGAACCACGTGATCCTGTACTGTATCTCTGCTTCATCCACTCTAGCTAGCTGAAGCTGCCAGTCTATCCAATATGATTTTCCTGCACTCGGCAAAAGAGAAAACACTCGGCAAAGAAGCTCTTTGACGAGTGTTGACACTGCATGGTACACACTCACTAACAAAGGAAGAAAACAGGCAAAATGCCATATATGAAATTATCTTCTTTTTACTTTTGCATAGGCATGCAAACCCATACTTCTAAGGCATATATTCGAATCCGATGTTCAAAAATATAATATGAGCTTTGCTAACCCACCTAATAACTGCCTAAGCTTATCTTATTTTGAATAAAACTGAGCAGACAAACATGAAACAGAGCAGAGATTTTATGGTAATTATAGTTCCAGAGAAATACCATCTATCCCAATTTATGGGGCCCCAAGACCGAGCTGTTGTGTCACATAAGCAGTAAAAGCAAACTGTAGCCGTCGCTGGACAGTGCACTGGGTATATCTGTTGGCACTAGCGCAGCAAGCTTGGTTATCTGGTAAACGCATTTTGGCAATGCTGGGCTATTCAGTCTTCATGTTTTAGGGCATGCTATCCGTGAGTTCTAGAGCTGTGGCATATGGTCGTTTTTTGCACCAAGAATATGTATATAGTGAAAAAACTAAACATACAGGAACACCATTGCACTTCGATTGACACCTAAGAGAATCTGAGTTTTGAACGATGCTAAGGTTCACGATGAGGCTTCATGTTGCTTCCCTACAAATAGTGTACTATAACAACAATTGTCTTGCTGGTCAGAGTATTTGCATGTAGTGATTGTATTTGTATGGCCAGGCACAGACTGGGATTCATTGCACCTTTACTGCCTTCAGCCCATCTGGTCTCAGACCGGTGGGGCACGGTATGAATAAAGAAACAAGTGCCGTTGGACCTTATATATATAGAGCTCCATGAGAACGAAGATCAAGTGAAGACATGTGTCCCTGTGGTTACTACGCTTGCTCTTTCACATCAAGTAGGGTCACACCACAAAATTTTTCTTGTGATCAGTATGCCTGTGAGGCTTCAGGAACACTCGGCAACGTAACTGCTGGCCAAGCAGTGAGACCGAGGGCGCAGCTAGTGCTGGCAGAGAACAGTACTGTGTGAAAACATGAAGAGAGGATGTAATCATACTTTAGTGCTAATCAGTTGGATGTAGTCGAGCAGTCAAGTGAGAATGTGAAGCTACTAGAAAATGTCCTGCCGTATCATGTACTCTGGCTCACTCGTTCACAAATTTTGCATCGAGCTTGCCTTTCACTCCTCTCAATCATCACAGAAGGTGAAGGCTATAAAATCGAAATCAGATTATTGTTACTTTTGTAGTTATGTCAGTTATATCATTAAATCTATTGAACCATACTTCTGTGTCATACTGTATGTGACTGATCACTAAGGAAAGTATCCACTGCTGCATCATTTTGATGATTGTTCATAGCCCCCTAGGCAGTATAGACTTTTTTAAGGCAAGGAGTAGAGTTGCCTGAATTCTATATGAGCTCATCCGTAGTCCTCGTAGATTTTGAAGTGAATGGCTAATGAAACAATGCAGAGACTGAATCAACTTGAGGCACTGCACTACCAGCTAGCGCATGACGACGAGTGAAGGCAGATGAGTAACACAGAGCTTATGCACACATCTCTCTGTCTCTAGTATTAGGGGCAGATCTAGTACCATTGAAGACGAATTGTATGGAGAAATGACCTAATTAGCAACCTATCAAGAAAACTGAGATAACCAATAAAACAAGTGACTTGTAAGAATTTTTTTTCGAACAGTTGATGTGTAAGAATTAACTGGTGATCCTGTAACTCTGCAAGTCTATCCAATGCTATTTCTGTGTGCGTGCAAATGAGTCTCGTAACTCCCTCGTGCTATCCGTGTGACATTTGTGAACCACTCCTGGCTCTGGCTTCCTTTCCTTTTACTGCTTCCTCTGCTGCTCACTCTGTTGAGAATAACACGTGCTGTCTCTGAAAAATTTAAGCTCAGCATGTGCTATCTCTGAAAAATTGAAGTACACTAACAGGCGTTCTGGGTTTTACTATATATTATGATTTATTACCTTTTTTATTCTATGTATTGCAATAATTACAAAATTATTTGGAGCTGAGAGCCTGAATTGCTGACGGATCAATGGAGATTTGGCACCTTTAGCATGTGCTTCGTTCCAAAGACCAAAGCATGAAAAATGATGGGATAAGTCGATAATGACGACTTTATCATGGTCTGATGATTATGATAATGATGAATTTATTTAAAATTGCATTAATGCGTGGAAATAAAGACCAAAGCATGACAGAACTGAAATTTGCGAAGTTGGATGCAAGCACCTGCCGATAGTCAGTAGATATGGGCAAGGGAAAGTGCTAAGCTATGGACCCCAGCATGGTGTACGACGCGGCACCAGAGGACTGTCAGGTCACTTGTGCCACGAAGTAGAAGATAGGGTGCATTGTTAGCCATATATATAGCTTATATGCAAATGGGGAGGTAGAAGATCATAGCAGCCGTGCACCTGAGATGAGACAAAAGTTGTCTGCTATTTCCAAAGAATGGACTCACCACTTGATAGTAGCCAGTTCTTATTAGGCTTATGAGGCATCAGGAACACACATGTGACCAAAACAAGGTTCCGCGGTACGCACGACCGAAGGAACAATAGGTTGATGTGACAAAGCTGTGAGGTCAAGCTTTGCCGGATGTATGCTGTTATCACTTGCCGGAGTACATTCGCAAGCAAGCAACAGGTGAAAGCTGGAGTGTGTGTGCAGGTGAAGGGCATCGGCACGGCGAAGTGGATCGGCACAAGTACATCTCCTGTATTGCGCAGCAGCTCGGTTCCAGACCCCAATCGACTGGCATCGTAGTCCATCTGTCCTGGACTAGCAGAGGGGTGTATGTAAATCTGAATCCAACTTGCTGGTGAAAATCTACTCCGGTCTCCGGTGGCAGAATTTTACATTTACCTTACCCTAGAGAGTTGGATTCAAGAAGAGAGGACTAGCAGAGATCGAGTCATGTTGACGGCATCCTAGTCGGTGCCTGGCTGCGGAACAGAGGATGATTCCTTGGAAGTTGGATTATCTTTTAGCAGGAATATTGTAGCTTTAGCATGACAAGAGATGAACTCAAATGAAAAATATTTGACTTGCTTCCAAGATAATGATAAATGTCATACCAAAGTTTTGATAAGGAGGGAACCTGAACGTTTTGATAAGGAGTTGAGACCCAGCACTGATTGGTTGTTCTGGGGTAATGCTTCTGCCTCCACCTGCGGCGGTACACCGGGCAAGTTCCACCACCCTCAAGTTGCGTGTGGGGCGGATAAATTATTTTTGCCCCAGCATTTTTGGCGCAAAATGCGCGGCTACATATATGTTTTTAAATTATATAAAATACAAAAAATGTCCATAAATCATGGAACTTGTTGAGGTGTGACTTTAACACATAGAGGCTGGGACAAAAAATTGATAAGGTTTCGATCAAGTTGTGATGTATGATGGCTAAAACTCATGTATCTCCGCGTGTGATCACTTGTGAAACTAGAAGATAGATATATAAAAACTCATTGTGCCGATGATAACTTGTCTTTCTGGCACCATTGGGTCAATTGGTACTTTCTTTGTGTCTTTGCAAGGCTTTGCTTTTTCTTGTGCCTTCGCGTTTTCAGTTTCAAGCTCATCATCCTCTTCTTCTTGTATCATGTGGATATTTTTGAAAGCCGGGCTTGCATCTCTTTCTATGTTTCCTACCTCTGTTTGATCACCGAAGACGGTTATGATGCCATTGACTGCTGGCATCTTCTTGCATAGGTATGGGCAGCTTACTATGGCTTCAAAGGCGTTTAAGCTTCCCCTTCCAAAGATTATGTTGTACTGGCTGTGCATTTCGACAACATCGAACGTTATTTGTTCTGTTCTTGCATTATTCACTATTCCGAATGAAACTGGCAAGACAATTCTGCTAATGGAGTTTATTTTCTTTCCGCCAAAGCCTACTAATGGGTGCTCGGCTCTTCCTAAAGTTTTTCTATCAATTTGCATTGCGTCTAAGGTTCTTGTGAATATGATATCTGCTGAGCTACCACCATCTATCAGAATTTTTGTTACTGCCCAACCTTCGATGTTTGCTTCTATGACCATTGCATCCATATGGGGGTAATCTTTATGTTTGAGATCTTGTTTCTGAGAATGTGATTGCCATTTGAGACCATCTTGTTTTCTTGAATGGACCTTCAACTGCTATGGAGTTTACTCTTCTGAAATAATTTCTTCTTTCATTTCTTGTATCTAGCTCCATGCTGTTTTCTCCGAAGATTGTCATGATTCTACCTTTGCTTGGCATGACTGCATTCTCCGTTGCTTGCTGAAGCTTCGGTTGTGTTGTTGTTATACTAGGTTTGGTGATTGCTATTTGCCACTAAACTTTTAGGGTAGAAACTTTGCTGCTGACTTGGGCCCCATTGACTTTGTGGGCACATTGCTAACGGTTGACAGTTGTAGATTGGCGGAGGTGGTGGCAACATGTGCTGGGGGTAAGTTACTGGCATGTAACTTGTTCTTTGGGGAGCTAGATGGTTGATAATTTTCAGCTGCGAAGTTGCTCTGTTCTCTTGTTGCACTTCTTCAATGCTTTTTTTTACTTTTCGACACATCTTTGATGTGTGGCCAGCCCCTTTGCCATGTATAATGCAATACAATTCTTCGGACCTCAAAATTTTTCTTTCGAAGTTTCTGCTTTGGTTGTTATAATTTGGTCTTTGTTGGAAATTTTTCTTGAAATTTCTGCCATTTTGGAAATTTCTTTGATTGCTTGAGCTTGGTCCTTGGTTGTTGACTTGCTCTCGACATGTTTCTTTCTCCATTTTCTTCTTCTATTCTTTTTCTGTAGTCTTCATCGGATTCACAGTACTTTCTCATTTCTTCATATAGTTTTTCGACTATGGTCGGTCTTTCCCTTTTGAAGTGCGAGGAAAGTTGGCCTGCTCGCAATGCTTTGATTGCTACTATGATGATGACTTCTTCTGGTATGTTTGGTATTTGAGCTTTCGCTTGCATAAATCTTTTGTAGTACTGGCTCAGCGGTTCTTTTGGTTGCTGCTTGATGTTGAAAAGATCATCGCTTGTGAGCTCAACTCTTTGTAGGCCTTGGAAATCTAAGAGCAAGGTCATGCGAAGTTGATCCCAAGATTTGATTGACCTTGGTTTTAGTGAAGAGTACCACTATTGCGCTGGTCCTCTTACTGCCATGATGAGTGACTTCGCTAAGGTGTTTACATCTCCCCCACTTGATGCAACTGCTGCTTCAAAACTCATAAGGAATTGTCTTAGGTCAAACATGCCATTGTAAGTTGGGATGATGTTGAATTTGAAACCTGTTGGCCACTTCGATAGGTAGATGTCGATTGATAAGGGCGACTCTGTGTCTATTGTTGCTATTTGGCTTTGGTTTTCTTTGCTGTTGGTGTTTTTGCTTGCTGAGTTTGGTTCTTGAATCATGACTTCGCTCTCGTTTTCTAATTCATCGTTGAGCTTTCTTAATTCGGCTTCTGCTTCTGTGATCCTTTGTTTTAAAGAGTTTTCTCTTGTCATTTTTCTTGCTTCCTCCAGCTGTTTTTTTTTACGATGAGTTGGTCTTCGAGTTCTTTGAGTCTTCTTTTTTCGTTCTGAGTTTCTTCTGCTTCTTGAATACGTCTGTTTTCTGTTTCTGTCTCATCTTCCAACAGTGGGTCTCTGTCTTGATTTGGATTGTCTTCAGCCGAAGCTGTTTTTCTGCTGGGTCTTGCCATTTTGCGTCCGCTTGGTGGTCGTGGGTGTCTTTGATCACACAAACAGACGACGCCAGATGTTGGGTAATGAGTTTACACGAATAAGATGAACACAATATGTTGCTCGTAATTATCTTCCATCCTCCCCAAATTTACATCGGGGGGTGGTATTTATAGACCCCCCTGGCTTCGTCATTTAAAGTAGCTTACAAACATGGTCGTAGCATTTCTCACACATTTAGCTATAAAGTGCATCGGCGAAGTGGTGAAACAAACTTCGCCCTTTCTCTTTTGTCTCCTCGAACCACTTTAGGCCTGATCCTGATTTCTTGGCTTGGCTAATGACCTCCTTGTTTCTCCATGCGAAGTCATCATGACCGCTTTGCTGATCATCAGGAATATAGCAAAGTCTTTCAAATCATCTTCGCCATGTGTCCTGAAACATGTAAACACATATAGCGAAGTTTGAAATTTACAGTCAAGTACCCACGTGGTCTTCGCTGAGCATCCGAGGTGTAGCAAAGTCTTCTTCGCCAATCAGCTTGAAATATGCGGAAATTCGTGAGCGAAGTCGAAAATATGTGCGACGAAGTATTTACGCTATCTTCGCTGTATTCATTAGCATCTCAGATGTTTGTAATAAAATGTTTGTCAATAAAGTTTAGAAAGGATGTTTGTATGTCAAAGTTATTATACATGCATGTAAGATCTGCCTGTCTTGTTATACATGCACGGCAGATCATATTGGCTCAACTGCATGTCTTGTTATACATGCACGGCAGATCTGCATATCCTGCTTGCATTTCACAACAGCTCCGTGGTCCGAGACAACATTGGGTCAGGTCGTCAGACCCCTATCATCCCAGTCCATCGATCAGTCTCATAGGGGTAGTTGGGGGGGGGGGGGTGTGGGTCTTTACAATTCTACGAATCCACTTGATGGTCTTTACAATTCCAGTGTCTGAATTTTACAGTTCCCTTACTTGTAATGGAAAATTTTCATTTCCCTGAAAATTTACCTACTATAATTTACTAACCAATATAAAAAATTTGTAGCTAATTAAAACGATTAGGTGGTCATGTAATAAAGAAATTTCATTATCTTGTAAAATCTTCAATGCAGGGTAAGCTTGGGACAATTAAATAAAATATCTCCATTCACAAAACTTCAAATTTTAGTTGCCTCCTAAGTGAAGAAATCTGGAGATGGACAAAGTTTTTTTTTATATTACCAAGGAAGTATCGTTGTTGTTAGCGGGGATTTATGCATGTAACACAATATATTCTTTCTTCCTTGGAACTAGACGACTAAACCCCAGTTTGTTAGTTGACGTGGCCTCAATGTTATTAACTTATTGTTTCTTTCTATTTTGATTATTTTTTAGACCTTCTTTGTATCTTATTTTATCCACTAAATCTATGGTATCCACCGGTATGAACTTAAATTTGATCGCCTTTCATATTTCACAAGTTGTGGCAAGTTCAATACTCCATTTGCAAGCTGCTTTGATAATCTAATTACCCTTCACGAGCAATATCGCATCCTTCATTATGGTCTCAAAAATTAGCAATTGCTTTATACGAAGAAGGATACCGCGTTGTTTATATCAGATATTTTTATACTTTATTATAGGAACAGTATTTGTTAATAAATATCGCTTTGGAATATAATTATTCTTTTGGCTGCCGGTGCCAAGGATGATTGATGCAACTACATGGGTCAATATCATCTATTAAGCTGGATAAAGGCTAGATCATACCATTTCCATTACATTTTACATCAACAAAAGAGAGAATGCCTCAACCATACCATTCCCATTACATTTTACGTCATGTGTAGTTGATTGACATCGTTTTATTGACTTGTAATTTGTTTAAAGGAGTAAAGTCTAGTGAACTATAATGCGACTGTGTTTTCTCTCTGTTGTAGCGACGCCAGTTACAGTGACTTATACATTGGTTACTATAGGCTAGCGATTGCTGGCACTAGACCATGCCACCTTGGATCTGGGACTGCACGATGGTATGCTCATGGAACTGCGCATGCGACCATTGCATATAGTCTAGTTCAACATCTTCTGCGTCATTGACAGCAGCTAACTCAGTCCTCACCAGCGCAGCTATTGACCTCTGTGGGCTCGCTAGGATCTGCTGCACCATCGACCATCATGGCCTCACCTTCTCTATGGTATTGGTCATGCTTGCCACCTATTTGCTCATCATCACCGTGGATTTCTTTCTCGTTGCTAATCCTGCCTCGGATTTTCTTACCATCTTTGTGCTTTCACTCTATGTCTCAGGACTTTGCAGATGCTTCGAGAGGATGTAGTAGTCTTGGGAGGTAACAGGATCAGTCAGAAAATGTTGAAGTTTTCTGTCGTCCCCGCCCTAATGAATAGTATGCGACCGCACTGAATTCTAGAGCTGCTGCCAGCAATTGGCAGTTGACATCTGAGAATGGATGAAGGACTAGTCAAGTGAGGTGCCTTGATTATCATCTAATATACTGTGCCTTTAACCATATCTTTACTTGTTTGGTACCTCTGTACTCAAATAAATTTGTTTTGCTTCATAGCCTTCAGGTCAGTCTGTTTTTTCTTCTTTTTCTCTCATGTGTGCAACCATTTTTACTAAGTTTCATCCTGTTCACAGTTCGTATTTAATGACATGATATTTTGACAGATAGATGCTAAAGAGAGATTATGTCGCACACTGCAAGAGGTTCTTAGGTTTTGTAGAATTTAATTTTCTTTTCCACATGCATTTAGAATTTGAGACTAGAGCGAACTTGGCTGTATAATCTTGCTGTGATGTTCCTTCCCTCCTAATAACATAAGCTAGAATTAGATATTGCAACTGGTTGAATTACCCATCCTAGCTTTGGAACACTAACTACAACAAAGCCACTTGAGTTTCTTCAGGGTCAAATAATTTCTTATTTATATATCTTCAAATGTTCATATACAAAGGAAATAAAGGAAGTAGGACCGTTATATATAGTATATTGGGATACTACATGGTGGATAGTTGCACTGAATTTGTGAAACATGACGAATTAGGTAGAATGTCGTTTCCCTGCCGGTATATATTGTAGGGGCCTGCAAGTGGGGAAATAGATGAGTTGAGATCTGAGCTGAGAGAAAGTGCAAGAAGGAAACGATATGGCGATTATATGTACTATTTGGATATGGATCCTCTTTCCAAAGAATAGAGTCATCACATGATTAGAGTGACCCATGATAGGCTTGTGAGGCGTCAGGATCACACATGCGAACAAAGGGTAAAGAGTAACTAGTATGGAAAACTACGATCCTCCCCTGTTTGCATGATAGGATGATATCACAGATATTAAGGAGCACCTATTCAATCTCGATATCATGTTATCTGCTCTAGTTGAAGAAGAAAGTTATTATGAAATATTAGTCATTTGTTTATCTTTTTGGGTTGACCTGTTGTGGGTACTAAAAGTCATCAGCAACAGCTGGGGATCACAATGCTATAGTGTTAATCTACATCCTATTTTCCAACTGTACCGCTGTCTCCTGCACAGATCTATTCAATAAATGGTGCCATTGTTATATTTGAACTTGGAAAAAAAAACAAGGTCCAATGGTGAAATGTGTCCGGTGAAATGCAGTGGCACAACTTTGAACAACAGCTAGCTGGCCCAACAAGTCATACTACCAACCTATTTTTTCTTCTGTTGTAAATTTTGTTCTCAAGCATAGGAGGCCACTCTCTGCCTCATTCGTTTACCACGGCAACAAGGTGGGCTGCAATTGAAGCTCGGCAGAGAGGGGAAGCACAGCAGTACATTATTCGTATTGTGCAATGGGAAGCTCGGCAGACATCCATGCTTAAATCAATTTGGCAGCTAGCAGTGATAATTACACGCCAGAGGGAAGTTCCTTCTGTCACAATAGATGGATTGCATCCATCGCACAATGCATGTTCCATATGCCTTTCAGACCCACAATCAAGCAAATCCAATGAACTTCTTCACGAACTCTACCCGAGATTAATCTATCCTGAAAGTATACTGGTTGTCTGGGCATCTTCCTCTGGCACAGCTAAAACTACATCAGCTAATATTACCAATTTTGTGTTCGTGTTGAAACAACTTCAATATATATCGGAAACACCTACAATACTGCCAAGACGCACAGATATTGGAAGAACCCAACAACCACATGAACAGTGACAATCGATTCCTCTGTACCTTGAGAATTATATGTCATTATGGACGAATAATTTACCATAGCCACATCTAAGTATGCACCGCAACACACACCCTTCTAGAACCACCAAATCTTGGTTGGCGGATGGTGAAGCAAATTTGAACATGTCCAAAGTTGAAAAAGGCCTCTTCTGATTTTGATCCCAAACCACCTAACCTATTGAAGCGGTCCAGACCAACATCAAACCTAGATCGGGCCAACTATCTTGCCATGTCAGCTCCGGCCTCTTCACAGGTCATTTACTCAAGAAGTTGAAACTTGTATCTCCGGGAACATATAATTATGTCGTGTGGTAAGCCTACAAAATAAATGGTACAGAGATCTTTGCTTGATAGCCATGTGAGGATGTGGAGGGCCCGGTAGATCATGTCACCTGTCACACTCTATTTTCAAGGATAAATATAGAATGTATAAATAGCCTTATATGCACCCCAGGAACAGTCGCACGTATAAGATGATAAATTATAAAGAATATCTTCACCCTGTTTATTACATAATGAACCAATATTTATCATAGAGTATTGCACATAAACAATAAATAACTAAGATATCTTTATTGCGAAAACTTCACACAGGGACACGCCGACTGGTGAACACCAAGCCTAGTACTCATCACGATAGCTTTCATTCCAACCTTCATCTGTTACCCATCCGGGATTTTCCAAAATTAAAAATAAAGAAAGCATAAGTACACAACCGTACTCAACAAGCATAACATGGGTTAATGAGACTTAATAAAGCTGACTCTGTTTGACTGCATTTAGCTTTTATAATTAATCATATTGAAGCATAGCATCAAGGTAGTAAAAATTCCCATATATTCATGATCAAGATAACATTAACGAATGCGTAACAAAAACGATATTAAGATGAACACATTAACAATTAAAGAACCATTATCTTTAATGTAAATGTGTCAAGGCCGCCCTGACCGTGGGCACGGATAATATATTGATTTAAACTCTGATTAGAGGTGTACACTTTCACTGTGAGTCATATTTTGCAACCGAGTGGATTTATAACTTTCAAACCACTACAAAATATATAAAGCCTCCTATAGGTTCTCCTAACCAATCAGAGATGCGAAAAACGTTAAGTGTAGGAACTCCTCTTCCAACATGACACAATCCTTCCCGGCTATACTCATAAGGACAGAGGCTGTCCTAGACCCAACTTCTAGACCACTAATCAGCTAGAAAAGGGCCTACAAGTGACTCGAGCTAGAGCCATATAGCCCTTGCAGCTGTATGGATTATCCATGATAAATCACTTACAGACAAGAGTTCAAGTTTGTTAAAAGTCATCGTTTTTGTTGATAGCATAACATACATCAAGTTATAAGATCATGACCATTAGAGCACTAGCATCATAACTACCCAATGCAACCCAAAAGATTCAAGGAATCAGGATATCAAAGCTAGTTATAATTTCTAGGTCATCAAGGAAACACATGCATATGAATTATAATTTATGGTGTATAGTTAACAAGGAAGATCTATGCTATACTTGCCTTGACTCACAAAGTCTTGCTGGTCCTGCTAATCCTCAAAGTAGCCTTGCTCAACAAAAACCTCACCGTCTGTACTCGACATTAACAATCAACACTAGACGATCCAATCGAGCATACATACATGAAGCAAACAAGAGTTATTAGAGGAATAGTACATCAATCTCATCAAAACAGAATAGAAAGTTATAAAACTATTCTACACGCTACTATAATTACACAGACGTCAAGTCCACCGAAAACGGAATTATAACGGCGAAGATATGAATTTTTAAAGATTTCCTATAGATAAATAAATACATTAAATATGAACTAATTCCAAAATATTTTAACAATGGCATCACTGTGTAGATTATGAAATTATGAATCTAATAGAATTTGAACGGATCCAATCGGAGTTAAAACGTGAAAGTTATAAGCCTTTGAAAATAATGGCAAAACTGTAAATAGAGAAAAACCTATTCTAAAACTGTAAAGAGAATACGTTTTTCCAGTGAAGGAAACGTATTCTGGGGCCTGTTAATAGGAAAATACGCTTTCCAGTGGATAAAGCGTATTATGGATCTGTTAAACAGGAATTACGCTTTCCAGTAGAGAAAACGTATTCTGTCGAGTCCGCCAAGCGTATTTGGCAAATCTGCCGGCCAAAAGGTTACGGGAGAACCAGACCCGTTAGATCTGAGATAGATGGCTCAGATCGGTTCGGGCACTCGGCCTCACCGGGTACGACGACCAACGCGGCGGCTGCCATCGCCAGCGACGAGAAAACGCGCCGGAGAAAGTGAACCGGCCCACTCCGGCCACCAAATCGGACGCGACTGGTACTGTTCGAGAGAGGAGCTCACGCCGCGCTCACCTAGCAGGAAGATGGAGGCCGAGAGGTATCGGGGTCGGCGAGAAGCTCGGCGCGGCGAACGGCGGCGAACTGCAATCAACGGCGACTCGAGTTAGGACGAATTGAACCAAAAGAACAACTTCAAGATGCTCAGGAGGTCAAGGCGATGCTTGCCAGCTAGCTTATGATGAAGATGACCCGTCGGTGGCGGCCAATTTAGAGCTCCGGTGGAACCCGTCAATGGCGGCTAGGGTTTTGCGTGGCGGCTGCTGTGCGAGGCGAAGGCGGCGGCCGATAGGGTTTTGAGTAGGGGCCGCGAACGCAGTTAAAGGATTAAATAGCCTGGGGGCAAGGTGGTGCGACCGAGCGCGGACGGCACGGGGTGGCACGGTCGGGGTCGGTCTCCACGCGTGAGTCCGAGTCGGGGACGAACCGGAGGAGGACGACGATGACGCGGTCCCCACCTCTTAGCCAGACGGAGGGAGCCGAAGACGGACGCGGGCGGCGACCGACTCGGTTGATGGGCTGCGGCCGGCCCAAGAAGAAGGACGGCGCACGCGGCAGCGGCTTGTGGCTTGATGGGCCGGAAGAAAAAGGGCCAGCGCGGGGGAAAGCGGCCACCGGCCAGAGAGAGGCGGGGAGAGTAGACCGCCGGTTGGGCTGTCGGGCCAAAAAGCAGGAAAGGAGGAGGAGGGAAGGAAAATGACTTTTCTTTTATTTGAATCCTTTTCAAAAGCAAATTCAAATGAATTTTAAATTCCAAATCAAATCCAACCATCACAACAAAGAATATGCACCAGCATGAATGCACAAACAACTCCTACCATGATGCATCTTTATTTTCCTTAAAACACCTATTTTGCATATATTAAAAGCTCACAAAAAATACAATTAAATCATTTTTGGCTATATTAAAAATATGCAAAAATTAGGGTGTTACATCACCCCTCAATAATGTTAGCTGTTAGATAAGGATTATACATGGACTCAATATCCATGGCAAATGGCAGTATGTATTAGGCCTGGAAGCACGAAGCACTGTTGGCGCTGTTTTCAGGCGAATTCGACCCGGAGTCCATTAACTTTGATTTGGCCAGTTTTGACACCGATGATATTTATGCCCTATGCGTAGCAGGTTTGTCGCAAAATACTACTGTGTAAATCACAACCATGTTTGTTTCTCTGTCATGGGCGGAACAAACTCTACTTCTGCGTAATCACAATAATTGTTGTATCTGTATACATGTGTTTATGATTGACATTTATTTATTGGCAGGTAAATATGTGCCCCATGTAGCTTGATTGTTATCTCATCTAAGGCAATGGAACCTAAGATTGAAACAATGCAAAAGGGTAGGTATTTTTCCTATTTATTTTAACTGTTTCAAAATGTTTCACATTCTTTTAAATCCAGGGTTGTGAAATTTCTTTGAGCTTTTACCTCCATAAGTAAATGGAGTACTATTATAAGGCCTAAAATGACAGCAAGTTTATCTTTAGTTGACGTGATGTCTCTTCATGTGTAGTAGTCGTGTGTTCCACGAACTGTTTCTATACTTAAAATCAGTACTATTAGAATTGCTTCCTATATATACTTAAAATCAGTAATGGTTGATGAAATGAGATCCGAATAATTCCAGTTTAATGTGGCGCCCTATGCAACCTTTTCATAATTCAGAGGGTCTCTTTGGTTTCCTAGATATAGTGAAAACAAAAACATAATGCACCATTTTAAAATTATTAGAAATTTCAAAATATATGCCATTGGTCTGATGGGTCACTAGAATCGAACAAGTTTGTCTCATTTCCCCCCAAATACTGATGATAAATTGACCGTGTCTCATTTCCCCACAAATAGCAATGCAAATTATCTGGATATAGATACAATTGTTGCTACATATATATGATGGTGAAAGTATTGATGGACACAGGACACCGGATGAGTCATTGCCACTTTATGTAAGACTTCAACCCTCATGATGTCAGATGGTGGGGCACACTGAAAAATTTGTATTAATGGAGCAATATGCAGGTACCTGGAAAAATATATGGAGCACTTAGGGGATGGAACATCAAGTGCAGACACTGGTTGATGTGGTTACTATGCTCTTCGATATGGAATAGGGTCACGTGGAGGATGGAACTTTGTTCCATTATCTAAAAAACTAAATAGGGTCACAAGACCAAAGAATCTTGAGGAGTAGGCCTGTGAGTTGCGGATGAACAAGCTGCAGACTGAGTTACACCGAAGGCATAGCTGGTGCCAATAATTTCATTCATAGAATGCTCAATCAAGCACCCTGCATATAAGTTCAACATCCCGCCTAATTGATTCACCACGGAAGCTGATGTGTGCTTACCCAGGTTGCAAACAATGGGAGTGGTGGGAACTTGGTGAATCAACGACTGGTGTTTGCGGAAGCTGACTGGTGTGATGGACCCACATTTAAGGGTTGTTCTACATAGGCTGGGGCGTCTGCAGTGGAATACTCGTGATGCAACTGTAGCCGTGGCAGTCCTCACAGACACCTTACATAGTCCGCATCCAGCAGTGGCCCTCCTTGCCCCAAATGTAATGCCGTCGCAAACCTCCTCTCAAGGACTGGAGACAATCGCCCTCTGACGTGAATGGATATATTCTGTTGGATCTGGCTGGCAATCTGTCAAGGAATTGTACTTCTTTGCAGGAAGCCCACTCATTGACGTATACTCGGAAGGCGGATCTGGAAGGGATGGCATGGCATGCATGGGCTTGGGTTTGGGCTTGGCATGCATGGGCATGTGCCATGGGTAACCCATAGAATGCCATGTCCCTCCTATGTGTATATGCCTTTTCTTCTCGACAAATCTGGATTATGCGTTGGTCAACATTGCTTTTTCAATCTTCGTCAAAACTACAAAATTTAGAAAACCCACGATGCAATCTGCAGTTGGTGCATATGTGTCACCAATATAGAAAGAAATTGAGGAGCTCTTTGCCTTGCGCACATACTACAAATGGCTAGTATAGAGGCAGCTTGCCCAACCGCCTGTAATTTTCCTCCTCTATAAAGCGGCGATTTCTATATTCATCTGCCTAGACGTCCCTAGAAATGATATTTGTAGAGACTGCTGGGAACAATAGCTGCCTCTACAAAACAATTTTTAGAGGCTGTTTTTACAGAAGTTGTTTTGGTTCATATCCCCTCTACAACTCGGTTTGCAGAGAGGCAGGTAATGTTTCCAGCCCTCTCTGAAAAATTTTCCCCACAAAGTTCAAACTGAATTTATGATTTTTGTACACACGCATATACATAGATACATATATACAGTCACAAGTACAGCTGTGAGACCGATGCTATATATGTCAGAGGTGAGACTAAAGATGCAAACAAACTTGTGTATTGTTTACTAGTTCATTGGTGTTAGCCTCTCAAAAAGATATGAAAAGGAATCCGTGATAATATAACCCTGGATAGCATGCCAACGGCCATGTGTGGCTTATTGATTTTCTGCTGAATATATTAGAATTGTGTGAGCGTGTTGCATTCGTCTCCTTCCATGAAGATATCTGCTATCCAATCCTTGTACTCATGTATCAGCAGGTCTACGAGGTCAAACTGAAGGGACTGATCACTAATGAAAGCATCCCCTCGGTAGTGCAGAGACCTTTTTAAGGCAAGAAGTAGAGCTGCTTGCAATATGTGTGAATCATCCGTGGTCTTCATAGACTTGGAAATGAATGGCTAATGAAACCATGCAGGGGCTGAGTCAACTAGTGGAACTACACACCAGCTACCCCACGACGAGAAGCGAAGGCAGGTGGGTAGCATAGAGTTGAATAAAACCAGTAAAGAATTGTATGAAGGAATGATCACGCCGTATCAGTGGCAGATCTAGAAACGGATCAAGGGGGAGCTAAACAATACTACAAGGCTAGAAATTGTAATAATTATGTATTAATAATAGGCAAAAACAAAAAATTGTACCATGTATTAATAGACAAAGAACATAGAAATTATACAATTATTTATTAAATATAGACAAAGCAGAAGGGTTGTTCCCAGCATTTTTGGCCCACGAGGGGAGCGGCAGGGCCCCCCCCCCCCCCCTCCCCTGCTGCCTCACCGTGAACATAGCAATGTGCGGTATATGTGCAAAGCAAATGCGCATCAACGCTTGCTGAAGATTCTGGCCTAATTACCAACGTATCAAGAAGACTGAGATAGTAGTCCATTAAAAACAGATGCGTCATCAACTCTTGCTGAAGCCGCCAGTTTATCTAATATAATTCTATTGTGTCTGTATGCTTGCTTCTGCACTCCACCCTGGGTTATTTACTTATAGAACAGGTCCTACGAATCAATCTAGAACATCCCTCCTGCTATCTCTCTGGCCTTTGTGAACGAAACTTGTATTGCTGTGGTACAAAGCTGGCTCTGCTTCCTTTCTTGTTGCTGCTTCTTCTGCTGCTCTCTCTGCTAACACAGCATGAGCTGTCTCCGAAAAAATTAAGTACAGCACGGCTGTCTCTGAAAACTTCAAGTGCACTAACAGTTGTTTTTTGGGTTGTATGATATAATATTATTATCTTATTACATAACTTACTATGTTATTTTATATATATGTATATGTATTTGTAATAATTACAAAATTATGTGGTGATGAGATGCTGAATTGCTGATGGATAAACATAGAAAAGGATAAGCATGCAAGCCCTGAACTATTTTGCTGCATAACATTCGGTGAATATACACTAGCTGTGGGGTGGCCCCATCATTCAGATTTCAGGGGCGTGTGGTGCTTAAGCCTCTCCCATGGCAGCTGAGCCCAGTTTTTTTCTCATCGGGAATCCCTCAGAGTTTTATCCATGGATGCTTTTAGAATGAGGGCTGAACTTGCTCGTTTGGAGGTACAAGACGAAATACTGACGTCCAGCCATCCTGGTGCATATGACGTGTTCCGGCCACAAAAAAAGGTCCCAGTAGTCGCCGCTTGTGACGTTGTTCTGCCTCCAGACTCGCAAAGCACATCAACACTCCATCCATCGACCAGCTCGTTCTTGCGGCACCAGCGCCCCGTACTAGTGGAGTCCTACGCCTAGCACAAGGGCGTGTACAGCTTCCACTGGATCTCGCCATTTCCGATAGCTGTTGATAGGCAGCAGCAGCATGGCACTACAGCAATGCGGCAGACAGTTGGCCGCAGGTCGTGCAGCCTCCAGGTTCCATTCCTCACTGAGGGCTGAACAGAAATGGATGTAGGTGGTATCGAATGGGTGCCTGCCCGATCGTCTGTTAATGTTACACCATAACTCCTGGCGCCTCTCAATCCTATATTACTATCAAAGTAGACTCCATCAGCTTGCATTAGACACAACATGTTTTTTCTTTACTTTTGTTTATGTATCCCCTACCGAATATAACCCCATGCCTTTTTTCCCTCCTATTTTACTCTGTATCCGCTACCATATATATACTCCTAAAAGATACTTTCTAGCTACACACGACTCAGCATTCTTGGTGGAAATGAACACGCCGTGCTCAAATCAACATGCTTTTTTAATTGTTTATGACCTGCATGCAATTCTGATTTTTCTCGCATCATTAAGATTGCAGAATATCAATTGCTGGACATGGGCATCTGATCAGAAGTCACGGGTAACCAAAGCGTTTTATAGCCCTCCTTGGTAAATCAAACAAAAAAACGAAAACAAGTGAATGAAACTAGGGAGCTCATCAATGGGCACACCGAGCCCATCCTAGGGGGCGACGACGTTGCTCTTCGGAGGAGCGCCGCTTGCCTCAATTGCTAGAGAAGCGGAAAACGCCATATCTGCTTCTAGGACACAAGATCCGGCCTCCATTTCATTGGATCCAGTGCCAAGAAGCCCGCCGGCCTAGGATTCGCCGCCTGGTGTGGCCCTACTATTGATTCGGCTGCCATCCAAATGGATCTAACCAAGGTAGGGAGTGGACTGCATCCGACGTTAGGGAGGAGGAGGTATCAGATCTAGCACCACTCCACTGAATCTGGCCGCCACCACCTCGTATCATCGTGGCCCCACATCACGCACCACCAAGCCACATGCACCATAGATAGGGAGAGGGTGACTGAACCATAGACAGAGAGAGAGGAGGCAATCACCAAAAGAGATGCGGGGAGTGTGACAGGCATGAGCGCCGGGAGGAGAACCGCGAGCTTGACGTGCCCACCGTCGGGTGTTGTTGGTGTTAGGGAGGGAGAGGGAGACATGCGTGAGAGGGAGAGACGATGGAGGATGGCGGCTGAGGTGCAAGTGGCTTGGAAATTGTGGAGTCGGGGGCGCTCGGTCGCCCATGAGTGGATGGTGAGATGCGGCTAAGTGGTAGGTGGATGTGAGGGTTAGCGTTTGCAATGTTTCCTGATATACTATGAAGCCCCTATCGGGTCTAGATGGGTTGTTTGGGCCACTATTTACCGATGTGGGCCTTAATAGCTAACTGCCTCAATTAATGCATTAACTAGGGCGGTTGTGTTAGTGAAACTGCCTTCGTTGATGTATTTTACATAACGGTTATTGTAACCGTATTGGTTATTGCCTCTAGGTTGAAATTCCTGCCCACCTCGAGCTGTTTTCAAATGTTCGTGGTAATTTTTTTTACTATTTTGGATCAAATAACAAAGACATTGTTTTCGAGTGAAGATGTGGCTTTTCTGGAATGAATTGAAACATTGCATTTGTCTAATAGCTTAAATATTTCCCAGTCTAGAGGTAAAGATATGTGGCCAGGCGGTATAATCGTGAAAACACTTGGTCATTCATATTTTGGAACTTAGCTGACGGACATGAAACGATAATGTGACTAAACAACCCTATACAAAGCCACCCATTGAGGCCATTTGAAGATTATTCTACACTTTGAGGGCTATAGTTTCATATTTTATAGTTGGGTGTTTATGTAATCAAATTTTGATATTTTAAAGAGTTTGAAGATTTTTTCATATGCCACATCAGCGAAACCATCTTAAAATTATTCCAGGGGTCATCTAGGCTGTTTTCACTAAATTGAAGGGAAAAATAGATGGTTTCGTAGGTGAGGGAGTGAAGTAGACAACCACCAATAACCAAGGGAAAAATAGATGGTTTTGTAGGCTGTTTTCCAATGTTTGTTATAATTTACATCGTCAACGTTTTGTTTGGAGCTTAAAAAAAATATTTGGAGAGAGAATCAAGAAAGTAGTTCATTGAATGGAAGAGCGGTGGATAGTTGCATTGAATGAATCCTGACACATTAGTTAGGTGTTGGTTTGCTTCATCCAAATATATAAAACATTGCAAATGGGGAAGTAGAAGATGAAAAGAGCCGTGCAGCAGAATCGAGGGATTGGTGAACGGAGTGAACTATGGGTGCCATAAGTATGTTGGTATTGTTGCTCCTCCTTGTAAAGAATGGAGCTCGGTTTGTGAGGCATCAGGGTGATAGATGTGACCAAATATTCCAAGGTAGGCAGGACTGTAGGAGCGAAAGGTTTTGCTGAACAATCTGAGAGGCTTAGCTTTGCTGGATATATATACACAGTAATTACGTGGCGTTGCAAAATTGGCACTGAGGTACCAGGTGAATGCTGGAGCGTGACTGGAGATGGGAATGCGTTGCCATAACTGCGCCTCTTGCTTTGCGAACCAGGTCGGTGGCCCTCACAGGCTACAGGAAATGCTAGCTTTGCCGACTGCCAAATACTTTGTTGACTGTTTTTTCTCGACACTAGGCAAAGATCTACCTTTACCGAGAGCCATGTCAGGCAGTCGGCAAAGCCGGCTTTGCCGAGTGCCTGCCTTTGCCGACTGCCTGGCACTCGGCAAAACCTTGGATTTGCCGAGTGCCAGGCAGTCGACAAAGTCTGGCACTCGGCAAAAGATGCCAGTCCTGGACGGCATCCACGCCGTCACCTTTGCCGACAGCCACGCCGTCAGCAGTCGACAAAGGTGGCAGCCTTTGCCGACTGCTAGCCTGTCCGGCAGTCGGCAAAGGCTCTTTGCTGAGTGCGACATGAGGCCCTCGGCAAAGATTTTTTTTTGGTTTTCAATCCTAGTTTTTTCTGTTGCCTTGCTACAGTAAATACATTCTAAATTCCAAGTTTGGGGTAATTTTGATTTGTTTTCTATATTCCGTTAATTTTTTTTGTTTCTTTGATTTTTTACGGCAACTACAGATTTGAACTGCAAGTACATAAAATATTAGAATCCGGTGATTCCAAAAATAATATTCATGATTTTTGGAGCATGTTGAGGCCGTATGCAGGGCCTCGCGTGAAATTTCGACCGTGTTGGTGTCGGAACACGCCGAGTCACGC
>CM041636.1:9706597-9841736 GCA_023333625.1 Bothriochloa decipiens | reverse complement strand
AGGAGGAGGAGGAGGGAAGAGGTTCGCCGGCCTTCACCCCGCCATCTTCTCTGTGTCGCATCCCCGTCAACGCACGTGTCGTGACTAGGTATATCACCCTTCTCTGCTTGTCGGCCTGCGTGCCGCTCTAGTCATCGGCCTACGTGCCGTTGTGATTGTTGGCCTTCGTGCCGTTGTTTATGGATGTCAGCCTTCGTGCCGCTCTTTTTGCATGTTATCGAGACCTCCCCGTGTAGTTGTCGGCCATCGTGCCGTGTAGTTGTCGGCCATCATGCCTGACATGTATCTATGGTTGTCGGCCATCGTGCTGTCTTTTCTTGCAGGTTTGGTAACCTCCCCGTATAGGGGAGGTGCTGCCAAAATTTTTCAGTCTCACTAATTGTTTTTCTTTTTCAGGAGGGCTCCCATTGGAGGCTAGCCGGAGGAGCACGACTGGGCACTGCCCTGCTATCCTGTCTTCACCGGCACCTGCGATATGACCTCTCTTTCCATCACATGTAGTCGTAGGTTGCGTTACCTAGTTAGGCGTCTCCTGTCCGAAACGGATACGGTTGGAAGTATGCGTTCTTTGCATATGTATAACCATATCTGTTTCGGATTGTCCACGTTATTTGGACAGCCCGAGGATGCGTAGACGAGGTTAGCTTCCATGTTCCGCTCCCGTCCGAGTCGGAGTTTCGACAGGACCTCCCCGTTGTTCTCCGGATACACACTCTCCCCGCCGAGACGTGTATCGGGAGAACAGCGGGGAGGTGCTACCGAAATTCCGTCTCGGACGGGAGCGGATTATGGAAGCTAACCTCATCTGCGCATCCTCGGGTGGGATTAGGACCTATCCTTCACCTATTAGATGGTAGGAGCGCGTTGTAGATGCACTTGCTGGTTTTATCACATGTTAACATTGCCGCATGACAGAGCATGGGTGACCGTGAGTGGATGTACTCGGGCTTCGCAAGTAAGAGCAATGAATGGATTAGGGGGACGAATGAGTTCCTGGGGCAAGCATTTGGCCCAGCTGCGAAAGGGTCGATTCGGATGCCGTGTCCCTGTAGCCAGTGCAAGAACAAGAAAAGGAAAGTAAAGGTTGCGGTGGGGAAAGATCTGTTCAAGAACGGATTCGTTCCAAACTATACCCGTTGGCGCCACCATGGTGAACACCACCCTATTAGGGACGAGGTGGTGGGACCCATCCTCGAGGAGTATGATGCTGATGCCGGGGTGGCAGACATGATGGCATACTTCCACGAAGCACGGTTCGGCGAAGGAATGGATGTGGAGGAAGATCCGGAGGAAACCGCGAAGGCGTTCTACGACATGATGGAGGCGGCACAGAAGCCCCTTCGACGAGAAGACAAGGGTTACACAACTGGATGCTGTCTCACACCTAATAGGGTTGAAGTCACAACTGGACATTAGTCGAGACGGCTTCGATCTCGTGTTGAGCATTGTTGGCACACTGCTTCCGGTAGATCATGTCCTGCCGAAGAACACCTACACTACACAGAAGCTCCTTCGTGCACTTAAGATGCCGTATGAGGGGATCCAAGCTTGTCCAAAGGGGTGCGTCCTATTTAGGGGAGATCTCGAGGAAGCAAAAATTAGTCCAAAGTGCAAAGCCTCTAGGTTCATGTTGGTACAAGGCTCTGATGGCAGCATGAAACAGTCTAAGGTCCCCGAGATGGTCGTACAGCACCTTCCTTTCCTACCGAGGCTTCAACAGCTGTACATGACAGAGGAGTCCGTGAAACAAATGACGTGGCACAAGAATGGCAAAAGATACCGTCCTGACAAGATGGTACACCCAGCAGATGGTGATGCATGGAAGCACTTCGATAACATGAATCCTGTCAAGGCTATGGAGGCTCGAAATGTACGCGTAGCACTGGCAACAGATGGGTTCAACCCGTTTGGAATGATGGCGGCCCCGTACACTTGTTGGCCCAGATGGGTACCCTCAATCTTCCCCCCGACGTCATGTTTGAACCTAGGAACGTGATCTTGACGCTGATAATACCTGGACACCCGGGCGACAATACGGGTGTGTTCATGCAGCCGGTGTGGGATGAATTAAAACGTGCTTGGGAAGAGGGGGTACTCACGTACGATCGAGCTACAAAGAGGAACTTCAGAATGCATGTGTGGTACCAGTATTCAATGCATGACTTCCTGGCGTATGGCTTATTCAGCGGGTGGTGTGTTCATGGGAAGTTCCCTTGCCCGACATGCAAGGCAGATGTGATGTTCACCTGGCTGGCCAAGGGTGGGAAGTATTCTTCTTTCGACAAGCATCGCCAATTCCTACCTGAGAACCATGAATTTAGGCTTGATGTAAAGCACTTCACGAAAGGTGTTCAAGTCACCGGCCCCATTCCGTAGGTTAAGAGCCCTGCTGCCGTCCTTGCTCCCCGGAGCGAGTAATGTAACGATCTACCTGTCCTCACCCTTGTAGGCCCAAACGGATGCAGAAATGAGTGATGAATTGAAATAGGTGGGCCGTGGCTTCTCCCGTAGGGTGAAGTCATTCACCGTTTATGATGTGAATGGCTGTCGCTTTCGCACGAGAAGGCATGAGGAGAGTCGACCCAACCTAAAAACCATGTGCAGCAGAGTTCGTACGGCCAGCACGGATCAGAAGGACTACTACGGCATAGTCAAAGAGATATACGAGCTCAACTTTAAGGGTGCTGAGACTTTCAAGCCGGTGGTATTCAAATGCCATTGGTTCGATCCCGATGTCACGAGGCAAGACTTACGATAGGGCAAGTCAAGATTCGATAGGACTCCAGCTATAAAGGAGACAATGTCTACATTGTGGCCAACCGAGACGCCACGCAAGTTTATTACCTCCCATGGGCGTGCCAAAAAGACGAGAAGCTTGCGGGTTGGAGCCTTGTGCATTTGGTGTCGCCGCGCGGCAAACCACCTCTCTCAAACGATGATGATTACGACTTTGACCCGAACCAAGATGAGTTCTATCAACCTGAGGGGCTAGAAGGTACTTTGGAGATAGACATTGGTTCACTCATGGGCATGGAAGTAGACAACGAAATCGATGAGGACGAGGGTGAGGAGGTGCAGGATGCCAAGGACTTAAGAATGCTTGAGCGATGGCAAATGCAGCGCGATGGAGTTGTCCAGGAGCATGAACATGATGATGACTATGGAGGTGATGAGGATGATGATGACAGTGATGACTTAAGAGAGCTCAACAATATTGATAGCGATGACGACGATAGTGATAGTGATGACGACTCCACGCCTGCCATATTGTTGTTCGCGGAGATAATTACGAGGCCATGTAATACTATATTGTTATTATTATGTTCCTTTACAAGTACTTGTCATTTATTTATGCTAACTCTTTTGTTCTTTGTCATTGCAGGCACTCGGCAAATTGCCAGACGGACGGCGGTAGCGGCCGCATCAAGCCGTACGCTCGACGTACCATGTCCCCCTGCAGGAGACCGTCAACGACGATGAGGAGGAGGAGGAGGTGTTGGCGGGCGGGTCATCCAGTAGGGGGTCGCAACCCCGCAGCGGACGTCGCCAGGCGACAAGGAGGCTGCCGTTCTCGTCCTCGCACGAGGGGACGACGACGGACGACGAGGACGACGACGACGCCGACGACGCCGATGACACGGATGATGACGACGCCGTGCCTACACCAGACCAGATGGCTTCGACTTCATCAGGCGTGGCCAAGGTGTACTCACGCGGGCCCACGCAGCTTCCTAGGGTGCGACCGCAATTCAATAGACGTGCGGTGATTACACCCGTGGGCCAGACGTAAGTAACCATTATTGATTTCACTACATGTTCATATGACATGTTGAAAATCGAACTGCAGACTAACAATTGTTCTTAATGACTCATGCAGTACCTGGGTGTTTGTGAGCAGAGAAGGTGAATCATGCCATATCAATGGCATCCAGGGCCTCCTGATTAAGGAGTACTACCCTGGCCTTGTCAACGTGGATGGCGAGTTGAAGGTGCCCATGAGGTGGGCTCACTTCTACCTCATAAACGTGGGTGGTGAGACCCTCGCGGCAAAGATAAAGAGGGAGTTTTGGGTGAGTCTTTCATCGCACCGCATTGCTAAATAGTACGCATTCGTCAGACTTCTTAAAACAATGCAATGCTACATGATGTGTCTGTGTGCCGGACTTCTTCACGTGCGAGGAGGGTAAAGCGGACCAGGCGGCGTGAGTGCAGGAGGCGGTCTGCAAAGATCATCTCAAGGACCTGTACCATGAGGCGTGCATACAGGCCATCCGCGACTACTACGCCGACGTGCATGCAGAGTCCATCAAGAAGCCCGAAATCCGCCAGATCATGAACTTGAGGGAGACCGACCTCACCTTCGCTCAATACGTGCATGTAATTAAGTAGGAAAACATTCGTTCAGACTCCTTCAGTGAAACATTACACTAATCTTCTCGCATGTCAAATACTTGATGTCATGCAGTTCTGTCCGGGGTGGTGTGACAACCACAGGGACTGCTGGGAGGAGATTGTGCGCATGTGGCAAACGGACGAGGCGTACGCAAGGCGCAACGACCGTTGGGGCCGCCGCCTGCAGATGTGAGGGGTGCCACACCACCAAGGGAGCCAGCCCCTCCCAACGTACATGAGAAGATGGGTATGCATCCGTTCATGTCTTTTTGTAGCCCTCAATTGTCATTACTTGTAACCATGTTTCTGTTTTCAATGCAGACGCAGGCGCACGGTGGGCAGGAAATCAACCAGTTCACCGGGTACCTCCTCTCCCACAATGGCAAGGCGACAGCGCCGGACAACGTCTACAACCCGGAGGACAGGCCCGAGGCGTACAACAACCCCACCGCCTACGAGAAGGCGACCGAGTACACCGCCGCGGCTCACCAGCGCTACGGGGAGACGTTCGACCCCACTGCCGAGCCCCTGGACACAGACCTCCTATCAGAGGTTGGGACCAGGGAAGCAGCACGGCCGGTACTACATGGCCCACAACGCCGTTGACCCGTCCGATGCTCCCACGCTGAGCCAGGTTCAATCCAGGCCCACGAGCTCCACCGACATCCCCATAGCGTCTTGACAGCCGAGCATGTCGCAGTTCCAGGTAAGTGTGGTTTCATTCGTCGTTCACTCGTTTCACACCTATACTTACAATCAACACTGCGGATGTAATATTGCAGGCCCAGGTGCAGGAGCAGATGGCGCAGATGCAGGCGCAACAGATGGCTTACCAGCAGCACCTGACACCCATGCAGCAGCACTACAATAGTGAAATGCAGGGCTTTGCCGGCTACTTCCAATCCCTGCAGATCCCCGGGCCGCCTCCACCGCCTGAATTATTCGCTCCACCACCTCCTCCACCGTCTTTTCCTGTGCCTGCTCCTGTCACTCCTGCTAGGACCCCGGTGAGTACATTGACTCTTACTTTAGCTTGTGCGTCCATCCTACAGATACTAATGACATCACTTGGCCTTTAACTTGTGTAGGTACAGTTGGCGGGTTCGAACCCGTCACCTAGAAGTGCCGGCCCTCAGATGATGCCGTATCCACCTCCGGGTGGCCCTTCTCCACCGTATCCACCTCCGCGTGGCCCTCCTACACCTTGCTCGTGGCCGGTGGGCGGAGGGCAGCCATACTGGTCGGCGCCGCGTGATCCAGGGTGGGTTCCGTGGGAAAACCCTGGGGGCTCTGGGGACGGACAACCTGACGGCTCCGGGGACGGCGCGACGAGCTAGGTACTTGTCGCTTGTCTTATGCTCCTAGACTTGAGTATCGTCGAAGTCTCTGTCATGTATTTCTTCTCTTCGTGATGGACCTAGACTTTTTGTGTTGAACTTCATGTGATGGACCTCGACTTGTGGTGTTCGACTCGTTGCGTTGAGCTTCATGGTTGTAATGGACTTGTGGTGGTGATAAGAGATGCTATTGTGAGATATATGTGTTATTGTGATATATATGGTGACGGTGGTGATAAATGTGATGAAATTGTGATATAAATGGTGCTACTTGTGGTCCCGGTGAAATTGTGATATAAATTATGATTTTGCAATGTTTGGATGCAAGAAAACAGAAAAAAAGGAAAAAAATTTTTCCAGCTTTGCCGAGTGCTGACACTCGGCAAAGCTGGGGAATCTGGCCACAAAATCCCCAGCTTTGCCGAGTGCCAGCGTGGCACTCGGCAAAGGGGTCATGCCTTTGCCGAGTGTCAGCACTCGGCAAAGAATTTTTGTAAAAAAAAATTTTTCTTTACCGAGTGCCGAGCTGGCACTCAGCAAAGAAATTTTCAAAAAAAATAATTTTTTTCTTTGCCGAGTGCCTCGCCGTCAGCACTCGGCAAAGCCAGCTGTCAGGCTGATGGCGCCACGTGGCTTTGCCGAGTGCTGACGTGGCACTCGGCAAAGCCTTTGCCGACTACATGCCACGTGGCACTCGGCAAAGCCGCCTTCGCCGACGTTTTCTTTGCCGACAGCCCTTTGCCGACTGCCACGTAGAATTGCAGTCGGCAAAGCCTTTGCCGACTGCTATTCTGCCTTTGCCGAGTGCGCATTGCAGTCAGCAAAGAGAGCGAACCCTGTAGTGACACCCATCTTCCCAATCCATCGGCCACAGATACTGTAGAGCGGTGTTTGTATATCTACTGGCTCTTGATGGTCCCGATGGACACTACGCTATAAATCAATTACCACAGCATTGCAAAATAGCACTCTGCAGCGGACGCCTATTTTGGCCCGCTGTGGTAAATCACACGATTTACCGCGGCGGGCCCATTTTATTTACCGTGGCAGCCCCTTTTGCCCGCTATGGTAAATCGATTTACCGCAGCGGGTGTCTTAATATGTCCGCTGTGGTAAATAGGCCATTACCGTAGTGGGCGTCCAATAAGGACCACCACGGTAAAAGATCGAGGCCCAATAGCCCAGGCGAGGCCCAATCGGCGGCCAGCTATATAACATGAAGTTAGGGTTTCAGTGTTCCATCCCTCTCTCTCCACTCACTTTCTCCTCGCACACGCCGTACCCGCTTTTCTCATGCGCCGCCGCACACGCCATCGGCACTCCCCTTCCCACGCGCCGGCACTCCTCACTCACCCTTCTCTCTCTCTCCCTCACTCGCCAACCTCCCTCTCTCCCCCACACCTCCCACTGCGGTCGTGGAGCAGCGGCGTGGCCGTTTGGCGAAGCAACGGCGCCGGCGGTGAGGGGAGGCCCACTGCTCCTAGATCCGGTGCCAGGCATGAAGGAGATGGCCAGATCCAGGCGCGGCAGGAGCTCGGCGTCCCTGGCACAGCGGCACAAGGCAGAGTACCCGTTGGCGCTCGGCGTCCCTGTGGTGCGATGGCCGTGGCGGTGGCGCTCCTCTCCCTCTCCTACCATCAACGGTGAGGCTCCCAGGTGCTTCGGCGGCACCCCTCTCATCAAGGCGAGGAGGCCCTAGCTGGCGGCGTATCCGCCGGATCCGGCGTGGAATTGGGCTCGCCGGTGGGCTCAAAAACGGGCACGCTGGTGAGTTCTAGGTTTTTTGTTTTTCCAATTTATTTACCGCAGCGGGCAACATAAGGAGCCCGCTGCGGTTAATACTATTAACCGTAGCGGGCTCCTTATGTTGCCCACTGCGGTAAAGCCAGTTAACGCAGCGGGCGCCGGGGCCCGCTGCGGTGCCGCCTGGATTTACCGTGGCGTGGAACCGCAAGCGGAACTCCTTGCCCGCTGCGGGAAAGCTGAATCGCCCGCTGTGGTTATTCATTACTCACGTGGTGGAAAGTCACAGGATTGACGTGCAGAATATTACGGTTTCAGTGGAAATTGTGCATTTGGCCAAAAAAATTACTTACTGTAAGTTACACTCCAATATGCTAAAGTTGTAGCAAACGACAAACTTTTGGCGGACATGCAGAAAAACAGTTAATTTCATTGTCTCATCAATTCTAAAATGTATGATAAGCATCGGAAATTAATCAATTATAAAATATAGGATAAGCATCCTGCCCTTTTCGTGCAGCTAGGGCAGTGACACACAAAAAAAAAAACCAGGGCCCCTTACATCCTAGTTTGTTAATCAAGGTATGACATCAAGTATTTGACATGCCAGAAGATGAATTAAATATTTCATGAAAGAAGTCAGAATGAATGTTTCCTACTGGAGTAGCATCTCCCTGACTTACGGCTTCTTCACCACCTGGCCAAGCATGTCGGCGTAGTAGGTGATGACACACTGAAGATGCGTCTCGTGGTACAGGTCTTTGAGATGATCTTTGCAGACCGCCTCTTGCACTCGCGTCGCATGCTGCTTTCTCCTCACCTCGCACGTGAAGAAGTCCTGCACACAGAACTCACACAGAACTCATCATTGTTTCAAGAACGTCCAACGAATGCGTAGTATTGAGAAATGCGGTACGATGAAAAGACTCACCCAGAACTCCCTCTTGATATTCACCGCTAAGGTTTCGCCGTTGGAGTCCGTGACGCTGGAGAAGTGCTCCCACCTTATGGGTGCCTGTACCTCACCCTTATGGGTGACCAAGCCAGGGTAGTACTCCCTAATCAGCAGGCCCTGGATGCCATTGATATGGCGTGAACCGCTCCCTCCGCTCACAAGCGTCCAGCTACTGTACGAGTCATTAACAACAATTGTTAGTCTGCAGTTCGATTTTCAACATGTCATATGAACAAGTAGTGAAATCAACAATGGATACTTATGTCTCACCCACGGGTTGAATCACCGGGCGGCGGGAACGGAGCGGCCGTGGGTTAGGGAGCGACGAGGGCCCGCACTAGTAGGGCTTGCTCGAACCTGCGGAAGCCGTCTCGCCTGGTGTTGGCTCACCCCCATTGTCGTTGTCGTTGTTGCCGCCGCCGTCACAGGTCGTCGTCATCGTACCCCCTTGCCGGGCCTCCTGGAACTGCAGCCTCCTCGTCGACGTGCGACGTCCGCTGGGGGGCATCCCCCTACTGGTCGATGACTCCACCAACACCTCCTCCTCCTCGTCGTCGTCGACGATTGCCTCCTCCTCGTTGCGGATCTAGTACTGTGAGCGGACCTTTCATTACGACCACTGCCGCCTTCCGTCCGGCATTTTGTCGAGTGCCTGCAATGACAAAGATTAAAATAGTTAGCATAAATAAATGATAAGTACTTGTAAAGAAACATAATTGTAAGGTAATAATAATAACAATATAGTATTACATGAATTATAAATTATCTCTGCGAACGGCAATATGGCTGGCGTGTAGTCGTCATCACTATTGTCGTCATCACTATCAATATTGTCGAGCTCTCTTAAGTGTCGGATATTATCTCGATCGTCATCATCTCCATCGTCATCATCATCTGCATCGTCCTCAATAACTCTATCGCACTCCATCTGTCATCGCTTAAGGATTCGTAAGTCCTTAGCATCCTACACCTCATCACCCTTGTCCTCATCGATGTCGTTGTCTACTTCCATGCCCATCAACAAAAGAATATCTATCTCTAAATTCCCTTCTAGCCCCACAGGTTGATAGAACTCATCTGTCTTTGGGTCAAAGTTGTAATCATCATCGTTTGGGACAGCTTTACCGCGAGGCGATACCAAGTGCACAAGGCTCCAACCCGCGAGCTTCTCGTGGTCGGTGGCTCATCAATGGAGCCGTTCAACAGTGGTGCATGGTTATTGGAACTTGAACAAAAAAACAAGGTCCCGTGGTGAAATGTCTCCGGTGAAATGCAACGGCACAAATTGAACATTAGGTACATGACCCAACGTACCCGTCTTCACAAGCAAGTGGTGCATGTAATTTCCGCTGGCAGGGTTCTGCGAGTGGTGCTTGTAAATTCCAGTTGCAGATTTGTGCCGTTAGCTTACTATTAGTGCCAAAGTTACAGTAATGTTGAAAGCGATGTTAATAATGCTTTTGGACCTAAAAGTTACCTACGTAAGTTATTGGAAATAAAATTGTATCAAATTTAAAAAGGACAATAAGATAGTACAGAACATGTGTGTACATGTGCGCGTCTGGGTGCCAGCCCACACTACTAATGTCAGATGGCAGGGCACACTGTGAATTCATGCATTAAAGGAAACAATAGAATAAGCATATCTGGCAAAATATGTGTTCCTCGACCAAATACTGATGGGGATAGAAACAACGAAGCTTCAAAGCAAATAAATGACTATGTGCTCTTTGGTGTCAAACAAGGTAACACGACAAATGCTTTCTTCTGGCTGTCTGAGTAGGCTTATGAGGGGTCGGGATGACTTGCAAAGGAACATACATTCCATAATGTGATACTGATACCACCAGTTCAATTTTTTTTTGGAAAAGAGAGGATTTTATTAATTCACGATCATTCCATCAAGTTGATACAATAATTATAAACCCACTCCCGGCCTCTGCAAAGGCACACAGCCTGAATTAAAGGAAAATAAATAGTAAAGCCCGGTATTCTAATGACTATCAATCCTAAGACTAGATCGTCACCCATATGCCTGGGAGAAAAACACCGTGACCATTTGCGCCAATTATCACGATGCCGCCACAACTAAAGCTTGTGAAGTATACTTCTACAGGATAGCATCCTAAGACTAGATCGCCACCCCTGTGCAAAAGCATGAATGGTAAGAATATAAAATGATATTATCCAGCTGGAGCTGCCAGTATATCCAATACAGGATTCTCCTGTGTGCGTTGCAGCTTCATTTCACCCTGGGTGATTTCCATTGAACTGCGGCAGTAATGTCAGTTAGTATAGACAAGGGATTATGGGAACCCCTGTTCATCAAACATGAGGTGTAACTGGCTCTGCTTTCCTTTCCTGCTGCTTCCCCTGTGCTGCTGCTCTCAGCTGAACACAACGTGTGCTGCCTCTGAAAATTTGAAAAAAAAAAAACACCAGGAGCCATTCTGGATTGTAAGATACGTTATAAGATTTTATTACAAATATTTACTTTATTTTTCCTTCCATGAACTTACAGTAATTACAAACTTATATATGGAGATGAGATGCTGATGGATCAACCGATAAAAGTACATGCTGGTGATAGATTACACAGTCGCGTGCTGGTTCCTATATATAAATACTCTACCACTATGGAAAAGAATACTGCCGCGCTCACACCATCTAATATAAGTAGGCCATCTCCAGTCTTCACGAGTCTCTATTGCTACTTACTAATGTCCTGGCTTCTACACCAATTTAAAGATGACATCTACGGGGTGACGCTGGAGTGGACTGAAATTGGTAAAGTTGACGTGGTGAGTGATTACAACCGCCCTGTGGCGTGTATATTAGCCCAGACTAGCTATGGCACTCAGTCAGACAAGCTCTATCCTCATTTTGCAGCCTCTCCCTTCTCTCACTCACCCCCCCCCCCCCCACTCTCTACCGTTACGTACTCATTGAAGGCGAGGACAGCTGCACGGACCGACAGTGATGGGCACGCTAGGGTCAGTCACGGTGCAGCAGCATAGAGACCGGTTCAATAGAGGCTTCACGATGAGCTCCACAATGGCTACATGGCACTAGTGATAGAGGTTTTAAACTTTTTTGTTCAAATTATAGTATTTGTACAATATATCTACACAATGATATGTCGATTAAGTATTACATGGTGTCATTGCTTCCATATGTCTCCTTAAATATGTATTGACATCTTATGGATATCCAGTCTCCCCAGTAGAAATTGTATTACAGACGACTACATCCCTAGATCTCAATATGTATTCACATCCTGTCGCTGTGTCTGTGTGTATAAGAGTACAACAAGATTATTATTAAAATATCCTTAAGATGCTTTTAATATCTCTGTTGCTTATGCTCCCTCCCATTAATTTCTATTAACTGCTCATGCCTAGTTATGAAAGTAAATAGTGTGGGCTGCCTCCAAGTGCAGTGAGTCACCATTTATATATTGGGGCACAATGACCATGAACATTTTAGAAAGACGTTACAGTAGTATTCGGACGCTTATTGCACACATAGTTCTTTTTGAGGAAAACATAGGTTTTGCTACCATGCATATTCCGTTACTCGACCTGCGAACCCAAAACAGCTTCAGCATGGTACGATTCAGCGGCATTAGATTCTGTGTTGAAACCATGAAGATCTTACCTTGGTTCATTGGAAGCCTTGTGCAATTGCACAAGCCTGTATGGACATACACCAAACTTGTTTTATGTACGTATCTTCCAATAATAGCAGGTTGCCCTTTTCGAAGTCGTTGGTTCTTAATGTATGGTTATTGTTCTGTCTCATTGACTAACAGAAAGTTACCTTGCTAACAGTTATCTTCGCTGATATTTTGAATCTTTCAACCATTGTTTAATCCAATAAAAGAACGAGTTTCTAAGATTATGTTACATGTTGTTCAACCTTTTTTCTTCCCACTCAAAGATTACAGCTACTCGACTATGTTACTTATGTTCACATGCCAACACGTAGTGATGAATTAAACAACGGTGGTAGTTGTGAAGAAAAATAGTATAGAATGTTGAAATTTTCTGTGGTAAACCAAATAAATGTGAGCCATCAATATAGAAGACAATTATCATGTATTATCTCGTAAGTTGCAATAGAATGAGGAAATATGTCTTCAAATTACATCTAATTTCCAGATCCTATTAGATCTAACTTCCATGTATGATGTAAATTGTAACCGATATGACAGACCTAATCATTGTTATGTTTCTGACAGCGCGATATCACATGTTAGTAAGGTGACTCTAAGCAGATAGGAATTAGTGAACCATTGTAAGTATACAAACATATACAGTACAATGGTTACATAGAACATTTTCCCACCGACTAGGTCGTTCAATTTTACAACAGAAGTCTGCAAACATATTACCTCCGCATGCGGCCTCCCAGAAGTGCAACAGCATGATGGAATGGGCGGTGAGAGAGAAAAAACTCGTGCCCATGGATTGGGAGCCATGATGAACACCTGCCACTGGTAGACCAGTAACCAACCAGGATGTTAAATAGGATTATATTGCTGAGTACTTGGAGTAACTAGGGGAAGCAAACGTGAGGGCTGGCAAAAGCAAAATTGATTCATGAAGTGCTCAGTACAAGCATGGGTTGTCTTTCATGAAGTGCACATCTTACTACTGTACAAGCATGATTACTATGCAGTAGTAGGTCGCTGCAGATGCTAGCTATAAGCATCCACTACCGGAAATCGCGACTTTGCCGAGTGTAATTTTCTTTGCCGAGTGCCACGTCAGACACTCGGCAAAGAGGGAATCTTTGCCGAGTGCCACGTCACCGGCACTCGGCAAAGAGCTCTTTGCCGAGTGCCACGTCAGCGACACTCGGCAAAGAGGGAATTTCAAAATTCAAAATTCAAATTTCGTAAATGACCTCGGATGAAAAAATACCCAAAATAAAGTTTGTAGATCTCGAAAAGTTATGAAACTTTGTAGTTGATAACTTTTTCATTTGAGTTCATCTTACCATGCTAAAGCCATATGTGAATATCTTAAATTTGAAATTCAAATTTCGTAAAAGACCTCAGATGAAAAAACTTCCTAAACGAAAAGTGTAGATCTCGAAAAGTTATGAAATATTATAGTTGACCACTTTTGGATTTGAATTCATTTAGGCCCTTAAACAAGCTAATTACTCTCGATTTAGTATAGAATATGAGGAAATAAAACTAGTTATAGACACATGTGACAGAGTAGTGCAGTGGTTAAGGCAGAAAACACGCGAGAGAGAGGTCACGAGTTCGAATCCCACCGGACGCGAAGCGTGCGATTTTCGCGCGAAAAATGCCGCGACTTGCCGGGCGCATGGCGGTGGGTCCCTCTCAGATTTAAATTTTTTTTTACTATTATTTTCGGGTTTGTTTGGATTTTTTATTTCGGAGCCTTTGCCGAGTGTCACCGACACTCGGCAAAGCCTTTGCCGAGTGCTTGCAAGGTGGCACTCGGCAAAGGCTCCTTTGCCGACGCTTTCTTTGCCGACTGGGCTTTGCCGAGAGCCGCACTCGGCAAAGCCTTTGCCGAGTGTTATTCGGCCTTTGCCGAGTGTCTCGGACACTCGGCAAAGAACCCGAATCCGGTAGTGATCCCATTAGAACTGAGAAAACAGTGCACTATTATAGTGTAGTCCAAGCATGATTACTATAAACCAGTAATTCGTTGAAGATTATTTTGTGGTTCACTAGTAGCACAGAGGTGGCCTTGTTATTTCATTTACTGCTGTGATGTACATTCGTTCATCACTTGGCATTACAAGCATGGTGTAGTACAATCACTTGATCATTTCATCTGAGTTCTCTAATCAGGCATAGTGTTGAGACTTCTAACACCACTTAAGCTAAGTTGTCATCCCTAGCATGGCGCCACAAGTGTTGGTATAAAAACTGCTCCTCTAACAAAAGAAATATAGGATCCGCAAGCATACAGATTAAATACCATTGCAGCACTTCACCGAAAAGTATTTCAGGCATCGTTATTTATATTTAGCTCAAGGGAAAGAACAAAGGACTTAAACAATGAGATAAACTTGCAAAACACGACTACTTATGAGTGATTGATTGCACAGTCACTTACTTTGGCAGGGGGTAAACCATAATAGATAAATAAGATTAGAAATAGACTACTCAGCATAAAGGTAGGTTGACATCAGATTAGCTCATGAAATAGAACTCCTAGATACATTCTAATCTACTAAGTCATTCATCTACTCCAACACTACACTATCATATATAGCACAAAAGACTCTCCATCTATGTATAAGGATCATTGCTATTAAAAGCCAAGACATAGCAGGATATCCTACGCAACTTTGGTTCTCCTAGTCCTATCAATGGGGGATGGAATAAAAAGGACTCAACGGAACTGTAACTTCCGTGACCTACCACACGACCCAGCCAATAGGGTGCATTTGCAGGCAAACGACATCTAAGCACCATGCTTACATAAAATCTACCACCTAATCCTCCCGCGAAGATAGCTAAACGCTTTTCAAACATATACATAAAGTCATTATCAATCATAACCATATCGAATGTAGAACTAAAATAAACTAGGAACATAATAAATAGAAACATAATGATATTAGAATAAAGTCTCAAGGAAAGATACAAGATAATACCAATCCTTGATGATGGAGATCCAGAATTCCGAGCACAGGCGCCCGATTCTTCCTCTATCTAGTCTAAACCTATGTAGAACTTGAAGATTTGGAGTAGCTATTCTAATTCTCTGGTGGAGAGATCTCTAAACCCTGGCTCTTCTGATGGCTACCTCTAGAATGAATTCTTGAATATGAATTAGAGTTTCACCCAGGGGCCATGGGTCTTGCTTATTTAGCCCCCTAGGATGCACCGTAGCCCTTGGATCAAACTGACCTATATAGATGGCTGAGATTGCTCCTCAAAGTCAGTGGAGGCAGGATCCGCGTGCTAGCACCTCATTGGTGGAGATGACCGGGCGGGCGCCCACAGAGGCTGGGCGGCCACCCAGCCACCTGACAGGTGGGCCCTTCCCTTCGGGGGGTCGCCTTCCCGAGTCTTTTAGATTATTCCTGATTTATTGGATGTGGTATTCTCCCTATGTAAATCCGACATGTGGGTCCTATTTGCTCTTTTCTGATAACCCCCTGTAGAAAAAGACATTCACCAAAACTCAAGGAAATTGTCAGTGAAAGCCCTAAGTCTATGGTTTCATTTTATACCCTTTTTTCTCTCTTTAGTTGACATATAAAATTAATCGTTAACAACCATTAACAAACTCCCCCAAGCTTACCTTTTGCTCGTCCCTGAGCAAACACCTACAGAAGATGGATCAGGAGTGCTACCATGCTTCACGCCTTTCAAACACACATGCTTTATACAAGAGTTCATCTCTAGACCAGAGTGGACTATCAGAACTTCCAAACTTACTCATGTTTCTTCCAACCATGGGGCTTTTACCTGTACTTGGGTCTTGAGCAGTTGAAAGACACAACAATTAAGTCAAGCATTGTTGTCTCATGCTCTGTTGTTCCACCTCTATTGTGGAGTTTTATAAGATTTTCAAGATAAAACTTAGAGTTCCTTAGTATGACCCTTTCAAGTCTCTCACTTTGTGGTATTTTTGGATCCTCTCTAAGGCATTGAAAGGAGTGATGCTTTCTCTCATGCTCTCAGAATATGTAGTATTTGTGGCACAAGGCATTTGACAAGAGCCTTCACTCTCTCTCACCCTATATCTAGCAAAGCTTATGTGGAGTTCATGGGCGTGGAGATAGCTAATGCATTAGGCCTGATCGAACTATGGATCCAGAGGAACTCGCCATATAACCAATTGGTTGTACATGTGTGGTTTTATATGTGGATAATGGAACAGAGAAAATATTTGTGGAAGGAGAAGGGGTGCAAAATAGTTCTAATTCTCCTTTATTTGAAAATGATTCCTCTGTATCTAAACTTTGGAGAACTGATGGGACAAACTGGGCTCATAAATCTCTTTCTTTTCTTTCTTTCTTCTTTTCTCTCTTTTTTTTTCATAGGACTTTTGTCTAATTTCTTTCTTGCAGCCCATAATTCTTTTACAAATAAAACTTTGTAGAGGAATGAAGGATGAAACTTGGAGCATCAAACTTGAGGTAATTGGCTAGCAAATGAGCAATGGAAATATTTTTAGTGTTCACTCTCAGTGTAAGAGTGGAACAATTCTTAGATAGGTGAAGATGGAATATATATGTGGTGTGTATTTTCAGAGTAGAAGCAGCAAGGGGTGAACATGAGTGTGTGTGATACCAGGATTTAGCCATATGATGAGTCCCAAAGGGTCAACACAGCTCGAGCAAACACAAGCCCTATAAAATATGGAGGCTTCCTATCTAATGAATATTATTGCTGTGGTAGGAATTTTATACTCTTTGTCATGTAAGGAACTCATCATGAAATATTTAAAATATTCACAATCAAATCTCCAGAATTTAGTGGCACTTAGGAACACAATGAACAACACCTCAAACTATATCATCTCATGTCCATCAACTACCTAGACTTAGTTTAAGCATATACTCCCATAGGTTTAAAGAGTAAAGTAAATTCAGTTATCAAACAGTGTATCCAATCCTTGGGAGAACTCAAGTTTAAAACTAGGTATTCGAAAAGAATTATAGCAGAGCAACTATTCATCATTTCCATCATACATTCTTCAAGTCTACATATTTTTTATTTAAAGCAAACGTAATTGAAAACTAAAGCAAACTTATAAAATCTTTTTATTTGGTTTTTATTTTTAGGAAACTTATACTTAAATAGCAAACTGAACAGCAAATAACAAACTAAGCAGAAAATTAAACAACAAGCTCATAAAATTGATCAACAAATATTTATTTGATTTTCTAGTTTTTTGTTTTAGAAAAAGAAAACAGACTAAAATAAAAAGGAAAAGAACACTTACCTGAATAGTGGGGTCCTCCTCCAAGCTGGTTCTTGAGGAGGTCGATTACTTCGGGATCTAGAGATATGAGAAATTATCCTACAGGGTGCTGTTGGCTTGGTGTTGTACCTCTCGGATGGTGGTCTAGGTCTGCGTGGTGTCTTGGTTCCACTGGTGCTGGTTAGCCCATTTCTGCTCATTGAGAGCAAGTGAAGTGTCGGTGCGTTGCTGGAATGCTACTTGTTCATTATAGTGTTGCTGGGTATAGTGAAACCCAGCTGCCTCAGATCTACGTCCTGGCTCAAAGTCTTCGTGTGGTTCTTCTGTCCTCGTACCATAGTCATCGAATGAATGTTTTGGTGCTCCGCCTGAAGTTCCCTCTCATGTGGGAATGAATGGCTGCGGCTGGTAGTACCCATAGGGTGGTTGGTTTGGGTAGTAGTGAGGGTACACCCCTGGGTTCAGCATGTGGTGCTGGCGAGCCACCCAGTCTTCATAACTGTAGTGTGCAGCTTCCTCCTGAACAGGTTCAGCATCACGCCACACTGGTTCATGCTGGCGTGTAATTCTTGCAGAGGTTGTCCTCTGAGGTGCCCTCCTGTTAACCGGCTATGCCTGTATCTCAACATGCAAAGTTTGAATAGAATTTAAAGCCAACTCCGGGTTAGGTAACCGGAGCTTAGCCTCTCCATACATCATGAATAGTTCGCCTGTTATCTTTTTCACCAAATGAGCATATCTAAAATGATCATATCTAAAAATATACCTCTGTTCTTCTATGAATTCCAGAGAGGCACCATCTATCAGATTCAGTTTCATGGCTAGGCGGGTGACAACAGAGTAGACGGATACATCTCCTACCTTGTAGTTGGAGACACCTTACCAGTGATCGACTAAAGCACGGACAGGTGAAACCTTGACTTTCTTTACAGCTGCATACATCAGTTGTAGATCTACTATCCTGACCTTGCTAGTGTCATCACGGGGAAAGAAATCGGTACCCAACCACTTGTGTAGGAACCTGAGTGTGGGATGCTCAATGTCCCCTGTGCGGTGTGCATGAAAGAATGGCTCTTTAGAGATGTCAGTCCAAAACCTGTGTGTGCCATAATCACCTAAGGCTCCAATTATATCTGTGGGTGCATCGGAGGGGAAACCTAGGAGATTCTAAGGTTTCTCCTAGTGAAGTTGAAATACTCAGTGAAGAGTCTAAAATAGACTCCTGTGTCTATGATTTGGAGGGTGCAGAGAAACTCTATGGTCAAGAGTTTTGACCCTACCTTGGTGATAGATGCAAAAGAAGTCCACGTAACAAATTGAAAAATAATGTTGAGTTCATTAGCCATAGCTATCTCGTAGAGAAATGTTTCATCAAGGACTGGCGTATGTGCGTAGCTCCTATCTTTGAGCTTCTTGTAGACAGCCCTCTCCCGAGAGTCTCTCAGGGCAAGGTGAGATGCCTTGAGAAGGATCCTCGGGGGTGCTGAAGAGGATGCTGGCTACGGGATGACTGGAGGATCGGTGCTCATGTCGGAGCCATCCCTTGATGAAGCTTGCCAGGACGAGCTCTTGTCCTAATGCTCTTGGCCTTCCTGACCATTTCCTTGGCTCATTTGTTCATCCTGCAAAATTTCTTACAACCATGCTAATGCAAAGGGGTTTGTTTAAAAAATTAGTGGTCAGCCATCCAGAGTTAGTGGTCTAGGGGTTAGTCATTCTTCCAAGATTGAGTCTATTTTCTAGTTGGATTTTGACAGAACCTCCCCTCAAATTTTAAAATTCTTAACCTACTTTGGACAGCACCACCACTAATCTTTCTATGAAGATCTTGCAGCACTACCTTACTTCTCACTCTCTTCTCTACTCTTCTTCTTCTCTTTTCTTCTCTCCCGAACTCTCTCAGGAAAACTTGAAGTCGAGAGCACCTTGCTGGCTACTAAAACTGAAAGATTGTGATGCCTAGAAGTGAAGAGAGGAGGGGTTTTTATAGAGTAGGAGATGGCCGGGCGGGCACCCAAGTGGCGGGGGCGGCCACCCACCTGCTGGCTCCTCTTCCACTCAAAATTTGTGTCCTCCACCTTGCTTCCTGGCTAGGTCTAAAAAAGAGAAGAGATGGTGGATTTGGCGGTGGAAAGGAGAAGATGGTGGAGGTGAGTGGAGGTGGATGAAATAATGTGATGTGATGTAAGTGAGGTGAAGTCTATGATATGTGGGACCCATGGTGGTCAGCCCATCATGCACCAAAAATATAATTATATAAATATAATGTAGGAATTGAAAAATAATAAACTAAGGCATAAATATATGTATATATAGATTAAAATTTTTTTTGTGGTACCATGATAAATACTTTCAACGGGTTATTATACACTGAGAAAAATATTTATAAGGGGCATAGAATTTATAATGCAACGCTGTAAAAGAAATATGACTAAAATTAAATGAATTGAAAAAATTAAATGCGGGTAAATACCGAGTTACATTCCGGCGAGGGTTCGAATTTTTTTTAAAGTCCTCCGAACTGGACCTTCCCAATTATTTATTCTACTATTGTTCCCAGGGCTGGTGAGTCTAGTGATTCTTCGATCTTGTCTTGATCTACCATCTTTGCGGAAGAGTTAATTAAGTTCTTGTTTTGACTTGAATGCAAATTGCTCTTCTTGTCCATTTATGGTAAAGTTGATTTCTCCTTTCCCAACATCAATGTGTGTATTGGCGGTGCTCAAAAAGGGTCTCCTGAGGATGAGTGACACCTTTGAGTCTGAATGCATGTCCAGTACCACAAAGTCTACTGGCACGAAGAACTCTCTTATTTTGATTGGAATATTCTCGTCAATGCCTAGTGGATATCAAACTGATTGGTTGGCCAGTTGTAAACACATTGATGTTGGCTCAAGTGCAGTGTGATTGAGCTTGTAGTAGACAGCAGCGGGCATTACGCTGACACTTGCTCCAAGGTCACAGAGTGAATTGTTGAAGTATTGATCTCCAATTATGCAATCAATGGTAGGATATCCTGGATATTTCTTCTTTTCTAGTAGTTTGTTGAGGATGGCCACACTGCACTCTTCTGTTAACTTGATCACTTCAGTGGATGGTGGTGGTCTCTTCTTGTTGAGGATATCTCTGATGTACTTGGCATATGTAGGAACCTGTATCGCATCTAGCAGAGGTATATTGACATATAATTTTTGGATTACCTCCACGAATTTACTAAATTGATCATCTGATTGTTGTGGTCTTCTATTTCTGCAAGGAAATGGTAGGTAATTTGTTTCTTGGAAATATTGTCTCATTTCATGATCTTGTACTAGTTCAGTTAATATTTCTTCGGGAATATTGTTCTCTTCTTCTACCACTGGTGTACTATTGCTGGTCTCCTTGCACCTTTTGGATAGGTAGGATCTTTGGTGGATCTTCCTCCTCTTGTAGTGATGGCATTTATCTGCTCGGGGTTAATTACAATAGGTGGTACTAGCTGTCCCAGTTTCTATCTTACTTTCCTGTTAAACTGATTCTGCTTTTCAATTATTTTCGAGAATATTTCTAACTTTCCATGAATATCCTTGAGGATATTGTCATTGACCGCAAGTCTCTTGTTAATATATTCATTGATCCTTCTCTGCTGCATGGCTAACTCTCTCAAAGTAGGTTGCTTGGTAGAATTGCCTAGATTCATACCTTGGCTATGTTGCTGTTGTGTTTGTCATGGATATTTGAGAGCGAAAAGAGTTGATTCATGTTTGTATGCATCTTCTATTGCCCTTTGATCATCCTTGTACTTGGCCCTCTAATCTAGCCAATGGAGCAAGTCATCCATCTTGGTAGACGGTGCTTTTACTTCTTTAGTTGTTTCTTCGCTTTGATGACAATGTTGAATAGTCTTGGGACTAGCTTTGATTATCTGATATCTTTTCCATGAGTTCTTTAGCTTTCCCAAGAGTGAGTGATAAGAAGGATCCTTCAGCAGTGGCATCTAGGTGCTCACGTGTCTTCTAGGTTAATCCATGATAAAATCCCATGATGAGGACAATCTTGAATATATCCTTGCAAACGCTCGCATGCTTCTAAAATGGTTTCTGCTTTCTATTGTTAAATGTTGATGATCTTTCCTCGTAAGACATTTGTTTTGCCTATTGGGAAGAATTTTGCGAGCAGGCCTTGGAACACTTTTCCCTTGTGTTGATGTCTTCTTTATTAGCATAGAACCACTGCTTCGCTCTTCCCACTAATGACAATGGAAAGAGGCAAAGTAGTATGATATCTTGGTTAACTCCTTATATGGCAATAATGCCTCCAATCTCCATGATGTCCTATAGATGTGCACGTGCATCCTCATGTACCTTTTCACTGAATTGGACAGCTTGCACCATGTTGATGAGGCTTGTCTTGAGCTAAAACTCAAGATCTTCAGTTGCTAGTATTGGACCAGTGCGGATGTTCTTTACGGTTGGCTTGACCTTCTTGATTGATTTGACTCTGATGATGTAGAGTTGAATGAATCAAATTCAATCTTGCTAATACCCTGTATAAAATATAGACATAGAAAAACAAACAGGGGTAAACCTGCCAAAGTAGAGGAGACTAATGGCAATCACTCATTTTCCAAATATCTGTTTAGGCAATTTTTTCTCAAAAAGTTTATTCCTACCCTGGCAACAGCGTCAGAAATGTTGTTGACACTTCTAACACCACTTAACCTAGGTTGTCATCCCTAGCATGGTGCCAGAAGTGTTGGTATAAAAACTGCTCCTCTAACAAAAGAAATATAGGATCCACAAGCGTACAGATTAAATACCATTGCAGCACTTCACCGAGAAGTATTCCAGGTATCGTTATTTATATTTAGCTCAAGGGAAAGAACTAAGGACTTAAACAATGAGATAAACTTGCAAAACACAACTACTTATGAGTGATTGATTGCACAGTCACTTACTTTGGCAGGGGGTAAACCATAATAGATAAATAAGATAAAGTATAAAGCTCAGGGATAAAATCACATAGAGATTAGAAATAGACTACTCAGCATAAAGGTAGGTTGACATCAGATTAGTTCAAGAAATAGAACTCCTAGATAGGTTTTAATCTACTAATGCATTCATCTACTCTAACGCTACACTATCATATATAGCACAAAGGACTCTTCATCTATATACAAGCATGATTGCTATAAAAAGCCAAAACATTGCAGGACTTCCTATGCAACTTTGGTTTTTCTAGTCCTATCAACAGGGAATGGAATACAAAGGACTCAACGGAACTATCACTTCCGCAATCTACCACACGACCTGGCCAATAGGGTGCATTTGCAGGTAAACGACATCTAAGCACCATGCTTACATGAAATCTACCACCTAACCCTCCCGCGAAGAGAGCTAAGCACTTTGCAAACATATACATAAATTCATTATCAATCATGAACATATCAAATGTAGAACTAGAATAAACTAGAAACATAATAAATAGAAACATAATGATATTAGAATAAAGTCTCAAGAAAAGATACAAGATAATACCAATCCTTGATGATGGAGATCCGGAATTCTAAGCACAGGCGCCCGATTCTTCCTCTATCTAGTCTAAACCTATGTAAAACTTGAAGATTTGGAGTTGCTATTCTAATTCTTTGGCGGAGAGATCTCTAAACCCTTGCTCTTCTGATGGCTACCTCTAGAATGAATTCTTGAATATGAATTAGGGTTTCTCCCAGGGGCCAGGGGTCTTGCTTATATAGCCCCCTAGGATGCACCGTAGCCCTTGGATCAAACGACCTATATAGATGGTTGAGATTGCTCCTCAAAGTCGGTGGAGGCAGGATCCGCGTGCTCGCACCTCATTGGTGGAGATGAGCGGGCGGGTGCCCACAGGGGCTGGGCGGCCGCCCAGCCACCTGACAGGTGGGCCCCTTTGGGGGTCACCTTCCCGTGTCTTGTAGATTATTCCTGAGTTGCTAGACGTGGTATTCTCCCTATGTAAATATGACATGTGGGTCTTATTTTCTCTTTTTTGATAACCTCCTGCAGAAACAGACATTCACCAAAACTCGTGGAAATTGTCAGTGAAAGCCCTAAGTATACGGTGATGTTCATTTTATACCCCTTTTTCTCTCTTTAGTTGACATATAAAATTAATGGTTAATAACCGTCGACATATAGTGATATATGGATGGTTCTTTGGATCATTAGACACATGGTATTTTAAACGGTTCTCAGCAATTTACCCAAGTAGAATTTCAACCAAAAGCCGAACTAGCCGAAGTGTGTGTTGCTGTGGTCCTTGTGAGAACATGGGGACCCAGATGAGATGTGACAGATTTGAGGACTGCTAATAAAATTTTATTTATGTGGCCCAAATGTTAAGGCCAGTCATTGAACTGGCAACATGCCATGTTGGCATTTATTGCAAGTTCTGATGATCTGGGCATCACCGTGGGACAAAATAGAAATTTTATTATACCGTAATGTAATTTACTTTAAATGCGTGTATAGAATAATTTTTGGTTAGATGTGACGTCATTATGCTAGAGCTTGTTGACATGGAGACAAATATAATACCATCAGGAGATGCTGTGATGACTGTGAAGTGAAACTTTGATGTCTCATTCCATAAAACAGTGATGTCTCATTCTATATGACATAGGCATCGTTATTATTGCCCGAGATATTGGATTACATATGGTTAATTTATACTGTTTCTTACTATGGTTTACTGTGCTTTATGAAATGAATGATCAGAATCCTCGATATGTATCTACACGTAATATATGGTAGAAAGGTAGCTGTGAGACCTAATCTATCTATATATATATATATATCAGAGGCGAGACTAAAGATATAAACGAAATTGTGTAGAGTTCAGTTGTTCATCGCAGTTGGCCTCTCAAAAGGATACCAAAAGAAATCAGTTATCGGATCTTGAGAAAATGTAGTTTTTCATGCCATTAGGTTCAGAAGGCAGAGGGAACATGCACAAATCGTAGTTTACAAATAAAGTAAAGAATGAGACCTGACACCACCAGCAACCACTAACGTTTCTGTCATAACCTTAATGATATGGACTGACTGTATACTGAATTTTGTGGCTGTTAAACTGATCTCGAATAAGGGTGCATACCGCTATGTGCTTCTTGACTCCTTCGAGTGGGTGTGCATGAGCATACCCGATGGGTATAACCCTTAAGCGGCCCGTGAGAACGGTCGGAGCTTTTGCCGGTCAAATTCCCCTCTTTTCGGGACTTAGCATAGCTCAAGGAACTGCCAGCTCTAGGCCCACCCGGAGCACCCTGCTTATTACCTCGGCTGGCCGTGGCTCAAGCGACATGGGTGTCGAGGCTGTGGCTTTGTGCAGAACCATTGCTTGGTGTCCCATGCTAGTTTGACGGCTTGGTGACAGGCCTCCTTGGCGTGGGCCGCAGATTGCGATTCCTTGAAGCATTACTAGGCATCTCTGATTTGATTAGTTGGCATCACTTCACATCTCTCAGCCTAAAATATCCCTGGTTTGATTAGTAGGCGGCACCACTATCATCATTGACACTACTGCTTTTTTTCTAAATTGAGACAACCAGGATCGTTATTTATTTATTTCTGCTCGCTATGAAACAGTGGGCGTGATAAAATAGCATACTTGTTTCCCTGCAAAGGATAGAGTCGACGCCGAGGGAAAGATATGAGAAGATCGCGCACGATATATAAAGCCTCCTCAGCCAGGCCATGGTGCCCAGTGAATAATTACATTAGATGACAAGTATAATGTTACATATTGGGTAAGAGTGAGAGAGTCATGAAGGGAAAGAGATATCCAAGCTGGGAAGTCGACAACTTGTTCATGAAGTGTACACATGAGGCTCAATTGTTACACGACTAGATTGTTTTGTGGTTTCGGACCTGTGAGGTGTTGGGAAAACTAGCAGACACTACTACATCAATCTTAACCGTGGCGGGCACTTTGGGTTTTCGCAGCGGGCAACGGCGTCCGCCACGAATGGAAGGTCGCGGTAAATCGTGGCCGCCACCGTGGTGGACACCTTTGCCCGCTGCGGTAAATGTTTTCAAAAAACAATAAAAAAGAAAAGAAAGTCCGAATGGGCTTTGCATCTAGGCTTCGATCCAGCCGCTGCCGGCGAAACCCTAGCACCGTCGGGAGGAACCGTATCCGCACTCCTGTAGCCGCCATTGACCGGATCTGTGCCCCATAGCTCGGTGCTAGAGGGGCCGCTGTGCTCGCAGTAGAGGGAGGCAGCGCCGTCACTCCCGGTCGCTCGCATCGGTGGCAGGTCCGCCATCGTGGCCGTCGCTGGAGGCGGATCGAGGCCGCAGCTGCCTGGTGGACGACGGAGCCGCCGCCCCAACCTCCGCCCACGCGAGCCGTGTCGACGCGCCGCTCCCTCCGCACGAGCCGCAGCGTCAGGCCGCCTTTCGCTTGCTCGTGTTGCTCCGACGCGACGCCCTCCACCAGCACGAGCTGCTTCACCGCCAGTACGAGCGTGCCGCTCGCGCCGCCGGGAGGAGGCCGCCTGGACGCTGCTGTGGCCGGATCTACACTCGTGGTGGCCGGATTTGAAGCCGCATGGCCGGATACTCGCGTGCAGTCTCCACCGGATCCTCGCGCATGGCCTCCACCGCCGGAGATGGGGAGGGACCTGTGTAGGGAGAGAGTGAGGTTGATGAAGAGTGGATGATTAGGAGATGGGGAGTGAGAGGAAAACCATACTTGTGCACCGTCGGTGGCCTCCCCGTTGCGCTCGCCGACGTGATCTCCCCGCCGGTTGCGGCCACGTCCTGCACCCGCGTCCTGAGATCCGCGCTGCGCCGCCGCCGGTCGGACTGCACCGAGGGCTGCCCTCGCCAAGACCTTCGGTGGGAGAGAGAGGGAGGTGAGTGAGGAGAGGTGGCAGATGAGAAGGTGAGAAGAGTGAGGAGAGGTGGCGTAGTGTCGGGCGGCGCTGAGAGGAGGGAGTTGCGCGGTGTCGGGCGGTGCTAAGGCGGAGAGAGGTGGAGTGAGGAGTGGAATGACTGCCCTAAACCCTAGCTCTCTCTTTATAGTCCAGAGCAGATTTTGGGCCTTACTGGGCCGATTGGGCCTTGGATTTGCCATGGCGGGCAATAAAGAACGCCCACTGCGGTAAATCGATTTACCACAGCGGGTATCTTAAAATGCCCGCCACGGTAAATATGTATTTTCTATGACGGACATTTTAAGATGCGCGCTGCGCTAAATCGATTTACCGCAGTGGGCAAAAGTGACCGCCACGGTTATTTAAAAGTGCCCGCTGCGGCAAATCATGAGATTTATCGCAGTGGGAAAAAAAAGCCCGCCACGGAGTGAACAATAGCGTCATTACAGAAGTTCTTTTGTATAGCAGTGGGAAGAATGTTAATAGAAACATGCAACTGTTACGACCGTCATCGTGTACGAATGCCATCGGCATGCCGTAGAAGAATTAAAATATCAGGATATACCACATCTACGTGTAATCTAGATCGGTTTAGGACATGTAGATTTGGACGAGGGGGGCTATAGGTCTGTAAAGCGCGCACGCACGTAGTTGTGCAATTGCAGCTGCGATACATCAATACATCTAATCTTCCTTGACACCACTCCTTCTCGAGCTCAGCTCCAATTCCATGAGAACCGGATACCATGGGGAAGGAAAGTGTTGCCCACACATTGCTGCTCTTGAAACCGAAGATACCTGATCAACAAATCGACGCCGCTAGGCTGCACATCGATGTTGCTCACGATGTATTTGAGGTGATGACCGGGGTTGGACCTAAAGGAGTTGCTTGAGGAAGGGGTGACAACGCTGAACGATTTGCCCTGGTATGTGCGGCGGAGCCAAAGGAGTTGCAGAAGGATGAGTGATGGCACTGGAGGAGTCTATCGCGAGAGGAGGGAATGCGGAACATCAGAAATAGAGGGGACCAAGCAATACTATGAAAAAGAATTTAGGAGACATACCATTTTTTATTTTCAGTGACAGAAAAGAAATTGAAGTATCTCTCTTTTTTTTGAGACTAAGTGTCTCTTAAAATCTGTAATCTGTTTCGGAGACGCCCAATATGTTTTAGGAGGCAGTCAAAAAAAGATCACCTCTCTAAATTAATTAACAGTTCATGCCATTTTCATAGGTGGGCCCATTACCAATCTGTGTAGTCCCACCTCTACCAAATGTCTCACTGGGACAATATAGATGTGCAACCTAATGTTTCTTCTCATTCTCAGTGTCCCTCCAATCTCCAAACATCATACGCTACCCCCATCTTCTCTCCATCCCTCTCGTTGTGGACGCCGCTCTCTCCCTTAGGCCTTGTCATTGCACTCTCCCTGACTTCCGCTCTTGCACCTGCAGCCAGATCAAGGGCCGGTGTAGCCCACATGGCTGGTGGCGGTTCTTGTGCAGCTCTCGGCAGAAGAGACCTGCACGCTCTAGTTGGCGGCAGAGGAGCCTCGTGGAGTCAGGACCGTGGCCGGCTTGAGGTAGATTGAGGAACCTGATGGCGACAGAGACCACCACAGCTCGCAGCAACGCGTGGGTGAATCCAGCGATGGGAGGGCATCTCGGGCTACTGATATGATGGTGCATATGGAGGCAACGGGCTCGGTGGGCTCCACATTAGGCTGACTTCCAGGTCGGTTTTGTAAATCCTCATTTACAACGACGGGAGCATGATATTTGACAAGATGTGTCATAAGTTCTTAAATTTTTTAATTCCTAAGCGACATTTAGTGGTAGTATCCATAAATCAAAGTGCATGTGTCCACAAATCTATTTTTGTTCTAGTGCTTCACTTCATCGGTATCCCATTCAAATGAAAAACAAATAGCCGCATTTGACATTTGATATTAAAATTTGAAGAATTGGTCTTGTGGTAATCACCAATATGGAACAAATAAATATGAATGAAAGAAGACTGGATATGGATGGATTTGTACATAACAAAAAGAACAGAAAATGCATCAACTCTGATCCTTTGCACCTTCATCTCTAATAGAGTCAGTCATTCCACTGGTTGATTTCTGCTTGTTAGGAAAAGTGGCACCATGAAACTGCACAACGTTTTCCTACATTACTAGAAGTTTGGTCATCAGTGCCACTCTCATCACTTCCGGAATTAAAAGAACCAACAGTAAAGACCATCTCTAGGCTTCAAATTCAGTGATGTCTATGTGTTTCGGTGCATTAGCCAACCTGGTGGTGCTCAACAGACCCGGAACCAAACTTTTTATGTATCCCCGTTAACTTCTCACATCCGTCCGTGTAGGTCTTTCTCTCCACACTCCACAAATATCGCATTCAACATTCATTTTCCTCGCCCAATGCCCGGTGCTCCTCTGCCCAACTCCGATCCCCAACACTCTTCCTCCTAACGAGCGGCCTGGACACCAGCAATGTGTGCTCGGTCATGAGGGATCCGCGGCTGCCAGCGAGCAGTCTAGAGGCCGCCGCGGGCGCTGATGAGCAGCTGGGATCCCAGCGCGGCACGAAAGTGGACGAGCGGCGCGAGCGCGGATCCACCTGATGACTTCTTGCTCCTAGCACTGGCGATCATGCGACAACTTCTTCTTCCCCGCTCCTTGGTGAAAATCCACCACGGTGGCTTCGTCTTCCTCCTGCACAGGCGTGGGCTTCGCTGCAGATCCACACTGGCAGCCTCTTCCTCTTGGCGCTGGCAAGTGATTATGCGCTAATCCATCCCGGTGGCTTCTTCTTCCCCAGCATACTCTTCTTCAGTTTGTGGAATCTCAACTTTTGAATGAGTGGTGTGTCAGTGTTGAACTCTTCTCCTTTGTTTGCATGAGATGTACCAATCGATATGTCAATGGGATTAGTGATGTGTTGAATCCCTCAGTGTTTCTATCTACTAATTGTTTCTTGCATGAACTGCAGGTGTAAGCAAGTTTCTTCCATGAATGACTCCTCGTTTGTGATGTATGAATTGTTTCTTGTATGATTTATGGGCGAGCATGCTGCTACAGCATGGTTGCGGGATGCTTATTTTGTTTTTCAAAAAGCTATTAATGTCGGGTGAAGAGTTATTTCCGGCAGTGCTATCAAAGAGGCATCATTGTCGACTTGCTTATGCCGGTTCAAATTCCGGCACTGATATGTCGTTTGGAACCAGCAGTGTTTGCCAATTCTGGCATAGTGCTAGGAATGTTAACTCAGTGTTCTTGCCTTAGTATCATATCGTAAGCAGGCATAAGGCCTAAGTAGAAACAAACCCTATCTGACACATCCAATCTACCATAACTGTTACAGTATTAGGAATAGTACCACATTGTCTATCCATGTAGGGTGTTAGGCATATGTACTCAATATAATCAGCCCATAAGGCTCAATGCAATATATCCAATATTTCATAAATTATATTATCTTTCATGATATCATTCGCCTAGCTTTAGATCATAACCCTAGTCGTCGCCGCTTCGGCACACGCGCCACCAGGGAGAGGCTGTTCTCCGCTGGGGGCAGCGCCCCCATTTAGGCGCGCGATCCTATTGATCCGGCTACCATCATTATCGCGCAGCAGATAAAGATCTCCCATACGTCATCACCCCATTCCCGCAGCCTCGTCCCTAGGCTCCTTGATATTCGTTGTCAACGTCTTCCTGATATTCGCCGCATGGAGACTGCTTGATCTCGCCTCGTCCCATACCGCCGTGGTGGCGGCTAGGCCCGGTCACTTCCCCTGACCCTGTGCTACCATGGAGGTAGCCAGATCTGGTGTGTCGCTATAGCCTGGCGGATCTACCCATCGCCACCACGTCGATCTACGTCGGTTTCTTCGACCCCGCACTTCTACGCCCCGCCATGCACCCTGTCGCCGAGGGAGCGCCGCCTGATGAGGTCGCACCGCCACCGCTGTGCCATCATGCTGGATACACACGATCTAGTGCTACTGTATCTTTTTGGTTTGCCCGATCACTAATCGGGATTAAGTCGTCCACCGCTCATCGACCTCGTGTGAACTACTCTAGCATTGCATTGACTACATTCACACCATCGTCGAGTACTACGCACCACTTCTCCAAGCATCAGTGTTGCTGCTGTGTCACCACATCGGGCCACAACACCGCCCCTGTGTCCACCACGCCGTTGCATCTACGTCGTCGTCTCCTGTGCATCGATGGTTGTGTCTCGCGTCGTCGCTAGGCGGTGCTCGCCGATGTGTTCCCGCTTCTGTCTGCACAAGGTCTTCATCCTACTAATTGGGTCTTCATCATCGAGCTGCAACTACACCGACGCCGTCGCTGGGCCTAGCTCGCCGGCCTTCGCATCGTCGCTGAGCTCCACTCACCAATGTGTCGCTATCGCACTACTTCTACTTCGTCTTTCACCGAGCACAACCACGTCGTCTGTGTCCCCTATGGTTGGGGCCCTCTCCCTTGTATGCCCAGTATTAGCAACACCGATGCGTTGCTGGGACTGGCAAACCCAACACATGCCTCGATGCACAGGCGGCTTGACTGCATCGACTCTGGCATCGACCCTCCCATTCGCACCTCATCTGCCTCGATTGCATCATCGCCTTTCTTCTATGTCCACGACGGCCTTGACTGCATCAACTTCGGCATCGCCTCCTACCACGATGACTGCCTCAACGCATCTCCGTATCACCTTGGCACCCCTTGTGCGCCTACAGCTCCATTAACAAGGCTACCCGACCACAACTATGATGACAGCGGCCACTTCAGCATGGGTCCCTCGACCATAGCTACTACACCCTCACGCTCGACTACCTAGACATCGGCACAAAGGGATACCGTCTTGCATGAGGACTCATCGGCTTCTTCTCCAGCCACAGCATGCGTGCCGCATCGACTACTATGACAGCGGAGTGATGTTAACTTGTCAGCTTCTTGTCCACTCTCATCCTCTGTAGTGTGGGGAGTATTTGAGTATTAGGAATAGTACCACACTATCTATCCATGTGGGGTGTTAGTCCTATGTACTCTATATAATCAGCCCATGAGGCTCAATGCAATATATCCAATATTCCACCAATTATATTCTCTTTCAGTAACCAGCATACCACTTTAACTTCCTATTCGCTCGACACTAAGTTGTGTCACCCTGACCATCCCATCCCGAGCAGAGCGACAGCGTCGGTGGCTTCCTGTTTGCCATGCGCCCATGTCGCTGGACGCGGGTGGCACGGACGCGGCTCTAAATGGCAGTGGGTGGGCACCGGCAGCCAGTTGGCTTGCTGTAGTGGGCTCCTGGAGGGCCAGCGGGGGTCGGCGGTCACAGGACGCAGGACGCATGCAAGCGCAGTGAGGCTCATGGGGCAGGCGACAGGAAGGTGATTTTTTAACCCTAAAATCGCTCAAGTACTAGTGTCCGTGATGCGTGATTGATTATTTGATATTTAGATTTTCTGTGATCAGTATGTCGAAAAGAACTTTGATCAATTATGTTTTCAATATAAATTGATTCAAGCTATATATTTTACTATTGTGAGGTCATCGTAGAGTTAAGTCGTCGTAGACTTTTGTTCAGCTTGGCCTAAATTTTTTTCTGGCTTCATCATTTTAGTCATTGCAACTTTATGTCGGACTACAGCCTGCCTCATTGTCAGATGGTGGAGCACACACCATGAATAAAAACACTGATGTAGCAGTATGCATGTTACTTGTATTTGTGTTGGACCATATATATATAGAGAGAGAGGGAGAGATAGAGCTCTTGTTGAACGAAACATAAAGTCCAAACATTATTCAGAGTCGTTAATATGCTCCTTATTTCACCTCCAATGTAGTCACATTCACACAACAATAGTGCCTTGTGAGTCGTAGGCATGTGAGGCATCAGGAACGCTTGCGGACGAACCAACAGAAGAAATTGTGAGACTGAGCGCGCATCTAGTGGCTGGTATTTCATTGGTTGAATATTTAGCCTGCAGCTAAGTACAACACTCAACATTGTCGTTTGAACTGGTAAGCTGTTGTGTGTTTGTTTGGGTGCAAACAATACGAGTGGGAGTTTATTCTGTTCTTGTTTGATCTGTCCTGGTGTGTACAGTTAGTCATCATTCCATGTTTCGGCACCCAAGTAACAAACACACTTGTAGTGCATGGTTACAGATGCAGTGCAAGGTTACAGAAACGCCTGATGTTATAAAGGAGTGCCGCCTGTCATAAATTGTTGCATTTTCTAGTTTGTTTTGATCAAAGTGAGTCGGCCTCTACTGTTGGATAAATGCCCAAGTCATAGTGGGCCAAAGCGAATTGTTTGGCTACCACTACGTCAATATTGAATAACCGCAGCGTTGCATATTTGGGCTCCGTGACGGGCTTTTAAATTGCCTATTGCGGTAAATCGATCGATTTACCGCAACGGGCACTTTTTTATTACCGTAGCGGGCACTTTTGCCCGCTGCGGTAAATTGATTTACCGCAGCGGGCATCTTAAGGCGTCCGTTGCAGTAAATAGAGTATTTACTGCAGCAAACGCCATAAGATGCCCGCTGCGGTAAATCAATTTACCGCAGCGGGCATCCAATAAGGCCCGCTGTGGTAAATGGCGAGGCCCAATAAGCCCAGGCGAGCCCAGTAAGTGCTTCCCCGTATAAATAGAGAGCCTTAGGGTTTCTTTTCACCCACTCTCTCTCAGCCGCCTTGCCCTCTTCCCCTCCCAGGCTCCCACGCGTCACCCGACCTCCCATGCGGCGCCTGTCCTCTTCTAGGCGTAGGCCGTCCCTCTCCCACTCTCTTCCTCTCCCTCCCACCCTCTCTCTCTGGATCTGGGTCGACGGAGCCGTAGGAAGTGTTTATGGCAGCGGCCCTAGCGCCCGCTGTGGTGTTGTCAGCATTTACCATGGCGTGGCAACACTGGTGGACGGCCATGGCCGCTGCATAAAATTGTTTTTTGCCGCTGCGGTAGTTCCTTCGTGCGGTAGTGTACTAGCTACGAGCACACTAGGAACGGCTGGGCATGGCTGGTAGGGATAGTACCATGAGTGGTCCTGGTAGAAAATAGGTACAGTTTCTGGACAGGCATGCACCTCCAAGATTGAGATGCTGTGATGGAGAACAGATCAATGGCAGGCTTACCTTAGAGACTTTCCACCAGGCCCAGCAACTGAGTTCACTAAAAGTCAAAACATTCAAGATCAAGTTGCATGTCTGTTCATGTTCCGACATCAAATTTAATCCACTGTGAGCTATTTCCTGCTGATACAGACATATTCCATGCCTCGCTACATACAAGAAAAGTAATTTCTTGCCTGATCCCACTCCTACGGGTAATGCTAGACTGGGAACTTATCACTCACTGATTCGATATCTTTTACTCATGTGTTGTGTTTTCATGCTCAGCTTCGCCTCCAATATATGAATCAATATGTTGTCCAAGCGACCCAACTGCTATCTATATAACAACCTTTATTCCATTTGGAACTGGTGGGTACCCTTCCAACACAGAAAAATCTCTAGAATCAACCAAACAGAAAACACACTAAAGCACAATAAAAAACTATAAATTATGAACTTAGTGACAGCGCCTGGATGGTAGGATTGATTGCACCTTTATTGTCTGCCTTCAACCCACCAGATATCTGACCAGTGGGGCACAATATGAATAAACACGTCAAGTGCGTTGGACCATATATAGGGCTGTTGGGGAATGAAGCAGCAAGTGCAAACATGACTCCCTGCAGTCGTTACTATGCTGCTCTATCACATCATGTAGGCTCACACCACAAGAGTGTCTTGTGATCAGTGTGGGCCTGTGAGGCGTCTGGAACACTAGCATATGCAAGAGAAGGATGTGCTGTACAACGCTGAATATTGTGGTTTACTGGAAGCAGATATCTTTTTATCCAAGCGCAAACCGCGGCAGCAGAGTTCATTGCTTTCGTGTTGTACCTCTGCTTGTGCCTACAATTTGTTAGTCAATTCGTATTTTGGCATGCCCTGTAGTAACAGTTTGAAGTCCCATACATGGCACGGCACACTGATACCAATCCACATCTCGGCAAGGGGAAGGAAAAACACAAATTCAAGGGTGGTGCAGCAAGGGCGGGAGCCATCTGCAGTGGTAACCATGATGCAGCTGTCACCATGCCTGGCATCACAGATGTGCTAGACAGTCTTTAGCCAGCAGTATGCTGCAGACTGAAATGAAAATGGTGCCCGCATGCAGACCATTTCTCAAGTAACGCAACCCTCGCACGTGAAACGGAATGTGAAGGACCGCGATTGGCGACCTGTGTGAATGGGAGCCTCAAAATTCCTATTAAAATTTTAAGTCCTCAACTTGATAAACACATCAAGAAGCAAACACACAAGCCGGTGATGACCATGACCCTATAGAGAGGGTGGATGTTCACTTGAAACACAGTGGGTCATCACAAGAACCAAAAATCAACTCCTAGAACAATCAAAGGCCCAACAAGGACGAACCAGAAAAACTCAGCCTCACTGCACAAGGGCAGACTGTCCGCGGTAGCAGACCTGTGCCGTCGGCGGGTACGAATACGTTCAGGTACAGTCACTGTCGGACGGTCCGAGGGTCCAGAGCCGGACTGTCCGTGGGCAAGAATCCAAAACTCAAACTTCTAGAACTGGTTCTGGACGAAAAAGTCATATGACCATTGGACTGTCTGTGGTTTGAATGCCGGGTATCCCATGCGTGAAAATCCAAAAACCTAACTCCTGGAATAGATTCTGGACTGCTGCTCTAGACCACTGTCGGACAGTCAGGACTTATTAGTCAGACTGTCCGTAGTTTAAATTTTAGAAATTAAAATAGAAGTCAAGAGCTTGGATCTAGACTGGAGCAGGCCCGGACAGTCCGCTAGATACACGTGCAGATTGTCCGTGCTACTCAATAGTCCAGCCACGAAACCCACTAGCCCAACTTCCGGCCGTCAGACTGTCCGTGGGTGAAAGCCCGGACTGTCTGCGGTTATAGACAAAACCAGCAAAGAACTTGAACCAACTCGGTCAAACCCCGACGACTGGACAGTCTACTGACCAAGGCGCGGACTGTCCGTGGTCGTCCCAAAAATCGCATCTCACCAAGAATCAACCTAATCTCTCTTGAATCAAAACCAACTACAAAAAAATCTGATAGAGTTGTTCACCATGCAGCTAGGAAGCTATCTTCAAAGGATCATAGCTCAGTTCGAAGAGAATCACGAGAAATCAAGAAGGGGGTGAAAAAACGCAATGAACTCACCAAGAAAATAAACTTGCCCCAATCTAACCACTCGTGAGAAATTAGCTCAAACCCTTTAGTGAGATTGATCCTCTCATGTCATAGCATGAACCAACGCAAGAAAAATGGAGTGAAACGGCCCAAAATCAAAGAAATTCAACCACGAAATCTAAGGGGTAGGGGAAACTCGGGATGAACAAGCAAGAACACAAAGTAAATCACACGATATCCATGAATCCAAAAGTCCACAGGGCACGAGAACACTTCGGGAGAGCTCTTCCCATGAACAAACACTACAAAGTTGCAATGGATCTCACTCATACAGATGAAGCAACCACAGACTGGGAAACCCTAGAATGAAAAACTGCAAACGAGACAAGTAAGGGGTTGGGTGCCCCTTCATCCTTATTTATTAGAATGAGCTTATTACATATCCCCAGTTTGCCCTTGGTTACACTGAGTTGGACAACTTACAATTTAGCTTCAGGGGCATAATGTCCAACCCTCTGGAACTCTTGATCCGACGGCTACCGCACCTTCTCACCAGTAGCCTTGCTCCCACGCAATCTCCCCGATGCCGCCACGTATCGTCTGTTCACATTGGGGCCATGACCGTGTGTTGAGGCCCAAACCCATAAAACCCGCCACCGGTAGTCTTGAGGCAATACCACCAAACCATCGCCGATGGTTTTGCGGACAAACCACCAAACCGCCCACGAGTACCGTACCGCGTATGTATTCTCTGCCATGTACACTTGCGCTTGTTGATGTCCCAAGTGTCAGCCACCATGGCTGGCCACCCGGCCATATGGTCTGTCGGTCCAAGCCTCGCGTTCGTCCTTCACCGCACCGGTCTGTCGGAGTAGCTCGCCCTACTTGACCTTCTCCCGACCGTTGCCACCGTCTCCGGACTGTACACCTGTACATTACGAGCCAAGAGACATGTTTCGACACATAACCCTATGCTAGGAGATTAGAAGAACCACTGAACCAACCACCAACCACAAGTGTTCATGTTGACAATCGCTCATAACAACAACAAGGGTGCTACACAATGGTTACTGAAAAACCATGTGTTCGCAGAATGACATTGAACAAAGGCACCCAGCATTGCATTGAACAAAGACACACAGCACAGGTAGGTGCGTTATATGGTGCACACTCACTAGCAAAGCAGATCCGGGAGGGATGAGTTCATCCTGTGTACAAATTGAAAATAAAATTTTACTTGCTTGTGAAAGGAAAAATGCCGTATATGAAAGGAAAAATGTCATATATGAAATTTTCCTCTTTATGCTTCCACACTATCCAAACCCACACATCTGATGCATATATGGGAGAACAGACCCACAATTCTGATGCATATGTCGAGAACTATAATTAGAGCTTTGCAAACCCACCCAGCTACCCAACGTATCCTATTTTGAATGAAACAGAGCGGACAAAAATGAAACACAGAAGAGAGTATATGGTAATTATAGTTCTAAAGAAATGCCATCTATCCAATATATGGGGCTCCAGGACCGAGCTGCTGTCACAGGATCCGTAAAAGCAAACTTTACACGAGAGAGTTCACGGGCTGGGAATCAAGCTAGCCGTTGCTGGAAAGTCCGCTGGGCACCAGCGCAGCAGGCTTGGTTGTCTGGTAAATGCATTTTCGGCAAAGCTGGGCCTTTCAGTGGTCACCTTTTAGGGACATCTATTCGTTTATTCTAACGCTGTTGTGTATGGTAAATTTTAGCACCAAGAATATGTATGTAGTGAAAAAACTAACATACAGGAAGACTTTTGCACCTAAGAGAATCTGACATTTGAATGATTGTTTCAGCTTGTTATGCAAAGGTTGGTGACGAGACTTCATTTGGCTTCCCTGTAAATACGAACATGAGTTCTATAACCACTGTTGTCTTGCTGATCAGAGTATTAACATGTTGTGCTTCTATGGACAGGCACAAACTCGGATTTATCGCACTTTATTGTCTGGCTTCAACCCATCTGTTCTCAGACCGGTGGGGCACAGTATGAATAAATAAACAAGTGCCATTGGACCTTATATAGAGCTCTATGGGAATGAAGATCAAGTGCAGTCATGAGTCCCTGTGGTTACCCTGCTTGCTCTATCACATCGGGTAGGGTCACACTACAAATGTGTCTTGTGATTAGTAGTCCTCCAAGGCTTCCGGAACACTTGGCAACGAAACTGCTGGACAAAGAGTCAGACCGAGGATGTAGCTAGTGCTGGCAGGGAACACAACTACGTGAAAACATGAAGAGGGGAAGTAATCATACTAGAGTAGACTGCTCGTATGGACAAAAGAATACAAGCAACAAATGCAATGTCTTGCAGCGTTAATGCCCCGGTGCTACTTCTTGCCCCAGAGTTGTTAATGCACAAATGTAACAGATGGTATCTGATTGTAATAATTACTTATCTGCTCGGATTATAAAACTTCCAATCTTCGTGATGTCGTTAAAAAGATCAAGGTTGTATAATATTCAAAGTGAGGGTACCTTACAACAAGCGCTAAAACACATATACCTAGCAAAAATTCGTTCTAAAATATTTCAGATTTGATTCGTAGGCACCACTGTCATACTTGGCCTCTGCATTTTTAAATTTGAGAACATCAGGACCATTTAATTATTTATTTTTGCTTGTTAGAAAACAGTGACATGCTAAAACATCTCTTGTTTCTCTGCAGACCATAAACAAGAGGTCTAGTGTTAGACACGAGAAGATCACACAGGTATGTAAGCTTCTGGTCAGCACTATTTATAGACATGATTTGAAGCTAAGGCACACCATAGTGGCCCCACTGTGAATAATTGCATTAGATGGAAAATTATGTTATATATCCTGTAAAATACGGGTCTCTATTGGAGAATATATAGAGAGTGGATCCAATGACAAAGAAACTTCGAAGCCGTGGAGTAGATGACTGATTGATGAAGTCCAGACACGAGACCCTATTGTTACAGGGCTTGTTCTGACTCATCAATTAGGGTAACGCTTCTACATTATATTGTGGGTTCGGGCCTGTGAGATGTTGGGAAATCTTGGGCTAGAATGACTGCTCAGACTGGTGGCACTGTAGTGTGTTTTGTGAGATGTTCTAACGTGTTTCATGCGATGTTTTGACTTGTTTCTTGTGATGTTCTGAATTGGTAAATCATATCTGACTATTTTATGGGGTTCAAAATAGCCATTTTTCTGTTGTATTTGTGCGATATTTTAGCGTGTTTCTTGCGATGTTCTATGAAATCTAGCTATTTCTGAGATTGAAAATAGCCGGTTTTCTGGTGTGTTTGTGCAATGTTCTGGAATGATCTTTGCGATGTTTCAGCATGTTTCTTGCGATGTTATATAGTGTTTCTTGCAACGTTCTGTAAAATCCATATATTTTCACTACCCCAGTTGAGCATATCACTGTCTGTTGGGTGATGAAATCACACAAGTATGAGGTGAAAACAATGTACGATTTGCAATGTGTGATTTGCAAATATCTCATCCCCCAAAACTTACATCCCAGGGGGTATTTATAGGCCCCCTAGCTTCGTCATTCTAAGATCTTATAGACTTAGCCAAGGAACTTTCTATACATTTAGCTAGAAAGTATGTCGACGAAGTGGTGAAACACACTTCGCCCTCTTTCTTCTTGTCCTCCGAGGCAACTTTGGACTTGATCACGATTTCTTAACTCAACTGAGAAATTCATCGTCTTCTCGTGCGGAGCTACCACGTCAACTTCGCTGATCATCAAAAGCTTAGCGAAGTCGTCTTTCGCTGTATAACCTGAAACATGAAAAATCACAAGTACGAAGTTTGATATTTACAGCGAAGTGTCCACGTGGTCTTCCCTGAGCATCCAGAGCCTGACGAAGTTATCTTCGCCCGTTTACTTAAAACATACAAAAAATACATGAGCGAAGTTGGAAATACATGTGACAAAGTATTTGAGTTAACTTCGCTGCACATGTTAGTATATCTAATGTTTGTAATGAAATGTTTGTCTCCAAAGTTTTAAAAGGGTGTTTGTATGTCGATCCCCAACAGCAGCCCCTTGCGAGCGAAGGCCTACTCCAAAGGTCTGAATCCCATGAAGTTTTATATGAAACTTTGCCTGATAAATGCAGTCCAAACTTTGGAGTTGGCCTGTTTGAATTTTGAATCCAACGACTAGCTTTGACCGTTGACCGGACAGCGCCTATAAATAGCGAGGCCCTCCCCCCTGTGGCTATTGTTTTCAGAAAAAGGGAAACTCTGCCAAAATTTTTCTTGACCTCTGAAGTTTGAGATAGCTGTTCTGGCCGCTTTGTCGTTGTGTTCACCTAGTCCTAAATCTTTGTTCGAATTTTGTGTGACACCTTCGCAAAGGTTCGTTCCTTTGACTTCTTTATTTTCACGATTTTGTCGAATAGTGTTTCTAATCTTTGGTTTTCGTAGATGTCTTCGCGAGATTTGAGGGATCAGCTTCAGTCTCAGGAAAGTTCCAAAACTGAGGAGGATAGGTCTCGGTTGGATTCTGACGAAGAGGGCCTTGACGGCGTTGACGCATCGGTCGAGGACTTGGTTAAAGATGATGAGGGTTTCACTTTAAGTTTTATGAAGACCTTGTTTGAAGGAAGTGATCTTGATGAGATGGTGCGATTGAAGCTTGTTGAGCGTGACCAAGTGAGGGTGCTTGATCCTTTGGAGACTAATCTAAAGCCCCATCCTGATGAGTGCATTGTTTATCGAGATCTATTCACTGCTGGTCTTCGCTTCCCCTGCCAAGACTTTGTTGAGGATGTGTTGAAGGCATTCAACATTCAAATGCAACTTTTGACTCCAAATGGTGTAGTTAGACTGGCTCAGTTCGTTTGGGCCGTCAAATCTTAGGAGGCCAATGCTGACATTGCGGCTTTTTGCGAGCTTTTTGAGATGCATACTCAGTTCAAAGAGTTCATGCTTGAGGGGCAAGTGATTGCTAAGTATTTTGCTTGCTCAATTTTTAAAGTTGCCCGCAATGCTGTCCAGATTTCTCCGGCAACAAGGAATAAGTGGGGAGTTGGAGACTGGTCGAGGTATTGGTTCTACCACAAAGTGCCCATGGTCGAGGAGAGAGATTCTGTTACTAAGAGGATGATGGTGAGGTATCCAATGGCTGCTATGATGGAGATTGAAAAGTTTGAGTTGTCTTCATCTCTTCCTTCTTCTATGATTTCAAAAACCGTAGTTAAGGCTTACAAGTGCACAACTTCGTTACAGTGTGCTAGAGATCTTGTGGAAGAGTATGCTGCTGCTAGAATTTGGTTGCTAAAAAAAGGATGGTCGTTTTAGCGTTTTTATCCCAAGAATGTCCGAGGTATAAACTATAAGTTTTTGGATAATGACTTCCATTGCCCGCAGACTTTTGCTTCTGATGAAGATTTTGTGAGGTCTGTATAAAGTCGAGCCAAAGATTTACTTGGGAAGTATGTGTTGAGTAAGAAGAATAATATTGATAAAATTCTTGGTGTCAATTACAAATGTTTGAATAGAGTTTTTGAAGTTACGCAAGTTGAGTATGGTGAACGGCCTCCTCCTGCTTATCTCATGAGAAGAAGCACGGTTAGAAGAAGGAGACTGCCAAGGGTGCGAAGCACAAGGCTGGTCCTAGCAAGGTTGTTGCTAAGAAATTGAAAAAGAATCAAAGTCCTTCTATTCTACTTGATAGCGAGGAACTTGACGCTATCCTTGATCGAACTTTGGATATAGAAGGAAACATTGTTTCTAATGTCGGTGTTGGTGGCGGAGGTGGTGGTGGTGATGTCGGTTTTTCTGTTTCTCAAGATGTTGAAGATGAGGTGAGAAAAATTTGTTGGGTCGACTTCGCCGAAGCCTGATGCTGAGGCCCCTGCTGCTGGGCCTCCCGAAGAAAATGTTGGCGCTGGGAAAACATCTTTGGTTGAGAACCTAGCTGTGGCTGAGGCTGGCGAAGTTGATGTTCAAGATGTGATGAAGAAGGCTGAAGGCTCAAGAGTCTACTTTTTTAATCTTGAAGATAGCGATGATGAAGTTTTTGATGATGTAGAGAATGATGATCGTTTGGCACGCTTGTCTAGTTCCACTATTCATGTTGAGAGTGGAAAGAGTGTTGAGTGCAATCTAGGTGAACGTGTTTCTACTGGTAAGTACTGTGACTTTGTGTTTCTTTTTTATTTGAATTGTCTTGTTTTGTTAATTTTTGATTTTTCTTACAGAAACTATTTTTCCTCATGCGCCATCTTCTCCTCGAAAGCAAGTCAACTTGAGCAAGTTTGGTAGTCAAGATCTTGTTACTCCCGTCGTCCCTGCTGATGGCGAGGGAGAAGATTCTAATGCTCTTAAATGTGGGCTGGAGTTTTGTCAAGAGAAGAGCTTGGGTCTTGATAGTTTCAAGTTCATTGGTGTTGGAGCTAATAAACTTCGGATGATGCCTCGCACTTCTGAGGTTCAATTGTCGAAGTGCATAGATGAGGCTTTCACTGTCCCTGACGCGGAGCTTGAGATATCCAAGAAACCCTTGCTCAAGGTTGCTGATGCTGGGTTGTCGATGATGTATAAGAGTTCTCTTTTGATGAGGGGTTTGCGAACTGGGTTAGAGGAGAGGGAGAAAAATTTTGCCCTTCGCGAACGTGACTATCAGATTGCAGTTGAAAATCTAAAGAAACGACTTGCCGAAAGGGACAAAGAAAGAGATGACGCTGTGGATGCTCATAATGTGTTGGAAGGCAAACATATCAGTGCTCTTGCTCAAGTTGAAGAAAAAGAAGATGAAAACAAGAAGATTATGGAGGAAAATGAGAAGTTGAAAGGAGACATGAGGCGCATTGAGAGAAGGATTAAGGATCAGGATAAATCTTTCTTTGATAACTGCAATCGCATTTGGGAGCTCTGTTTTGAATGTTATGACAAGTTTGGAGCTAGACCTGGAGATAAGTGCTGGGATCTTGGTGATCATGATAGTTTTTTGAGTTGGCTTTGCCGCCAATATGAAGATTTGTCTCCGGTCATGGAGACCACTGTTGATATTGGTGTTTTCTACTCTGCTCGCGCTTTGTTTCATTTAATGTGACAAAGCCAAGATCTGTTGTTTGCACAACTTTGTGATGCCAACTATAAGTTCCCTTCTGTGGGTGAACTAACCAACATGACGAAGATGACACAAGTATTATGCAACAAATATCTCGAGCAGTATTGGAGGTCAGGTGGTCGGGCCCATTGCTTTGACAAAGCTAGAGAAAAGTTACAGAGGGTAAATTTTTGCACTGAATTGTTTTTGTTTTCTTTTATGTTTCGTATCTAACTTTTCTCTGTTTTCGTGTAGCAAATTGCAAAGGAGGTGAAAGCTTCTTAGAGGGAGACAGAGGAAGCTGCAAAGAAGGAAGCTGATGCTAGAGGTCAAAGCGATGCCGGGCCCAGCAATGTTAGTGGCGACTGTCCTTAGAATTTAGTTATTTTTATTTTGTAAGACGAGAGATTCTGAGATACAATGGCTCTAAGTTATGGTCTGTAAAATACACACTTGGTAATTGTTTGACTATCTGTCCATCCTGCGTAGGTTCCTCATGCTGAGGCTGCGCACGATGTCAAAGACATCATTCCACTGTTAATGTGTAAAGAAGATTTCTTTTTCAAGCCTACCGAGTTTTATGATTTTCGCGCGAAGTGTGATGGCTGTGATGTCAATGATTTCCTTACTCGTAAGTTTTGCTCTCGTTGTTTTGGACTTGAACTTTTTTGGTGATTGTATCTTACAAATCTTTTATAGACATAAATAGGCGATGCCGTAACGTCCGGCCTCCTAACTGCCGAGTTTTTGACATAAATAGACATAATTGGCGCTCTCTAGTCTTCGCCTTCTATGATGTGTACTTCATTCGGTTGTTCAACTTTTGTTTTTGTTGAGGCTTCAGTGATAGTTTGGAAGAATACTTCTGGTGGTAACTCTAATTTTTTGGTGGCGGCTTTTGCAATTTTGTCTGCATCTGTATTGTCATTTCTTAAGATACTTTTCACTGTGAATCCTGCGAAGTGTTCTTCTTGGTCCCTTAATAGCTGGAGATACTTTGCTAGTTCTAGATCTCTTGCTTTGTAATTTTTCTCTATATGCCCAGCCACTACTTGAGAGTCTGTCTTGACTATTAGCTTTTGGATTCTCATAGCTCTTGCTTTGAGAAGTCCCAATAATACTGCCTCATATTCTGCAATGTTGTTGGTGCATTGAAAGTCTAGTCTTGCTATGTATTTGAGTTTGATTCCAGAAGGTGAGGTTATGACTGCTGCTGCTCCTGCGCCAGCGAAGCCCCAGGCACCATTATAGTAGATTATCCATTCTAGTTGCTCCATACTTTCTTGATTGTACTTTGAAGTTGTCCAATCTGCTACGAAGTCAGCCAACACTTGAGATTTGATTGCTGTTGTTTTCTCAAACTTGATGAAGTATTGGGACAGTTCTACAGCCCATTTTCCTAGTCTCCATGAGGACATGCAGCCTTGTAGCACTTCTTTGAGGGGTTGATTTATTGGCACTCTTATTTTGTGTGCTTGGAAGTAGTGTTTCAACTTTCTGGATGCCATAAGTACTGCGTATGCGATTTTCTCGATTTCTGAATAGAAAATTTTTGATCCAGACAAAGCTTCGGATGCGAAGTATACTGGAATTTGTCTTATTGAGTGCTCATTTTCTTTTTCTTGTATTAGTACTGTGCTAACTGTACTTTTGTTTGCTGATACATATAGTAGTAGATCTGCCGTCGGGTCAGGTGTTGCCAAGGTTGTGGGATTGGATAGATGACTTTTTATTTCTTTGAAAGCTTCTTGTTGTGCTGGACACCAGCTGAATTTTTCCTTTTTCCCTTTCAGTGATTGAAATATTAGGAGGCTTCGCTCAGCTGATTTGGATATGAATCTGTTTAGTGAAGCTAATCTTCCTGTCAGCTTTTCAACATCCTTGGTATTTCTTGGCACTTGCATATTCAATATTGCCTTTACCTTCTCTGGATTCGAGTCAATTCCTTTTGCGGATATGATGCACCCCAAAATTTTCCCTGTTTGTACTCCAAATGTGCCTTTTTCTGGGTTCAACTTTAAGTTTGCTTTTCTAAGATTTGAGAAGGTTTCTTGTAGGTCTTCGACGTGGTCTTCTCTTTTCTTGCTCTTGACTACTAGGTCATCAACATACGCAAGTAAATTTCTTCGTATTTGATCTTTCAGAACGGTGGATGTCATTCTGATGAAAGTTGTTCCTGCTTTGCAAAGTCCCTTAGCCATTCTTTGGAAACAGTAAGTTCTGAATGGTGTGATAAAACTTGTGTACTCTTCATCTTCTTTTCTCATCCAGATCTGATGATAGCCTGAATAGCAGTCGAGGAAACTGAGCATTTCACTTCCTGCTGCCTGATCTACCAAAGTGTCTATTCTTGGTAGTGGAAAGTTATCTTTTGGGCATGCCTTATTGAGATCTGTAAAGTCTATGCACATTCTCCACTTTCTGTTTTTCTTCTGCACCATGACTATGTTTGTGAGCCAAGTTGTAAATTGGACTTCTCTTATGACTTTTGCATCTAGCAATCTTTGGACTTCGGCTTTTGCAGCTTGTGTTCTGTTTTCCGACAACTTTCTGAGTTTTTTGCTTTTTTGGCTTGAAGTTTGGGTCAATGTTTAACTTGTGTTCTATGACATCCCTGCTTACTCCTCCTAAGTCTTGTGCAGACCAGGCGAAGATATCTTTGTTACGTCGCAGGACTTGTATTATCTTTTCTTCTTCTTCTTTTGATAGTTTTATGCCGATGATAACTTGTCTTTCTGACACCATTGGGTCGATTGGTACTTTCTTTGTATCTTCGCAAGGCTTCGCTTTTTCTTGTGTCTTTGCGTTTTAAGTTTCAAGCTCATCTTCTTCTTCTTCTTGTATCACGTGGATGTTTTTGAGGGCTGGGCTCGCATCTCTTTCTATGTTTCTTGCCTCTGTTTGATTGTCGAAGACGTTATGATGCCATTGACTGCTGGCATCTTCATGCATAAGTATGGGTAACTTATTATGGCTTCGAAAGCGTTTAGACTTCCTCTTCCAAAGATTGCATTGTATTGGCTGAGCATTTCGACAACATCGAATGCTATTTCACCTTCCCATTTGCTCTGTTCTCGCATTATTCACTGTCCCGAAAGAGACTGACAAGAGGATTCTGCCAATAGAGTTTATTTTCTTTCCACCGAAGCCGACTAATGGGTGCTCGGCTCTTCCCAAAGTTTTTCTGTCAACTTGCATTGCATCTAAAGTTCTTGTGAATATAATATCTGCTGAGCTGGCACCATCTATTAGAATTTTTGTTACTGCCCAACCTTCGATGTTTGCTTCTATGACCATTGCGTCCATATAAGGGTAATCTTTGAGTTTGAGATCTTGTTCTGAGAATGTGATTGGCATGTGGGACCATCTTATTTTCTTGAATGGACCTTCGACTGCTATGGAGTTTACTCTTCTAAAATAATTTCTTCTTTCATTTCTTGCATCGAGCTCCATGTTGTTTCCTCCGGAGATTGTCATAATTCTGCCTTTTCTTGGGATGACTGTGTTCCCATTGCTTGTTGATACTTTGGGCGTGTTGTTGTATTGAATTTGGTGGTTGCTATTTGCTACTGAATTTTCAAGGTGGAAATTTTGCTGCTGACTTAGGGCCCATTGAATTTGTGGGCACACTGCTAGCGGTTGGCAATTATAGATTGGCAGAGGTGGTGGCAACTTGTGCTGAGGGTAGGTTATTGGCAAGTAACTTGTTCTTTGAGGAGCCAGATGATTGACAACCTTTAGCTACGAAGTTGCTCTATTTTCTTCTTGTACTTCTTCAATGCTTTTCTTTACTCTTGGGCACATCTTCGATGTGTGACCAGCCCCTTTGCCATGTATGATGCCGTACATTTCTTCGGGCCTCAACATTTTCCTTTCAAAGTTTCTGCTTTGGTTGTTATAATTTGCCCTTTACTAGATGTTTTCCTTGTAACTTCTGTTGGTTTGAAAATTTCTTTGATTGTTTGATCTTGCACCTTGATTGGCAGCTTCGCTCATGTTATTGATGTGATTTATCCTCTGAAATGGTCTTCACTCAGTATATGTTATTGGGCGTTGTTGATTGTTATTTGATCTTGACATGTTTCTTTCTCTGTTTTCTTCTTCTGTTCTTTTTCTGTAGTCTTCGTCGGACTCACAGTATTTTCTCATTTCTTCATATAACTTTTCCACTGTGGTTGGTCTTTCCTTTTTGAAGTGTGATGAGAGTTGGCCTACTCGCAGTCCTTTGATTGCTGCAATGATGACAACTTCGTCCGGTATGTTCGGTATTTGAGCTATTATTTGTACAAATCTTTTGTAATATTGGCTCAATGGTTCTTTTGGTTGCTGCTTGATGTTAAAAAGGTCATCGCTAGTGAGTTTGATTCTTTGTTGGCCTTGGAAGTATAGGAGCAAAGTTGTGCGAAGCTAATCCCAGGATTTTATTAACCTTGGTTTTAGCAAAGAGTACCAATTCTGCGCTGGTCCTTTTACTGCCATGAAGAGCGACTTCGCTAGGGTGCTCGCATCTCCCCCGCTTGATGCTACTGCTGCTTCGAAGCTCATAAGAAATTGTCTTGGGTCGAACATGCCATTATAGGTTGGGATGATATTGAATTTGAAACCTGATGGCCACTTCGCTAGCTGAATGTCAATTGACAAGGGCGACTTTGTATCAATTGTTGCTATTTGACTTTGGTTTTCTTTGCTGTTGGTGTTTTTGTTTGCTGAGTTTGGATATTGAATCATGACTTCGCTTTTGTTTTCTATTTCATTATTGATCTTTCTTAGTTCAGCTTTTGTTTCTGTGATTTTTTGCCTCAAGGACTTTTCTCTTGTCTTCGCTCTTGCTTTCTCTAGCTGTTTTCTCTTGATGATGAGTTGTTCTTTGAGTTCTTTGAGTGTTCTTTCTTCGTTCTGAGTTTCTTTATCTTCTTGTAAGTGTCTGTTTTCTATTTTTGTCCCATCTTCCAAAAGTGGGTCTTTGTCTTGGTTTGAATTGTCTCCAGCCGAAGTTGCTTTTTTGCTGAGTCTTGCCATTTTGCGTCTGCGTGGTGGTCGTGGGTGTCTTCGATCACACAAATGGACGGCGTCAGATGTTGGGTGATGAAATCACACACATATGAGGTGAAAACAACGTACGATTTGCAATGTGTGATTTGCAAATATCTCATCCCCCAAAACTTACATCCCAGGGGGTATTTATAGGCCCCCCTGGCTTCATCATTCTAAGATCTTACAGAGTTAGCCAAGGAACTTTCTATACATTTAGATAGAAAGCATGTCCGTGAAGTGGTGAAACACACTTCGCCCTCTTTCTTCTTGTCATCCGAGGCAACTTTGGACTTGATCATGATTTCTTAACTCAACTGAGAAATTCATAGTCTTCTCGTGCAGAGCTACCACATCAACTTCGCTGGTCATCAAAAGCCTAGCGAAGTCGTCTTTTGCCGGATAACCTGAAACATGAAAAATCACAAGTACAAAGTTTGATATTTACAGCGAAGTGTCCACGTGGTCTTCGTTGGGCATCCAGAGCCAGACGAAGTTATCTTTGCCGGTTTACTTAAAACATACGGAAAATACATGAGCGAAGTTGGAAATACGTGTGACGAAGTATTTGTGTTAACTTCGCTGTGCATGTTAGTATATCTAATGTTTGTAATGAAATGTTTGTCTCCAAAGTTTGGAAAGGATGTTTGTATGTCAAAAGTTGATCCCCGACACTGTTGGTTCCAAAGGGCTATTATTGCCGGAATTCAAACCGGCACTGACAAAAGCGGCAGTGATGCAAACGGTTTCAATAGTGTCGGTACCTTTTACCCGGCAGTGAAAGACTTTTTGAAAAACATACAGGATGCTCACTAGAGCATGCTCGCTACTGTCGCCACCACATGTTCTATATGTGAAAAAATGCGGAGAGATTCATACAAGAAACCCACCGCAGTTCATAAGAAAAAGTTCATACATCACAGACAAAAGAGGAAGATTTCAACACATCACAAATCAACTCACGCACAAATTCATTCTTACATCAGAGACAAATGAGAATGGCTCAACAAATCACATATCTAACTCATCCGCAAATCGATTCATATCCAACATATATACAGGGAGGGAATCCAACGGAGATTGATCAAGAAAGAATTCTTTCTATTCATTTTACTAGCAAAACATGCCCGTGCGTTACACCGGGGACGGACAACTATTAAGTGGTTACATGTATAGTGATTTGGAGATTTATAAGTATAATGGTTGCGTTATCTTTCTAATACATCTTAAAATTGTATAACATGTAAAGTATATAGAGTAATTAGAGCGATGTAGCGCTATCATAAATTGTCAGCCAAACTTTTTTTAGTACAAATTGTATATATGGATTGAGTATTAATATAGTCTGTTTTAAGCTTATATGTTGTAGTAGAAGAATGTTCTAGTTAGTATACGGTAAATAAACCTATTTTTCTCGACATCATCACCATCGTCGTTGAGCAGTTCTTGGCTTTTGGTTTTCGAAATCCGTGGGCTCTCGACATTCATCAAACGAGCCTTTTGGTTTCACTGCAAGGAGCTGCTGTTGTTGGTAAGATGCTAATGTTGCTTGTCTTCCGCCTACTCATGTATCTCTTCTTTAAACCATTTCATTGTAGTCGTTTGGCACTCGGTTATCTGGTGGTAACTGTGGACGAGGAATGGAGGCGATCGTAGACTTGTAGGGAGTATAGATTCCTTACTCGCTTTCCTTGGTCACTATCTCCCTGGACAAATGATGAGGCTAGGTACCAGAATAACATCTTGGGTGATGCCGAGGGGCTTGATCAGCAATGTGGATCGACGCACGTCCAACTTTCCATAGTGACCGCCTGGGATCAACAAAGGGAGCACGGTCTGGCCATGACCGCAACCAACTGCCAAGTCCTAAGAGCTACGACATGGCTGCATGTTGGCGTGTTGTGTCATCTGCGTTTTCAGCTTTCGGACGGCAGTAGCAGTGGCGCATGTGCATCCACGACCTGCCCGAGTCACTTATAGTCGACACAACTTGAGCCGGTGTAGGGAACTCTACGGGCACAGCAAACCGTAAACATATAGGACACGAAATACACAAAAGAAAAAAGTATGTAAAAGAAAATAGTGGCAAAAATTGTTTTATTATTAGGTATAGAATAATATAATGAGAGCAAAACTACTAATCAATGCTTTATGTTTTATAATTTATTTTATGATGACTGTCACATCCGCAATATAAGTCAATACTAACAACAAATAACAATATCTTATTAAATCTGTATCAATTAAAATATACCTTGGTATACTTTTCTTTCCATGGCAAAGTGCATAATTATTTAGTTATAATAATATCTTAACTTACATAAATCACAATCTAACAACATTCATAACATCTATGGATAGATCATATTTTTATTAAACTAACAAAACTGGTATGCCATTTTTATGTTTGTTCTAAGATATTTGGTTAATTATGCAAGATCTCTGTTTTTACAAATATCGAATTTGAACATCTTGCATTGAGAACCCTTTTATATTTCAAAAACTATCAACACACTTTCTCTTTTTCTTTATCTTTTGCATATTTACATCTAGAACCTTATATTACATTTATTCTGTCCTTGACTCTTGATCTTTTTGTTTGCACGGTGACACCAAACCTCAATTTGAAACCGAGCCGGTGACGACGGAGTTAGGTACCGCTCGATGAAAGAAAGAGGTGGAAAAACACACCGTGGATCAAACAGTCCTATACAGATTGCAGTTCCCAAAGGCCGGATCCAGCAGTCCTATACAGACTCATATACAAGGCAGACAAAAAAAATAACAGAGGGACAAATTCCTTTTACGTATGCAAGGCAGACAGAAAATAGCAGAGGGCGGACAAAAAATAACAGGGGGAGATGGCGGACTGAAATTTTCACCTTTAGATATTATTAGGTAGAGATTTCCTCCAAATCCGATATTGATCTAGAAAAAAAAAGAAGAAAGCTTAGGTTAGCTTGCTTAGCAATTCCGCTGTTGCAGCGATCTACAGGTACCAAAATGGAATTAAAAAAATCGATAGGACCAAAAGAATCAAGACCAGAACATGGGAAGCCTTGAGATGAGAGGAGAGCGTGAAATTAGGAGCATGCTAGTTGATTACCTTGCCCCCGATACCAAACACTTTCTGCTGCCAAGAATCGCCATGTGATTCCTTCCTCCCGTAGCCTCCGAACAAGCTCAGGATACTTGGACCCGCAACCACAGACGGTGCCAGGACCCGCAGCCATAGACAGTGCCGCAGTCGTAGCCGGCGACGGCGGCAGTGGTGACTGCCGTCGCGGACAACCGGAACGACCGGTGGCAGCAGCAAAAATCCTTGGTGCGTTCTCGAAACATCCTCAATATTCTACGGAGGAAAAATACACAAAATAACGGAATATAATGATAGCCCAGGAGGTCTAAGCATCAACTTATCTAATATCAGTTGATTACAAAGCCATACATCGATTAAAAGAATACAATAGAGGGGTTTACATAATTTATTACATTGCCACATGACAGAATCATCAGAGTATTTAGCATCCAGAACAGCTGCGAAAGTATAGGGATATTGCAGAAGCATCGTCTTTCATTGTCTAATCCTTTCATCCTTCAGGGGGCGTCGGCAAGCCATCATCCAAACCTTTATCCAAATTTTTAGTACGTGTTGTACTGGCCACATCTCTCACCATATATTTGCTTTTGTTATGTAGTATTTGGTGGGATGCAAAGGATATAATCAAAGAGGCCTAATATATGGCTGTGGTTTCCTATGCAAGTAGTGAATAATATTATATAATATAGTTCTTCAAGTTTTAACCCATCTCATCCACATATCTGTCACATCCCAACACCATCACACACATCTCACACTATCGCACTCAGTCGACAGGTCCAACGCCCTCTCAGAGTCTGTCTCAGCGGCTCACAGCTGGAAGGGTAATACCAGGAGGAGAATAGAAGGACTCATCTCACTACTCCCGAGACGCGTAGGTCGAGGGAAAGGCCATACCAAGGACACGGACTATATATAGATTCAAAACTCTGCAGAGTGTGTACTTCCATAATCACAAGATCACCATCGTCGACGGTGCGCCCCGCCTAGGCTGATTCCGACTGCTTTCTAACCGGTGCGATGTCACCCTACCACTCAGTTCTGGGACACTCCGAAATACGACCGCAACACCAATAGGTACACCGGCACACTGAGACTATGAGGCGTAGTTACCCGAGCCACCAAGGTAACTTTGTGGCTTTAAGGAGGGTGTGAGACCCAATGCCCATACCTCCCGACACTATCTGCTAACAACCTAGTAGTAGTGGCACCGTCCTAGCTAGTCAGACATCCGTCCCCCGCCCATTCAAGGCCGAGTGGTGAGCACGTAGGTCCCAAGGTTCCGGTTCTCAAGAGATATCAGGTCCTACGGGGATCAGACAGGATTATCTTCTCATAGGGACTATAATAGTCCGTGCTACAACAGCACCTCCCACCCGGGGTCTCGCTCTACGAAGGTTCTCGTCCCTAGGATCACCATATACCTCATATTGTGCCTGCTACAAGCACCTCATATGGGAATGCCGAGGTCACATCCCTGGCAAGACTTGCTCCAAAAGCTCATCATAGAATCCTATCCAATCGACTCAACCCTCACCACACAACCAAGACTCACACAGCACTCTCCCCGAGTAAAGTGGCACCGCGTGCCTTAGCCATATACTATACCATACTCTCCACCATGCATCACATCACAGATATAAGCGTAGTAGAAGTAAAGCATAATAAGTAAATAAGCATGTGTCTAGCCTATCAGCGGGTGTGCAGGGGTAAGGTTGCGACTAGATAAAGGCTCATCAAGCAATTCTACCATGCAACCTATCATCAGGTGATATTCATAAATAAGCACTAGCAAACTAGATTTTATGCCATGCGTAATAGGATTCTATGAGGTTTGATGGGGTGTGGCACCTGAATAGCTATCCCTCAAATCCTCCTTCAAGTCCTTGGCGTGCTCCTAGTCCTCGTCTTAGGCAACTCCTTCGTAGGATCTAAAATCGAGGCATAGTGGTCGTAGGAGCGACCCCCTATAGATTAACACAGAGAACCAAATGAAATCCAATAACTCCAAATGCAATCATACATAAGCCTATGACGTAGACCTCATTTTTATGAAAATTTGGACACTTGGTTCATATTTTTGATAGTTCGTATGAATTAGTTATGAATTTCCAAAGTTTAAATCATTTTCTAAAAAAAGGCCAATTAAACCAGGGGCTGACATGTGGCGCAAACTGGCTGGTCCAAGTGGCACTGCAGGTCTAGCAGTGGTGGCGCAGGGCTGACGTCATGCTGACGTCAGCGCTGCAGGTGGGGCCGACTGGCTTAGTCACTGACAGGTGGGTCCTAGGTCAACGGTCAATGACAGGTGGGACCCAGTCAACGGTCAATGTTGACCGGTCAATGGTCAATGTTGACGGTCAACGATCAACGCGTACTGGGCGTCAGATGGGCCCTGGGGGCCTGGACAGGGCTAAATCTGGGCCGGTTTGGGTTGGCCTGGCCGGACACGTGTCGGCCTAGGGACAGGCCGCGTGGTAGGCTGGATCTCTGGTGGGCTGAGTCTACGGCTTGGCGGTCCACGGACTTGGTTCACGATGAACCAAAGACAAAGGAGCTAGGTGGCGGTCTCTGGTAGGTCCAGCTGGTCCACGTGGATGCTGTGGGCTCGGTCCACACAGGGCAGGGAAAAATCCCCTTCTTGTTCACGCTCATGCGCGGCGGCTTCGGCAGCGCGGTCACCGGCGGTGAGTAGCGCAGCCAACCTTGGTCGGTTGGGCGGGCTTGGCAGCTGGCTGGGGCTCTGCAAGGAGGTGGCAAAGGTGGCTGTGGGGTCGCGGCTGCCCGGTGGTGTGCCTGCTGGGCGGCCAGCGTGCCGCTGCGATGCCCGACGGCAGAGGCACGGCAGCGGGGCGATGGGCCGCGCGGGGAGCGGTGATGGGGTGTGCTATGACTTCACGAGGGCTAAGCTAGTGCAGCGACGAGGTCGCAGCGGGCATATGGGGCATCGACTTGCCGGCGTGCGCACGGCGGTAGCACAGGCTGGTGGCGTTGCAGCTGCGGGACATGACGGTGAGGCGGAGGGGTGGGTAGCATGCGCACAGGCTTCGCAAGGTCTAGGCGAGCGCATATGTGTCCCTAACAGAACCGAGGTCACCAAAATGATCGGCACCGGCGGCGGCGGCGGTGGTGACGACGAACCTCCATCCTCCAAATTATCCTCCATCCTCTGCCTCCTCCTACGTCTGGAGCAGTTGGGAGCTCCAAGGATCTACGGGCGCAGCTAACGAGGCATGACGGTGGCGCGCACGGCGGTGGACGCCACGGTGGCGCTCCAACGGCCGGGTGCCATGGTGACCGGGGCTACAAAATCACGTGGCCCCCCACTGTGGTCATTTCCAGGCCCCAAGAAGTTGCCGGGAAGGCATTCTAGGCAACGGTGAACATGTCTAGGTGGTTAAAGGAGCCTATCGCTTAGCAGAGAGCGGAAACGTGAGCGGTTGCTCTGGCCAGCGGCCATGGGAGGCATGGGCGAGCTTACCTCGGCGGTGCTGATGGCGGCGGATGCTGCAGGGTCATGGTAGCAGGCGCTCGGGGGAGGTGTAGCAGAGCAGCGGCGTCACGGTTGAGCGGGGCCGCTGGGTCTTCCTCCGGCAAGCAGCAACGGTGGTGGCGTGCAGGTCTGGCTCCGGCCTCCTCTTTCCCCCACCTTCTTCTTCTCTTCGCAACTTAAGCAAGTGAGCGAGGCACGTGCGATCATCAACAGAAAGGCGGCTAGCATGAGGGAAACCCTAGCGGCGCGAGGTGGTCCTCTTTTATAGCGCAGCGGTAGCGGCCATGGTGGCCACGGACGGCGCCGATGGAAGATGCCCATCGGGTGGTCGTGCGTGGCTGCGACTTAGGGTTAGGGTTACGGGGGAGGCCGTGGCGCTCGGCGGGGTGCGTGGTGTGCATCCACGCGGGTGCAGGCACGGGCGAACAACGGAGGTCAGCTGTTCCATAACTGGAACATCAGACGGGACGGGCGAGCTCCTAGAAAAGGGAGGACGGGGATGCTGACAGGGCGGGCCTGCAGTGCAGCGGCAGAGCGGGGGCGCGCGTGGGTGCGGCACTTGCTGGGCCGGCCTGGCCCTCGTGGGCCACGGGGGCAATAGGTCGAAGCAGGCCGCGGCGGGCGCAGGCGTTGCGGGCGCGCGGGAGGCCAGTGCCTTGTTGGGCCGTCTCAGCCAGCTGGGCCACGGCGAGGCGCGGGCGAGCGGGTGGCCTAGCTTGGCAGCTGGCAGGCCGTCGCCAGCCATGCGGGGAGACAAGCAGCAGGCCGGCTTGGGGGCGCGTTGGGCTAGGCTGGTTGCTGTGGGCCGCTTGGGCTGCTTCTCCTTTTCCTAAATCCATCCCTTTTCCTTTCTCCTTTTCTATTTCTTTCTCTCAAACACTAAACCATGCCTTGGTTAGGTTAGTGCATAGAGGTTAATGACCATGGTACCACCTCATGCTAGGTCTACTAGGGTCTCATGGTCAAGATGGTAGCCATGCCAAGGGTTAGTAGCATATATACATACATGTTTTATAAAGTTTAGTTGATTTTATTATACATCACATAAAATCAAATAAGAAGCAAATCATACTCTTGTAAATTAAATACAAATATTCCAACTATCATTGGTGCTACTTGTGCAACTATTAGATATTTTTCTACATGGCACTCACCAACCATTGGTTATTTTAGAAAAAATTTTGTTGGTTGTGATTTTTGCTATTTAGGATTATTAGGGTTGTTACAGTTCTTATCTATTCTTTCTTATAGCTTCCTCTTCCTTCCTTCCTGGTTTCTCTTCCTCATATTGGAGATACCGTCGAACAGGAGGCCGGCCAGGGGTGCGCTCATCTGGATCTAGCATCCTGCCCGTCTGCAGCATCATTAGATGAAGGAAAGATAGCACGGTTTATTATGGTGAAAACCATCGGGGACTCACATCGAACGGGGAGACCACAGATAGAACCTCACCTTCTCCACGAGACTCACCACTCCCTTCCACCTCCGTCTCCAGCCTGCGTGGATCTGTGGGAGAGGACACCGCTCCTGCGCGGATCTGGCCGCTAGACATCGCAGCTGCTGCGGACCAAGCAGAGGGATGAGATTCGGGGAGGAGTGGTCTGGACTTTAGAGCTGGGGTCAGGACGGAGAGAAGGAAGAAAGATGTTGATGGGCGTGAGCAGACGAGTTAAGCAGAATCAATAAAATTTTCGGGTCCATGACTCTAGACCACTGCCAGCTTGGCTAATACACCGACAGTAATAGACATTACTGCCAGGTTATTATAGCAGCCGGCAATTATTTAAATTTTCACTGTCGGAAATTGGACATGAGAAAGGGTCTTCACTGCCGGTTTTCTTAATTCTGGCAATAACGAGGCCGACAGTGATGATCAAATCTGTAGTAATGTTTTTATGTCCCAAATAACCGGATACTGGGTAGACAGATCTACAAGGGCACGCGCACGCCTTGAGGATAGCATTTCCGAACATAGGTCTGCATAAATTATACTGTTCGTCCCGTTTTCTTTGAATGCAGCCTAAGTTACCACACGTACATGGTTTCTCAACAACTCAGTCCATGATATCGAGACGTGACCTGCGTTGCCTACCTACCTGTGCACTGTATACCACCAAGCCATCGTGCTGCTACTAAAACGGTCATACATGTGGATTTTCTGCGGCAGGTGCATTCCTGCAATAGGACAAACGTGTGCACCAAGATCCCGTCCTGTATATATACGTTGTTTCTATGTATCGGTGAATCATTATCATCCATCCATCTAAGGATGATCGAATGATAGAATGATTGAATGGCTGCAAGATGATCTCTCTGAAACGGAGAGACATCCTTCCCCTGTCTAAAAAGAAAGAAAACTTTTCAAAAGAAGAATCAAATATGATTCTAAAAAAAGAATGGGATTCAAGAAGAGGAAAATGTTGGCTTGAACACAAAAAGAGGGAAAGGAGGCAAATTAGTCCTTCAAAGCCCAAAACTAAATAAAAAAAGAAAGAAAAAATAACATTAGAAAGATTAGTGTGGAATTGTAGGGGCCTTAAATAGGAAGGCATCTCTACATTTATGAAAAATCTCATTATCGAGTACAAGTTTGATTTCATTGGGTTGCAAGAAACTATGATGGAGGAATGTGATTTATCTTTACTCAGGAAATTTGATACACAACAGAACTACCTTTGGGAATGGATCCCTTCCAGAGCTAGATCTGGTGGAATCCTAGTAGGTGTCAACCTCTCTAATTTGATCTGGGAGACCTACATAAAGGAAGATATATGATGCAATTAAATCTCTAGGATAAAATAAATAGACTCAAATGGAACCTAATTGTGGTCTATGGACCTGCTCATGATGAGGAAAAAATTGAATTCCTTGCTGAAATGTCTAGGGTCTGTGATGTAAATAATGAGCCCTACCTAATTGGGGGGACTTCAACATCATAAGATACGCTTCTGAGAAAAATAATGATAGGGGAATGCATAGACATTCCACTATCTTTAATTCTATCATTCACTTTTTTAACTTAGAGAGCTTATAATGTCCGGAGGAATTTATACCTTGGGTAACAATCAGGACCCACCCACTCTGGAAAAGCTAGACAGAGTTTTGGTTTCTAGATCATGGGAAGATGCCTTTCCTCTGGCTATTGTCAGAAAACTTCCAAGAGAAGTATCTGACCACAATCCCTTAATCATATCATATGTGGCACCTAGAATCAGGGTCTCAATTCAATTCAAATTTGAAACAATTTGGCTTAAAAATCCTGAATTCTTCCCATTAGTTGACAAAAGAATAGACCTTCTAGAGCCAAATCTGCCCTCGACAAAATTCAGCAAAAAATGAAGCTCCTCAAACAATTTTAAAAGGGTGGGGACAAAACCAGCAAGGAGAACTGAGAAAAAGGAGCTCCTGGTAGAACATAGCTACTTGGAGGAATTGGAAGAAAACAATAATCTATCTGTTGAGCATGTAAATAGAAAGCAATGGTTCCTTTGTGAAAATATGAAAATCATGGAACAGGAAGAGACTTACTGGTTCCAACGGAGTCATGAAACTTGGATGTTAAAAGGAGACAATAACATTGAGTACAACATTATCTCATTAGAAGATGAAGGGATTTGTATTGAAGGAAATGAAAACCTTCTTAAACATGCCTCTGATTATTATTCAGAGTTGTTTGGTCCAGTAGATAATTTGATATACATATAAACCCAACCGTTTGGGGTGGCTCATATAAATTTTCTGAAACAGACAATGAGACCCTATGTCAACCCTTCTCTAAATCATAGATCCAGGTTGCACTTTTCCAAATGGAGACTAACAAAGCCCCTAGACCAGATAAGATGCCAATTGAGTTCTTCCAAAAATGTTGGGACACAGTTAGACAGGATATTATCCAACTCTTTGATGACTTCCATAGCAATTCTCTAGATATTAGTAGGCTTAACTATGATGTCATAACTCTCCTACCAAAGTTAAAAGATGCAAATAGAATTCAGCAATATAGGCCCATTTGCCTATTGAATAGCTTATACAAGCTCATTACAAAGTGCTTACCATAAGACTAGAACCTGTTGCTGATAGACTCATAAATAAATCCCAAATTGCTTTTCTCAAGGGCCGCAATATCCTCACTGGTATTATGTGTCTTCAGGAAATAATCTATGAAACAAAGATCAGAAAAGAATGTGGTATCATTTTGAAGTTAGATTTCAAAAAAGCTTATGATAAGGTGAATTGGGACTTCTATTTGAATACATGCAGATAAGGGGTTTTAGTGATCAATGGATTAAATGGATAAATGAAGTAGTTACTAGTGGGACTGTTAATATAAAGATGAATGATGTAATTGGCCCTTATATAAAGAGTTACAAAGGAGTGAGACAAGGTGATCTATTATATCCTATTTTGTTCAACTTTGTAGCAGATTCTCTTACTAAGATGGTTGAGAATGCTCAGCAGAAGGGCCTTTTTACTGGACTCATCAGTCACATTATCCCAAATGGAGTGGCAATCCTTCAATATGCTGATGATATGATTATGTTCCTTAAACATGATACAGAGGGGGCTAGGAATACGAAAATGCTGCTATACATGTATGAAATTATGGCTGGTCTAAAAATTAATTTTTCTAACAGTGAGATCATTATGATCAATGATGTTGATAATTTGAGTGAGCAATATGCAAAAATGTTTCAAATTGGAACCTTCCCAATCGATTATTTGGGGTAACAGTGAGCCCTAGCAGGCTCCGTCTCAGTGATTGGTCCCCATCAATGGACAAATGCTACAAAAGTCCAGATGTGTGGAAAGGTGGCACTATGTCCATTGCAGGCAGAACCACTCTAATTTGTTCTTGTCTTAACAACTCTCCCATCTATCAAATGTCTGTGTATTTATGTCCCAAAACAATAACAGAAAAGATTGACAAAGTCAGGGGGTCATTCTTTTGGCAAGGAGGAAAAACAAAAAGAAAATATCACTTGGTCAAATGGATCAAGATCTGTAGAAGTAAGAAATTTGGTGGCTTAGGTATCAAAGATCTAAGAACAATAAATGTCTTCCTTTTAGCTAAGTGGTAGTGGAAATTGGAAAATGGAGAGAGTCTCTGGCAAGAAATTATCAAAGACAAATATTTGAGAAACTAAACACATTTTCTGTGACACATAGAGCTACAGACTCACCAATCTAATATGATCTACTCAAAGTTACACAGATATACCTAGCTGGGAGGGGTATTAAGGTAAACAATGGTAACAAAACTAGATTCTAGCTTGACCCATGGTTGTATGATAAACCAATTGCCATTGTTAATCCTACTCTATATTCCCTATGTGATCAGAAAGAAGTTTCTATTAATGATGTGTAATCTACAAGAAACAATTGTACTTTCAGAAAGGGGCTGACCGGTGATTTAAGGGCTTTCTGGGACAAAATTCTAGAAGACACCTTTAACTATCAGTGCAATAACTCAGAAGATCAAGTGATATGGAACATTAGCAAAAACAAGATCTTCTCTGTTAAATCTCTATATAATAGCTTAACCAAACATGAGGGGAATTCATATCAAAAAAAATCTGGAAGGGCAAAGTGCCTCCCAAGATCAAGATCTTTATGTGGCTAATAGCCAATGGTGCCATCCTGACTACATATGGTAAAGAGACAATGGAAAGGAGAAGCTAGGTGTCAATTCTACCCAATGAATGAAGATATAATCATCTCTTCTTCACTTGCCCAGTGGCAAGAGTTATATGGGGTGTAATAGCAAACATGCTTGGGGCTGACAATATTCCCAACAATTTGAGTCAAACCTGGGAGTGGTGTGACAAGTGGTTGAGGGAGGGCAAGGAATTTCATTTGTGGGGAATCTCAATGATTTGCTGGGCAATCTGGAAAGCCTGTAACAAAGCTAGTTTTAAGGGAAAAATTGTTAAGAATCCAATCACAATAATTTGCCATGCTGGAGGTCTAATGAAGTATTGGACAGGTCTTTATGCGGAGGTCAACAGGAACATACTATTGAACGGTGTAGAGACAATGCTGAAAGTGGCGACGGAAATGCTTCTGAACCCTCGCCAGCCAGAAGATCATCCCAGGCAGCTCAACAACGTCGGGTGGCGCGAAGAAGACCAAGAGTGATACAGTCCACCCGTGAAATGTGCAGAAGAGCGACGAACCATCATTCAAATGCAAGACTCTCGAAGAATTTGATCTAGTTTCTGTACTTTTTGCCCTGTTAGCATGCAATTCCTGCTAGGAGGATGCCTACCCCCGTAGTTGCAAAACTCAGTTTGCGGTCTTTAGATCAGCTCTGTTAGCAGGTTTTGTGGTTTCTGAACCAGACTCCACGGACCTGGCATTTCCCGATTTTTGTTTGCTCTCCTGCTCTCGTCCCATCTTGTTTCTTGCTACGGTTAAAACTGTTTGTATTTCCGTTTGTCATGAATGGAAATGGGGTGAACACCTCTTATTGAAAAAAACGCGCTTCTCCGCCGTCATTGTCCGATCCTCTCATCGAAGGGACCAAAGCTATATAAAACTAGCATGTCTTCGTCTCCAGATCCGGTGGCCACGCTGCGAGACACATGGCGCCGTGCTCGCCAATCGCTCTCCTTCAGCATAGTCCGCGGGTGGCAGGAAACGAGCACGCACCATGTCCACATCGCTGGCTACTCCACTCCACCGTCAGCACGCTGTACAACCGCGGCAATGGCGTCGAGTCCAAGCCCTTCAGCGCAGGCGACCACCGGTGGAAGCTGACATACTACCTCAATGGCCGCCCATATTCCAAGACCGGCAGCCCCGGCATGGAGCTGAGAAAGATGGACACCCGCTTCTTTGGCAGTAGAGCTAAGCCCACGGTGGGGTACATCGTGAGCATCCTCGACCGCGACGGCAACCTGCTGTGCAGTCGTTATGTGCAGCCACAGCAGTACAGATGGCGGCACTTTACTGGCATCCATTTGACGGCGGAGGAGACCAAGGCGGGCCTGCGTCACCTTAAGGACGACAGCCTCGTCATCCGGTGCGACCTAACTGTGCACAGGTCGGAGAAGGTGTCGACCATCAGGTGGTTGCTTCGAAGGTTTCTGGACTAAATTTAGCTAAAACATACCATGCGCGTTGCTGCTGAAATGGCTGAATTAATGCGAGTGCATTAGGTGCTAAAGTTGTGAGCTACCTGGGGCCTTTACTAGTCTAGTGGATGGTTCATAAGGATGTTATTTCTGCAACGTAAGCTGATGGTTTATTGCGTCTAAGAAAACTTACTCGCAAAGGAAAAATACGTATTTTTAGTCTAACACGATTCCTATGGCTACCATCCTCTATCAGCTGCCATGCATCCATGGTTCCACGCACGAAGAGTTTGCAGTCTCGTCCAAAACATCAAATTCACGTCGGATAGTATGTGGACTCTCGCATTGGGACCAACGTGTGCATCAAGATCACCTACGCCGGCCCTTCAATATAAAACAGGCATCCATATTCCTTATTGATTTGCTATATATACGTGTGTGCAGATCACGACCTATCTGCGACGCATCCTTTGTCATCTAACGAACCAGCATGTCTTGGTCTCCGGATCCGGTGTCTGCGCTGCGAGACGCGTGGCGCGGTGCTCGCCAATCGCTCTCCTTCACCTCGGTCCGCGGGTGGCAGGAGACGAGCACGCACCACCTCCACATCAGCGGCTACTCCACCGTGCGCACGCTGTACAAGCAGGGCAAGGGCCTCAAATCCTTGCCGTTAGTGCCGGCGGTCACCGCTGGAATCTCACATACTACCCCAACGGCGATGAGGATTCAAAAACCGGCAATCACTGCGTGGGCCTAAAACTGCTGGACACCCCTTTCGCCTTCGATGTAGCGAAGGCCACGGCAGGGTACACCGTGAGCGTCCTCGACCGCGACGGCAATGTGCTGTGCAGTCGTTGCGTGAAGCCACAGGATTACAAGGCGTGGAAATCGAGTGGCGTCGTCGACATCGGGAAGAGGGATGCCACGGCGGCGCTGCGTCAGCTTAAGGATGACAGGTTGGTCGTCCGGTGCGACGTCACCGTGCATAGGTCCGCGAAGGAGTCCAGGCTCAGGTGGTTGCTTCGAAGGTTTCTGGATTAGATTTGAGTCTAGCCGCCTCTCTTGGTTGCTTCCAAGATATCTAGACTGGATTCAATAAGTTCATTAGGAAATTATTATATTACAGCAAGAAATTTTTTTTGATAGACAAAAGGTTACTTTATTAATTCTGTGACAGGAACTTCAGGACAGATGCAGAGTTGTCTTGATTATTAAGTCCTCGTTTCAATGTTTTACTGCTTGCAAAACGTATCCGTGCACTGCACGAAACACGATTAATTTTGAAATCGGCTTTCATACAAATGCTAGACAGTGGTTGTTCTAACTTATATGAGTGCGACCCATTGATCTGGGTCAGATGCGGGATGCAACGTACGGAAGGCACAGGCACAGGGATAGGCACCGGCATCCTATTTAAGTGTAGAACTACAAACCAATCTATTCTCGCTCGACGACCTATTTCTTATTCTATGTAAAATTTAAGGGTAGAGCACGCACTCGGACGTCCTACTGATAGGATGGATGTCCGAGCGGCACAATAACCATCCGGCCCACCTCCATCCCTGACTCCAGCGATCCCCGGCAGCAGCCCCCACCCCCATCGCGGCAAATTAGGGCCACGGCCTTAGCTGGAGCTAAACCCCAATCCCTAGCTCGCTGCGACACCACCTTCTTCCCCTCCCCCTCTAGCGCCTCCGGTGCCCTTGCCGTCGGCCATGGCGCCCTCGCCGCCTACCCATACCCACCAGCCATCTAGCCCCGCCCGCTCGGCGGCACTCCCGCCGTTGAGCTCGCCGCCAGGCCGGTAGGCCGGATTCTATAGCCGGGTGGGAAAAGAGGGTGAGGGGGGCCTCGACGGAACCCTAACCTTAACCTTGCCAGAGTTGGAGGAGAGGAGAAGAGGAGAGGAGAGGGGAGGAGAGCCTACCTGCACCGGATCCGGTGGGCCCCACCATCGCCGTCACTGTCGTCGCCGTGACTGAGGGAGAGAAAGCTAGATAGAGAGCTGGAGAGAGAGAGGCAGTGAGAGACTAAGGGAGAGAGGGGGTCGCGCGCGGGGCCACGGAGGAGGTCGGGCGCGGGGGCCGGGTGGGGGTGGGTGGGGAATGACCGTTTTACCGCTGCGGTCGGTGAAATGACTAAATTGCCCCTGTCCGATGGTTAGAACGCCGTAACCCAAGCATTACCAAAAATTGCCCCTGTCCGATGGTTAGAATGCCCTTACCCGGCCGCTGATCCGGCGGATCGGTGGCCGGCGCCGCCGAATCGGGCTCCACCGTCGCTGTCGCCGCCGTCGCCGGAACTGAGGAAGAGAAAGCTGGAGAGAGAGCTGGAGAGCGAGGCGAGTGAGAGAGTTAGGGAGAGAGGGGGTCGCGCGCGGGGGCCGGGGAGTGGGTTGGGCACGGGGGCCGGGTGGGGATGACCGTTTTACCCCTGCGGTCGGCGAAATAACAAAATTGCCAGTTTGCCACTATCTGATGGTTAGGACGCCCTAACCCAAGTATTACCGAAAATTTAAGTGTATTCCCGTTGACGAGACCGCCAGGTGGAATGGTTTTTGCTGCACGCGACCAAGGAGATGAATAGTTGCCGGTTCGTGCTCTGCGCCATTGCCGACACTAGCATCTTGCATTCCTGTTTAAGCAGATGAATAATTGTCCTTCTGCTATGTGATACGCATGCATGGCTATTAAGCTGGAACGTGATGCTGGAGCATGAGGCACTCGATTGGATAGAGAGATGTCACACGATTGGACAAAAAACTATTTTGTAAAGACAAATGTTTACCAGCACGGTGTACGAGCGCGGCAATGGTGTCAAGTCAAAGGTGTTCCGCGTCAGCGGCCACCGGTGGAAGCTCATGTACTTCCCCAACGGCTACCCGGGTTTCAAGAGCGGCAGTCCTGGCGTGGCCCTGACACTGATGGACAAGCAGCGCTTCTTCGGCAGAGCAACGAACGTGACGCCTGGGATCACCGTCATCGTGCAGGACCGCGACGGCAACGTGCTGTGCGATCGCTATCGACGCATCCAGCTACAGCTCTTCAGGTCGTGTGGCTCTAATGGCATCTGGGTCGACGTCAGGCAGAGGGTTGGCACGGTGGAGGAGAGCAAGGAGGCCCTGTGTCGCCTCAGGGACGACACCCTTGTCGTCTGGCGTCAGGTCACCGTGGAGTGGACGGAGAAGCTGTCCAGGCTGAGGTGGTTGCTTCGACACTAGATTTGATTTCAATAAGTTACTATACTATAAATAAAGCCCGCTTGTTTTTTGTAATGGGAGGAAATTAATATCAATACTGCTGAAACGAAGTTTATGTTTTTGGAAAATTGGAACCTGTACTACTTCATGCTCATATACAGAGCTATATCCACGCACAGGTGTTCTATTATTAGGAAACGCTAGGAATAGAGCGGACACCGCTTCCCAAACTGCAGAGATCACCACGCCATCCGATCGCGCCTGCCCACATCACACTGTCCTGCCGCTATCCACAACGCCACACGTGTGTTGCACGTGAGCCACTACTGGCTCATCATTGACGGCAAGGTGTGACAAGGCGAGTGCACTAGTATAGATTAATAACATATAAATATGTTCTATACTGTAGCAGCACATAGATAGACGTGTATCGTGAAATTGCATCTCGTTGTGACATATGTGGTGACATATGTTGTGAGCTGTTGTGAGGGCTCACACCAACTTGGGAGGGCTCGCACCAACTTCATTGCTATTGTGAGCTATTTTTCTTCCTCTCTCACAAAGCAATAGGGTGATAGAGAACTGAAAATAGTAGCTTATTTCAGCTTCACCTCGTTTAAGTGGGTCCCACTGTGCACCAAGACAGCTTTTGCCCAAGCAGAGACAGAGCACGCTCTCCGATTGGAGGGAGACGCCGGCACGTGGCTGGCCGGGAGCATGGCTGCCGGGGCAAAGCCACGAGGGCGCGGTTCACCAGGGGGCGCGGCCGCCAGGGCGTGGTTCAACGGGGTGCAGCACGATGGGGGGCGAAGGTGAAGAAGATGAGCGATGCCGCATACTTGCATCGGGAAGAAGACGAGCACAGAGGACCTGTGAAAGTAGCAAGTGAGTGCCACGGTCAAACAGGGCTGCTGCCGCTAGGGTGCTGGCTCAGGCTGAGGCTTTTGGAGTCGCAAAGTCGAGGCATGTCTGCCGACGCAGATCCATGGTGTTGCCGCCGGGATGCAGGGCCAGTGCGCGATCTACCGCGGGCACCAAGGTGGGCTTGAGCAGGGCACGTGATGCCGCAGCCACTGGGGCACGCGCGAGCATGTCCGCCTCGGCATGTGCTGCTGCAGCCACCTGGGCGTGTGTGGAGTCAAAAGGTTGGGCGGTTCGTTTGGAGAAGAACAGATCTCGTTCGTGCAGAGGAAACGAAGAAAACAAAATGGAGAAAACAAAAGAAACAAAGGGCATTTTATTCATTTGAGCTTTCAGTTCATTCTGTGAAGTTATTTTACCAAATAATATAAAAAAATAGTTTAGCTTCACCAAGAAAGCTACCTATGCAGTTTTTTTCTTGAAACATAGCTATCTATGAAGTTGAAACCCCCAAAAACAACTTCATGGATGAATCTGAGCCGTGCCGAACAGGGCCAATATCTTAGGCAATATTTTGGTACAACCAAATAGTACAAGTAAATTATTACTTTTGTGATTTGTTACATGGCTTAGGCTGTCTCCGATTTTGTATTGATTGCTCTAGCCTGTCAAGACACAGCACCTCCACACTCTCCTGAGTTCCATCTATATATAGGTGCACCATGACCCTGAACATTGCACACTCTCCTGTCTCCTAGTTTGATAGGATTCTGATGCATATTGCATTCATAGGATTGGCTATCATGCATGTTTTGTTACTCCAACTGCGAACCAAATTCAGCTTCAACATCTTAAGTAGGATTCAGAGGCATCAGGTTCTGTCATAAAACCATGAAAATTGCGCCTACACCCTGCATACTAGATAAAAGCACTAAGCAGTCCAGGCTGAGCTGGTTGCTTCGAAGGTTTCTGCACTACAGATTTTAGTCCAGCCGCCTCTTGTGTTTCATTTCAAAGACGGTAGGATGTGAGGGCAGTTTGGGAAGCAAATGAAATGATGGAAACATGAGATAGTTTTAAGAGTAAAAAATATGGAACTAAAAAAATACCTTGTCTTAAATAAAAAGATCGCATCAATAATTCGGGTTTAGAAATCTGTAATTTAAGAGGGTAAAGAATTTGAAGACCGATGGTTGTTGCTTTATTATTTGTTGTTCTACCAATTATACGAGAAGCAAACACAAAATAAGAACTTGAGATGGCAACATCGGAGAGACAAGGAAAATAAAAAAAAATGGAAAATGTGGAAAAGTGACGGCATGTAGACTGAAAAAATAGAAAAGGAATAAAACCACACAAAAAACAGACGTGAGAAAATCAGAAAACAAAAAACAGAAAAAGTGGAAAACGTCTCTAGGAAAGACGGACCACAAGAATATATTGTAGGAAACTGCTCCATACCTATGTCTTCATAAGTATACAATTTTATTACTGGCTAGTTTGTTCATAAGTAGACAAATATCCAACACATGTGCCTATCTACAAATTCGTGAATCATGCCTTTATGTCTTCATAAACTTTACTAGAGGTTTATATATAGATGCACAATGACCCACAGCAATCATAGACATTACAAATACAGTAAGCCAGGGCTGCACACCGCTACTCCACCAAATAAGCAAATAGCATTCTTTTTCTGTTACTAGATTGCCAATGGAGTTCAGAAACATAGTAGGATTGAGAGGCATCAGGATGAATCCTTAGCTTTAACACCAGTATGTAAGGAGACGCCTATCTTCCGGGCTCCATTTCTACAACATTAAGCAAAGCAAGAACTTTGATGCAGGGCCCAGAGCTGTGTCAGGATAAGTAGTCGGAAAGTCAATGTTTAGAGGGCTGTGCGCTGTCGAAGAACAAGATCTGGAGATGATGCTGTAGCTGTTGTGTGGGACCACAGTGTCCTTCGTTGCGTCTCCTAGAAGTTTATCTGCGGCGGTGTGGGAGCACACATATAATTCCTTTGTAAAGATTTTGGCAGTTATGCGATGAATAACAGAAACTCGATCTGAACTCGATTATGTCTCCGTCCTTATCGGTTAGCCAAGATTTTTGTCTTCACAAGCTTCTATTCAGTGCCAGATATGCCACCTCATGTAGATAAATGATTGCAGGAAAAAGTAGATTTCTCTGAAATTGAGGTAGCTTGGACAGATGGAAATATAGTAGTGCCAGGAACAAGTGGATTTCTCTGCACTGAGGTAGCTTGGGCAGATGGAAATATATTATTCTATATGACACATAATAACATGGAAATTAGTAGATGTTCTTATTATCCGAGCTGAAGGAAACATATTGTAGCATCAATGTCATTTTGTCCAACAGCTCTTCGTCCAACTTGTTAATGTTTATTAACATAACAAGTCAAGCCTGTGCAACTGAGATATGTTATACTCAGACTCAGATACAGTATATGACTAGTAAAATTAAACAGTGCTCAGCACAGCATTAGCTGTGTCTCAGTGGCTGAATTTTTATTAGCGTGTTATTCTACACACAATCAGACTAACTCTATCCGTACAGATTGCTATGTTCGCTCTCTCTTGACAAATAAGGTAGAACTTTAGGTCACTCCACTCAATACAAACAAATAGAACCATGCAACTTATACGTCCTCTAAATGGCAAACTCTTGAGAATTAGTCCTATCCGTCAGGTTATGTATATAAGTGTTGTCTGTAGGAATCAGAGATAGTTATAGCCAGATAGAATATTCATATATTGTCTTCAAATCCTCCTTCTATATATCAGGGCCTCCATCTCTCTATCAGCAAATTTTTATTTACAGGCCAGTACATTAATAATTAGGCTTCAAATTTTTTCTGCCTACAAGTTTATGGACCATGCCCCGGTCCCATTCTTTTTGAATGGTCACAACTCCAGGCTTGTAATCAATATATAGGTGCACAATGATCCACAACAATCGTATAGATACTATAAATTCAGTAAGCCAGGGCTAGCTACACAATCTTTTCATGTACAAAGGCATGGTGGGCTTGAGAGGCATCAGGATGTCTCGTGCAACCATGACGGTACTGCGCTGTAGCCTTGGCATTAGCACCTTTATGTAATGGACTGCGTATCTACCTGCCTCCATTTCAACAATTTCATGTAAGCAACAGACTCGAAGCAAGGCCACGAGCAGTGCTCGTGGGGTCCTGAAGGAATCCCGAAAACGTGAGACCTGACCCAGGCTTAGGAAGCTTTGTTTCATTATGACAATGCAACTTTGTGGAGTAGCTTTGAGGGTGTGTATGTCCGCCACAGTGGCCACGTGCAGCACGGGGTGGCGCTGCAGCATAGCCTACCATGGAACCCCGGTGTGCGCAACCTTCGACATGGCTGCCCATTGTGGTGACCTGGCAACACAGGAGGCGGCATGCCACAGAGGCCTTAGTCGCTGACAGCCTTAGGAATCTGGTCACCTCTATAACTGATATAGCAGGTCTTAGGTAAATGTCCACCTATGTTAATTAGTATGCCTTGCTCTCTTAGTCGACTATTTACGGTTTAGACAGCCCGCATCTTTAACTAGTTAACTGAGATAGGCATTCTAAGATGACCACCACTAAAAATTAGAAAGGAACAGAGCATGGTATTGTAAGGTTGTCCCTCTTATAAACTCAATTAATAACAGTGGTGACACGCCTAAGAGATCTTCCACTAAAAATAGTTGTACAAATATTAATTTAAAAGCTTTTGCTACGATATACCCAAATGACTATGAGCCATCCATTTATTTTGATCAGACGGTTAAGAACAACTGTTACCTACTAAGAGGCAATAGATGGATTATATACTCATAATGAATTAAGTATAGTAAGAAACTTTGGCATACACCAAGCTTGTTATACAAGCATTCCTTTCATATATGAAAGATGTGGACCATAAGGACTAAAGGACATTGATAAGTATGGGCAATATATCATAGCACACTGCCCACTTTAAAGTTATGCCCTTTATTCTAATTAACCATTCTCTTTGCTAATGTTTTCAATCTACTATAACAACTACAAACTCCAATAAAACAACTAGTTTCTAAACATATAACACACAATATACAACCTATTTGTCCCAAGTGAAAGACCAGAACCACTTGTAGAACTTGAGCTCTCATGCTGACACCTAGACAAGAAATAAACATGCCTAAATTACACTAGTGAAGAAAAATATGATATGTTTTGGTCCAAGGTTTGTTGATGCTCGCTGAAGCGTGCATCTGCGTTACAGGCGGCAGGACACTATAGCAGTTTGGTACTCTCAGTTACCAAGCATGAGTGCCATTTAGTTGGCACGTTGCTCTCAAGAGCGCCTAGTGATGATCTCCAAGGCTTGGAACAAACCGGTTTAGTACCTTATAGCGGTAGGTAGAGATTTAAATATGTTGCTAGCAATATCTCAATTGATCCAATGTTATTATTCTTTCATTTTTCCTCAATAAGACAATAGGATAAGGTTTCTACAGTATCTTTGGGTTGCTGCATCACTGCAGTATTCACTACACATTCCCTGCGCCCGAGTGTAAACGATTCGAGAGAGGAATGAAAGAATGAGGTGTACTCGGTCTGGCTGGAGTATTCACTACACATTCACTACAAAATGGTTTGCTTCTGTATGTATATAATGGTTCGCCATTTGCTGGAGAGTTGAGCAAAATCAACGAGGATGAAGAACTTCTTCATATTTATAACGCTGCTTCTGTATACTCTATTAAATTGAGTTTATGGTCTGCACGATATGTTGTAAGTAGTTGGATGTTGAATACAGAACTGAACTGCTTTGAAATGGAAGTGGTACTGTGCCTGAAAGAGGTGAAAGGTGAATGAAGAGGATCGGATCGCCCAGACCTACGAGTCAGCAAGAGAAGAAATGAATGGGCTTAGGAGATATCCGGATTATACATTGTGCTGGACCAGTCTTTGCACGAAAAGGCTACACAAAGATCTGGGAGCCACCACAACATAGGCATCCTGAGTGATCATCATGAGGTCATGAAAGCTCTGGACAGAGGCTGAGGGTCCAATGTGATATGTGATTTTTCATCCGAATGCCATGACAATCAGACAGCACAAGTACGCCTGCTGCGGTGCTCGCTCACATCATGGCACAGTGCAATGCAAACATGAATACTAATGTAGTTCATAATGAACCTATGTTCCTACAGAGTAAAAATCTGTCACTCGGTTCTGACATGGGATCGAGTAAAAATCTAACCAATGAAACAGGTATAGCTGTCGTTGCTATGTTTCTCCTTAACATCATTATTTACACCAGTACAACACTGTCAAGTGGCTTATTAATGTGTTACCCAATTTCCCATCCATGTGTGACGGAAGGACGGCTGTGGATATGATGTGTTGTCGGACCCAGGATGTGGTAGCCAACTGATCGAGGATTTTCAATTTTGGAATACCGTAGTGCTACAAATGAAATTATCTGTACGATCGATGACTGTTTCCAGCAGCAGAAATTGTTTCCAATTCTATAGGTGACTGAAAGTACAAGTATATCCGAACATGCATTTCTAGATTACACCTTTAGAGACGATTTTGTATCCAGCCACTAGTAGCATAAAAGAAAGAGGCAACTCAAGAAACTGATTTTAAGAGTATGTGACACCAAAATTTCTATCTAATTTTGAAATCTATGTTGGTTTTGTATTAAGCCAATTCTTAGATAAATTATCACTTGCCATTTAAGTTAAAAGAAATCATGCCAATCTCCTTTAGTTTTGCACGGCTTCTGCAGACATGTGTATCTCACACCCCACCAGCCCAGTTGCCGTCGCGTGTAGCTTCCTGATAGGTATGTGTAGCTAAGTAGTATCTAGGCATCCAAAAAAAAAAAATTGCATCTGCACGGACATAGTTTTCAACATTTTTGGTCTGTGTGCATCATATATATATGATCCTAGTTTTGAGGATCCATGATGAATGGGTAACAAATATTTTGATTGCAGCTCTAGATGATGAACATTCTAATTAAATAACTCCTCCAAATTCACATTAATTTTGGGCTCTTAGTGCTGCTCCGAGATGATAAATCGGAGGTTGTCGACAAAATTGGATAAATCCAGAGCTTGCTCTGACGTTGTAAAATAATAGGCCTATATTCTTAGTGTATTTACTTGGCATGCAGATTTCAGGGTACTTATTATCAGTTAATGTAAAGTCCGATTAGAAGCATCTGCTTCGAAATTTATGCATTTTTTACATTATTTCCATGCGTGTGATGTAGATGACGATCAGAGGGCGCTTTAATAAATTACTTTTTTTTTTATCATGGGTAGCAAATTAGGTAAAAGTTGTCAAGACCCCATCCAAAATGAGACAAAACACAATTAACCCATAAAAGATAAACTTCAAATGAGACAAATCATACATGTTTTTTGATCATCTGGACAAGTACAATGCAATGATACAAACGACTCTTTCATTTGAGAGAAAATAGAAAACTCTTTCAATCCTCTCGTCTCGGTCAACCTAAACCCTCCTCCTATTCCTACCCTGCCCCGGCCCCATGGAAAGTTGTTTTATCATCTTGAGCGTCTTGATGATAGAAACATGATGGTGGCCCCAAAAGAATCCACCAAATTGAAGAACTAAGGTTATTTCTAAAATATAGAATAGTTTCTATTTTTATTGTAGTCTGGTGATAACCACAAATTTATTCATAGAGGGATGTTTCAAACTTAGCTAAGATTGTCTGCTCTCTCTATTTTTTGTGTACTGTCTCATATGGATTAAAATTGAGGCTCCAAAAACATTGACAAATTGTGTACAACAAATGCTGATTTTTTTCTGTTTTTTGTTACAATTTGGTTATGATATATTGTCTAAGTACTTGATGGGAAGGTTATGATGGAGGTTGAAACAAGACTTATAATTGTAATAGTAAAGAAAGACTGTTAGACTGTATAGTCTAAAATACAGAGTAAGTACTTCCAGGCTCACGTTATGTGGCGACTTGCTAGTTGCCACGTATATTTATAACATTGAAGAGGAGATAGCTGTTCACGATCCTATATGTACGAACATTTTTAGAGAAGTAGCATCGTCAGTTCCAGAAGGGGGCAACTCTTCCTGCTTATTCAGTCGAAATATGGTGGACAGAGATGGAGAAAATGAAATAGGCTTAAGAGGCATCAGGAAAATCTACCCCACAAGATCATCCAGAGCACCCCTTACATGGCCAGCTAATAACTCGAGCATATAGAGGCCCCGTGCCCAGCAATTATGTGCCGCTGCTAATATAATGCCCATGCCAATGCTACGGTTTTATCTTGAGAATGTACATGAAAATAATACGTATGTTTTTCCAAAATTCAACTTTTATGCTATTGTTTTTAAACATGTATACAAACTAGATGAAACACTTTTGCCAAAGAAGACATAATAAAGTTACTTCGTATATTAACCATCTGAGTTACATTCTGCCTTGGAGATTCACATCTCATATATTGTATAACCAAACATTTTGCACATAATGAATTGGTCCAGGAAATTTTAGTGTATAATATAGGGTACATGTGCATTGGAACCGAAACAAAATAATATGCAATCAGACGCAGCAGTAGCCCTAGTCGAGAAAAACAGACAAAGACAAAACTTCATAAATTGCCAAGCACAAATCGTCGACCTTGTTATTAAACAACCTCGACCAGTGCAAATTTAACCACCTGTTGTAGCCCCTCGCTGCATCTGCTGAGGCAACATGTATGGGAGGAGAGCAGGCACGAGTAGGCGTGGAGGATCAAAAGTAGATCGGTGGTTTTCTGCATGTTGTAATGTAAGCCAGGCTTTTGCAGCCCCTGCCCCATCTCATGTAACATTTTATTGAGCAATCAATACAAATAGGTGGGAGCCAAGCCGCATAAACAAATCATAAATGTAACAATATACTTGTAACTTGTACTAGCTGGATGTGAAAAAATGTTACCTGAAATTATCTTAAAATTTCTGGAATATAAAAGAAGTGTGAAACACGTGTCACCACAATTGTCCGTGTTACTAAGAAGGACGACATGCAATTTACTCAGTGCTCCAATACATCTACTTAAAATTTATTTATTTAATAAATCCGCACTATTTGTTTCATAGCTCACGAAGGAAGAATTTGACCCTGGACTACATATTGAGCACGGTCACGTCACAGCGGACGACGAGGCTCTCATCCTCCAGCCGACGCAGCGCCAAGCTATGCTCCTTGGTCGTGGCCAAGAGCTCGAATCCCTTACCCTCCTCTAAGAACCCTTCGCCCCTGTAACTGCGCGGCCCCACGGTGTGGGTGTAAGCCGGCTATCCGTCGCCGTCGAGGATGCTCACGCGGTGCTTGGCGGTGGCCCTATTGTCCCACCTGCCCATGAAAATGAGCTTGACGGCGACCTTGCCAGCCATGGCGTCGTCGTGGCCATTGGGGTAGTAGAGGAGCTTCCACTTGCGGCCACCGGCACTAAACTCGGACTCGATGCACTCACCGGGGCTCACCTTGCCGTCAACGCGCGAGTAGCGGCCGACGTGGAAGACGTGTGTGCCGGTGTCCCGCGCATGCGGACCGAGGAGGACAGCGCGTCGCGGAAGCGGCACCATGAGTCGCCCAGCGACGGCAGCTGCTGGACGGGGGAAGACGACGACATGATTGGATCGCACACGATGTATGGTTATTAGCTACGTAGCGTGTATATATATAGAATACATGTTTCTATATTTGTATTGTATTTATTGCATCTGTATTACTTATTTCTTGGTGATCACGTACCGATCACCTAAGGCCTTCGTGAGTTTCCCATGGTTACGACGACGACTCATCGAGAGTCAAATCAGGACTCCTATGGAGCACGAATATTTATAAGTAGACAGCTTGTGCATGTCACGGTATCTATACGTATAGTAGTCTCAAATCAGGATTCCTATTGAGCACGTAAGCGCTGTTGGAAACCTGTTAAACATGTTCTCCTTTATAACATAATTATTATATGTAGTAGCAAATATGCGCTACAACAGTATTTATATCTTGTATTATCTGATGTATAATATGTTTTGATAAACAAATTCTGGCTCTGACTACAATTTCTATTTCATCTTATACTACTGCTTTTAGTAAAACCGAACCCCGCTCCCCGAGACACGGAGACGGTAATGGCTGCCTGTGGCCGCAGGGATGACAGGGACGCTCCTGGATAAAAAATCACTGCAAATAATAGACCGGTCCCATGAATGTGTATCAAACTATCAATCTACCCTCCGTCCATGAAATAACGTAATTATGGGAAAAAGCTACTCAAGTTGAGTCAAGTTCCACAAGTTTATTCTAAATAGTATTAAAATTTATATCTCCAAATAAATTTATTATAAAAATATATTCTATAACTAATCCATGTTTTCTCACTGGTGTTAGTATTTTTCCATAACTTTAGTCAAATTTAAAACTTGTTGATTCTTCAAAATGTGAGAATTACATTATTTTATGGACGGGGAGAGTACAACTAGACGTTGGTTCACCCTGTCCTATCCGGGACATTATTGACAACAAAGCACTCCGGATGGGTTCTCACGCTAATGACGCTTTGCCCTGTTTTGGATCCAGCACACATAAATATATGTTGTATAACATTGTTTTTTTAGATAAAGATTCAGCCAGAAGTCGCGGCCGGGCGAGGTTGACGATCTTCAACTGCGGCGGCGCTGGCCAGGCCCAGATTGGCGTAGGGCGGTGCAGCGGAAACGGGCTTCTTCGTCCTCGGCGTGCCATCGTTGTGGTGGCAGAGGGTCGGATTTGGGCCCTGCGGATCTGGATCTGACGTCCTCGGTCCGGTATGGTGTTGTTCCTCTGCTGGCAGTACCATGTTCCGTGTGGTGGCTCATCAGCGGCGGCCGGCGTGTCGTTCGTCTTGCGACGGCGGTGGCGGGTCGGATTTGGGCTCCCTGAGCCAGGATTTGAGTCATGGTCTGCGCTGGGGCTGCCCGCCTTCTGAGTGACTTTCTGGTGAAGGCGGCCCTCCATGTTGGCTGGGCGCAGAGTCGATGGTAGTGGCAGCGGTTTGGTGAAAAGCTTGCCTGGCGAGTTACGCCGGGCCGGTGGTAGCGGAACTCCATGCACCTTGTTGAAGGCGCCGCTAAGGCCGTTGGTCCGTCCATCTTCTGCTGCACCCGTGGGTGTTTAATAACTGGGTGAAAACCTAGCCTGGTTTCTCCAGGCCGGCGGCAGGGCGCAGGCGTATTGTCGAAGTTTCTATCCTTTATCTAATAGATTGACGTCATAGAGTTGGAAGCCGCGGCGGAGGGGACGAAGGACGTTCAAAGCCTTGACGTCTGGTGCGTCCTCACTGTGCTCAGTTCGGAGGATTCCAGGCTGAGGTGGTTGCTTCGGTAGTTTCTAGAATAGATTTGATAAGAGTTGCAAACTAGCCAAGGTTTATACTACATGCGTCATTATGAAAATATTTTTTATAAATGATTTTTACTCATGCACTCCTTTTTTCGCTAGTGATCAACTATTATATTAAACTACTATCATAAGCAACTCCAGGACAGTTAAAATGATTTTTAGAAGTGACAACAATGTGCACCTCTGAATAATGTTTTCCGCTAATCACTAACTGCATCAGCAGGCTACAATGTTGGGCACGGGCCATGTAAAATCAGGCAATAAAATTGGCACCCTGGTGCCGACATGCTCCAGAGCCTGCCACTGAGCCCATTGTGCAGGCGCCATCGAGCCTATGCCGCTGCTTAGCCCACAATGCACCTTCAATGCAATTGACCAGAGTCCTCACTCCAGTACATGGAACCACACACTGTGCTGATCTTTGCTGTGCCATAATGATTCCTGGAGGTGGAAATTTCATTACATGAATAGGTCTTTGAAAGATAATTTCAATTACTACCCAATTTTAAAATTATTTCATACAAAAATTGCCTTTGATACAGTTTTAGTACCCTAATACTACATTATTTCATATATTCAGAGATGGTCCTATATTTATCTGAAGCGCCCTCGGTTTCAGGGTCTTAATATCTCTCGCCTATACATGATTATTATGTTCACCTTTGGACTCTTTCCCAATATAAAAATGGAAGTTTATTCAGTATTTTATTGACTACTAGTTTTTGTTTGCTGCACCATTAAAATTTCAATAATTTAGTACATTGGTATATTAATTGCAAATTTCTAGTGGCAGTTTGCCGTAGTCTGTAGCTACAAATACTCCACCTACATACTCCAGTTGCCTGCATCACTTGCCATGTAGGGGAATCTTGATATCATTTGCCACATAGTATCGGTAACTCGTGCTGTGCCTATCCCTACTGCTCTGCTAGCCGGCATTGTTTAACTGGCCCAGACAACTGAATTACAGTTCAGGACTTGGTGACATCAGGAAAAATAAACTGCAACACTGATTAAAATATAGGGGCCTAGTACAAAATTTGAGATATGAGAGTATAGGCTTCTTCCCTGAGCATGGAACACCCATAGACAGGAGGCCTGAACCAGACTGTTGTTTGTGGAATTGGCATCCTGTTCATCGACCACTGCAACCCAACGTGGATCTGCTGGGATTGACAGCCACTGGATGCCACTGGTTCAGATCTCCGTTGCAGGCCTAAAGTGGACAGACTGTGAGAAATCAAACTAGCAGCACAAGCTCGATCGCTACTCATGGCTGCTGGCCACTCATGAGCTCTGTGAGACAAGAAGAAGCAGCGCCACAGTGCTCATGACTGCATGGCCTAGATTACACTGCTAGTTTTATGTATGACCATTGCGAATTTGCATTGCCTGGTTTATGTATAGTGGATCTAATTATATAAACAAAAGTAACATTAGTGCCCAACTGAAGTATCAAAGGCGACGTTCAAGCCATCAGTACTTACTCCACATGTCGCATCGAACACCCGTACCCACACAGAAATCCGAACGTGTCACGGGACTATTACCCAATGAAGCTTTTGCTCAAGCACGTGCTTTGCTACGAGCTTGTATATTTATATGTAGACATATAGGGAAACACCTCACACGCTGTTAGGGGGGTGACCTTTCATATACGGAAACACCTCACACGCTGTTTAACTGCAAATGTAACCTTACAAATTTGTATTATTGTAATTATGAAATCTTAACCAGTTATAGTAATCTGTACATTAAACTTTGACTCTATCACTCAGGTAATCTGTACATTAATCCCAGGGTAAACATGAGCATTGTATTAACGAACAATCACCAGGCCCACCCTGTTTTTCTGTCTTCTTTGGACATCAAAGCCAAACACGTGTGTGATGTGGACGCTACACAAAACATTAAGCTATGTCCTTGATGAGTATTTATCAATGTACCAGACTTTTTATCAATGTATGTATTCAGCGGGATTGTCTTACTGAGAAATGAAGTAATATAATGTTTCTTTGTTCTAAAAAATCAGAAGGCGCACAGTAGAAAGTTGTAGGGACTTAAATTGAAAAATATAATTTTTTAACTGATAATCACCTCCAGTCAACACCATGGCAGCATGCAAAAATTAAAAGCACAAGAAAACATATCGCCCAGTGAAACTATTCTTTGCCGCTAGTGCAGTTGATGGGACTGCTAGGAAATACTTCGTATACAAATATTATGGGACTGCTAACACACTCCTGGGGTTAACTCGCTGGTGCTAACACACCTCTGTACTCTTCCATAAATGTGCTGCGGCTCTACACAACAATTCTCCTCTACTTTGACCCAGCAGGGTTGTAGGATGGATAATCCTAACGCCCAAGCCTCCTTATTTGTTTCTCTACATAGTTTTCACTGATAGCCAGTATCTCACCCTCTTCAGTGTTGTATATATTACTTAAGGGAAGGCAACTAAAACAATAAAAACAAGGGTTGGGTGCCAGCTAGTGTATTCTCTTTGCCATGTGACCAAGTTAATTAGCAGTGGGTACACTGACATCGACCTTAATTTGTGGCAGTTGAAAATGCTCAAAGCTACTACCCTGTGTTCATGATAATAGTGAAACTTCCATGAACAAATTAATGATCGCCATCAGTTTCTCATCATGCTACACATTGACAGAACAATCACATGTTTTTTCAGGGAAAATAAAGCTGCAATTTTCAGGCATTTGCAGATCGTGCCAACCTCCTCGACTCCCAAGAGTTACCTTGAGAATTAAGGTCGGAGACATAGAAGAGAAAGGCCGTTTTGATGGGCTGATGAAATTGGCCAGAGCTGGTGGTGGAAAATTCCCCGTTGTGTTTGCCGGCATCAAGAAGTCATTCATCTCGCTGTTGAGCAACATGCCCTTGCTCAGGGACCAAAAGTCTTACAAATAGGATAAGAAATACAAGAGCTAGATAGACTAACCGTTTTTACGTTAATTCCTATGGGGCTTGTAGCCTTCTCCTTGTCTTGGGCGGTTGAGAGCCAGAACCGCTAAAATAGAGCATCATTTTCTCATCTTTATTCAACCATCAGTTTGGAGGTTTTATAAAGTTCTCCATGTGTTTAATCTTCGTCAAGGCAATTGTTGCCTCTTTTCATCCTACTTGCAATAAGTTCTCTGTGGAGCTATATGTACGGATAATTTGTTGCATACCTGGAGTCAGAAATTTTCAAAGTCAAAAGCCAGATCGTAGAAGAAGCCAGTCATACCGTTTGACCGAGACGTCCATGTGTGTGGATGGAGATTTTAACTGAACTCCTTTGATGACTCTAACATCATGTGTTTTGCACCACCATAAAACTCACCCAAAATTTTAACTTTTTAAATTTTACAACAAACTACATTTATTTGTGGTTCCAAAAATATCTTCCTTGAACTCAATCCCACAAAAGATCAAAGCCATTTTTTCTATTGGGATCCATGTAGACAATCACAAACCCATACTAGTTGTCCCCCTCTATCAGCCCCAAATTCTCTACCACGGGCTGTTTCCTGTCACCCTATGCTCCTTTGTGTCCTGTCTACTGCTCATGTCTATGCAGGGACCCTTTGGAAGGAGGTCCTCCTAAGTAGCTCACCCTCCCCGTCGGATATGCTATGGTCTGATTTCCAGCTGCCTTCTCATCGTTACACTATGCTATGCTCTGCTTCTACAGCCCATCACCAGCTTCACACACCTGCGCATCGAATTGGAACATAGACCATAACTTAACTCGAATTCTGCATGCCACACTTCTCTTAGGAAACAAAAACTTGTGGCTCTCAAGATGTGAATTTTACTTAAGTGCCAAAAATAAAAATGTGAACCAGTAACTTATTCGGGGTGCCATTAGTGTTGAGTGCTGATTTCTGAAGTTTAGATGGTGCAAGAGGGACCACAGAGCGCAAAACTATACAAAGCTTTGTCCATACTGGGCTGGGCTAAATTTTGTGTGAAGTATAATGGCCTAAATAGATTACCACAGGTGTGGTATTCTTTGGATAAACTAAAATCTGGACCAGTCTGCCTATGTTGTCGACCCAGTTTCTGGTTAGAACCAAATCTCTAAATATTTACTGTCTAATATATATTTTTCTTTCTTGCATGGTTTGTGATTTCTGATTACTTCCGTTGTTATTCTTTCATCAATTTACCAGCATGATCACTTGTTTCTCGAAAGACGGCAAAAAGCTTTTGACGGATTTTTTGTTGATAAGGTAAAAGAAAAAAAAGATATTACCAAATTACAGCACCAAGCCTAAGCTCATTACCACCTTGGACCCTTGGCCCTCTACTCTACTCTGAAGGAAAACAAAAGAGAGAAAAAGAATACAGAGTGCAAACGGAAGAAAAAACTAGTGGTTAGCCTCAACATTTGGTAATGTGGCGATCTGAAATTGATTGATCTCTTCCTTGCCTAGTAAAGCTACCAAGCGTGGTCATTTTTGAGTACGTAACAAATATAAAAATAGAGATCAAGTTTCACAGCTGTCATTTTTGTCGTCTTAGTTCTCTGCTTTCTATCCAGTATAAACTTCCTGTTTATTTTTCTGCCAAACAGCGAAGTGATAGATTTTACACATTTTTACTAGGGAAAAAGACAACAGCTTAGCCTAGTTCTTTCATTGAGGTGAGATTTATAGAGGGTGTTCATGCTTGGATGGACCTCATGCCAGTTTCAAGTGATAGCTTTTACACATTATTGCACTGGTACTGACATTGATACCCGCTCGTTTCAAGTTGCATTGTAAATAAAGAATTGAAGACGGCTAACACATTGCAGCTATAAAATAAAGAGCAACTGTGCTTGCAAAATAAAAGAGACCATGACACACATGCAAGAGTTGTGGTTTCTTAGTTCGTCGTGTGTCCAGAGCAAAACCTAGATAGTCAAGCATAAACCTAGGCTTAAGAGGCATTGGGAATATAGATAGCTGATATTTCGTTTGACAGACTGGGAACTACAATGGATTTAGCCGTGGAATTGCACAACTCTCCCCAAGTATGCATCCCATGCCATTGTGCTCATGTCGGCACAGCACAATCTGGAAGCAGCATAGCGCCATATTGAACTCCTGTTGAAGATCCCCTCTCCAATTTGGTTGCGCTTTGATTATTCCCGTGTGGCTGCAGTTTTTCATAGCCCAGCCGTATTCCTTTCTACAGCTGCGTCATTGACATTAGCAAGCATAGATGACTCTTTCTATAGTCTGATGGAAATTCAGAGCGTGCAATTTCAAAAATTACTTCCACTAAATCATTTCTAATTTGACATTTTGATCAACACAACTAGGTCCACAAAGGTTACTTAAGAGTCGGCATCTCACCGTGGGCAACCGTAGCATGCATAACGACCAACCGTGGCATTGTAGGGACATATTTGTTTCGTCACGGACATGAAGCTAAATGAAATTGAGAAAAATAAACCAACACTGCATGAAAAAACGGCACCACAGACAACGGTGGCAGGGGACAACGATGGCGGCAACCCTAAATCCTCCCTTCCTCGCCCTTCTCCTGTTTTCTTCTTTCATCTCCTCGTTCGATTTTTCTCCCGTGCGGCACAAACAATGTCTTTTTTCGGCCTGGAGACCAAAAGTCACACACACTATTGACTCCAAGCCACGTATGTAACATCCATATTGTATTTTTCCTTTTTCTAAAAAAAAACTGACAATTACTTAGTCATCCAAGGTTAGGTTAAAGCGAATGCATTGGTGATCTCCATTTGTTCATCTGAATGATCAAAGAGTTAAGTTTTTTCTATTGGGATCCATGTAGACAACCACAAAAGATGAGCCGGTGAGGTGGGTGGAGATGAAGATCGAGGTCTAGAGTGCCCGTAAGATACCGCAGTATGCACTTCATAGCGCCGAGATGAGGCTCCCGAGGGTCATGCATGTACAAGCAGACCTGTTGAACAGCGCTGAGATGAGGCTGGACAAGAAAAATATACCTATGAAACACTAAGAACTCTAAAACAGAACAGTTGACAAGAACATTAACTTATATTTATCTGAATATCAGCGATAGCAAAATCGATTTCACTAATTATATGACTTAATTGATTTTATTGTTATGTAAACATTAACTAATATTAAAATTATTATCTTTAGTCATTCGTTTGTTAAAAAGGTATACTTTTAGACAGCTTCACATGGCACAACATTGGCTAATCCACCCGTTGATACGAAATGCTGGAGCTGAATGATGCTCGAATGAGGCTGATGGGTTTGAACCATCAAGTGAGGTATATCACTCAAATAATCAACATATTAATCCCCATACATGCAACATGGCCAATGAAATGTGATCTCGCTGCAACACTCATCTCGCCCACTCTATGTGATGTGCTCCTACTGTTCCTATAGGCGAAACTTGACACCCCTGACAACTCCTATGTAGTTTAATACACTATAAAGTGTGAGTGCAGCCTTTGAGTCCTACATGCCTATGAGGGATGATATAAAGGTGGTTGCACATTTGATATACTGAGTTGCAGTACTTAGTGTGCCTACGTGGAATAGAAAAAAAGCTCCTGAGCATCAATTCAGAGCTGATAAACAGAAGTTGTGCTGGACATCGATCCACTTAGAAAAGTGTGATGTGAGACAGGCCGCTCTGCTCACCCGGTGATTGCGTCAAGCATAAGCCAATAATCATGGTCATAGCTAGATAGGCTCGTGAGGAATTGGGACATTTTCAAAAACAGCTGTTGAATTTCTGACTACATGTTAAAATCCATACGTAGGAAGCAGTTGTTCTGTACCTAGTTTCTGAGGCTGGATGCCTTGCTGTGAGCAAGCCCTTGATGGATTGGGATGTACATTTCTCAAACCCTTGACGAGTTAGAATTACTGGTGGATTTCTACATTAAGCGAAGTCCATTGGAAATGGAGAACCACGTAATACCAAGTCTTGCAAGCTCTTCATTCCACTAATCTTCATGTTTTTCTTCTGAGTACTGTGCAGTTTGATTTGCCTTTGGCTGCTGCTCATCGATCATACCTGTCAGCTTCTTCGTCAATTTGGAATTTCCGTGAATTCGAGTATCATGACCATATCAGAGTGTATAGTTGTAATAAATTTCACCATGCCTACAGTAGATGAGTATCTGAGATGTTGCCTGGTGGCCACGGTGGTGGACATGAAGGATGTGCTGCATCCCGGCAAGGAATGACAGCATCGCAGTCCTGTGCGACATCACCCTGAAGGGATCTGGCCTGAAGTGTTATACCGTTCAAGATTAAAACAAAGTTAAACTACCCAAAGCATTCAAATGTGTGCAGACATATCTGAATGGAGTACCATTGTATTACGTAGTTTATTATATTTTTATATCTGGTCGAACTTTGTTTAGTCATTTTTTTTTTCAACAGCTTCTGCTCCGGTGGATTTAGTTTTTTTTTTTAATGCTACAGCATATAGCTCCAATGATGGCAAACATTTATGCTTGAAAGCTTCATGATGATGAGTACTGGGCACTACTACAGCCCGGGTTTGTAGGGCCGGCACCAGGGCGATAATAACTAATTAACAAAACTGATTATCAAAGGAAAAAAAGTATTTTTAGTCCGATTGGTTGCATCCGCAGCTCCATGTGCAGAGTTTGCCGCAGTCATGTCCAAAACGTCATGATTCACGTCGGCCAGTGGCAGCGCTAGGAGACGCATGTGCACTCCTTCTATTCACTGAAGTAAATAGGTTTGGATTCATCACTGAGCTTATATTTGAAATTCAAGTATGTTCTGCTTGTTCAAGAGACCATGGGGACCTAGCTAGGCAGTCATGGATTGGTTTATGCGGGACATGACCAAGGAGGCTAGACTATTACCTTGCAGCTCAACATCATGTAATACTTTGCGATGATAAGGAACAAACAAAGGTCATGAAGAATGGCCAGGTAGTTTTATTTTTGTTCTCAGATCAATAGTTTATGGTCTAATAGGTGGAATGCATGGCTAATTGGCTATTCAGTTGGAACCTGACGTAGCTCCGCCGGTGCCTGGAGATTCGAAATTTAGATGGTCTGTGGGGTGGAGTCGACCAGCTTGTTTCATGCGCCCTATTGGTCATTCGAAATTTAGATGGGCGGACGTTCGAATTCAACATATGTTGTGTAATTTAATAGTAAGTATATACCTCAAAATATGGTTGGATGTAAGGGCAGTTTCGGATGTAAAAGAGACACAGAAGCATGAGGACAGTCTGAAATGTAAAAAATATAAATAAAAAAATACTTTTCTTTAATAAATAGATCGCATCAATAATTTGGTTTCAGAAATCTTTAATTTAAGACGCTTAAGAATTAAAGACCCAAGGTTGTTGTTTTCTTTGTTGTTCTAACAGTTACACTAGAAACAAAAACAAAAAATAAGAACTAGATCTAGAAAAATCGGATAGACGAGGAAAAAAAATCAAAAAAAAAGAGGAAAGAAGATGAAAATGGATGGCAAGCAGACAGGAAAATAGAAAAAAAAAACACTAACCGCTCACAAAAACCTAGAGGTGAAAAAGGAAAAAAAAGAAAATGTGGAAAACGACTCTCGGATGGATGGACCACTGGAATATGTAAGAAGACTGGGTCGTCAGAAACTGCTCCATAACTACATTAATTCAATTTTTAGTACAAATTTGTGGATCATACGCCCAGGTCTTCATAAACTTTACTACATGTCCCATTTGTTTTGAGTGTTCCAACTACAAGCTTGTGGTCTATATATAGATGCACAATGACCGACAACAATCATATAGACATTACAAATACAGTAAGCCACGGCTACACAAGCTGTTCCACCAAATAGTATTCTTTTACTCTTACTCGATCTGCCAATGGAGTGAAGTGTGTAATTCGATTGAATCCCTCCCCTCCCGACGTTGCCCCACGCAGGCGACTAGGGAGGACACCCTAGCCGCCGCGAGCTCCCACCTCCCCTCCCCTCTCCCGCCACACCGCCGCCGGAGCAGGCCGCCGGCATGGCCGCGCGGCCGGCTGGGATGACGGCGGCGGGGCTCTCCTCCTTGGATGTGGCGGCGCTGGGCATCGTGGGCCAAGGTGTGTGCCGGCACTCCCGAGCCGCGTGGGGCTCGGCGCAGCAGCCTGCACCGGACCGCGGCGGTGCCGGCCAGGGCTCGGGCAGGCGAGGTGGTCGCGGTGGTGGCATTGGTGGCGAGTTCTTCGTTCCCCTCTGTCGGCCCCCTCCGCCTGTCCCTTCCCCCCGTCAAGCAGCGCGCCGTCCTCCCTCTACCGGGCCTGGACGACCGGATCCGGCGGCCAATCGGCCAGATCTAGAGGCCCAAGGCTGGGGGGGCGGCGCTGCGAGCTCAGCATGGTGGGAAGTTGTTGGGGCTTTGGGTCCTCCGTGATTTGTTGTTGGATCCTGGGCCCTGGGGGCTGGGGGCGGCGGCAGCATTGAGTCCTCTTCTTGACGGTGTCCCGATGGCATCTGGTGCCCGGTCAAGACCGGTGTGGAGGCCTCGCACCGGCGGTTGTTGCGGTCGGCGGTGGGGCAGTGGTGCCGGGCGACTCGTGCGTCGGGGCTGGGGTCGTGCCGGCGTTGGGAGTCGGTTCTCTTCTCTGTCGTCCCTCCCCTGATGGCCTTAGGTGCAGTTGCGGCAGGTTGAAGCCATGGTCAAGATGAAGGTGGCGATGTTGGCATGCGGCAGGTGGACACACGTGCAGCGGAGCGAAGGCTTGTTTTCCGGCACGTCGCCTTGCCGGTGGGGGTGACCGACGCAGCATTGCGACTGCAGAGCACGGCCGTTGCATCACTGCCCCTCTGGCATGGTTTCTGCAAGACGACTGGCAGCGACAATGGTGGTGACTTGCTGGGACATGGATTCTGGGCTGAGGTGTGAAGCTGGGGTGTTTTGGGCGAAAGCCTCACGACGGTGATGCCTGCGGGCGTTGTTTCCCCTGTTGAGGGTGTCGTCCCGTAGTTTATACACGGGTGAAAACCCGGTCCATCTTAGACGAGCGATGGCGGCGATGCGAACGTCGTAATCTTCCTGAAGGCTTCGCTATGGATCGTTGTTCGGCTCGAATGTGTTCGATAGGCTGTTGTTGGAAGCTTCGCTATGGATCGTTGTTCGGCTCGAAGTGTTTGATAGGCTGTGGTCGGAAGTCGGAGCTGCGCTTGCGTTTTGCTTGTGCTGGGCAACGATGACCTTCTTGGCTGTTTGGAACCCCAGTCTTGTATCTTCTTCGGGTTGTCGTTTCTCTTGGTTGTGTAGTGTGGGGTGTATGGTTCTCGGGCCCGGTTTTCCTTATAAACTGGGTCAATCTTCTTTTTATTAATATATGCCAAAATAGTCTATTCTTGGATCTTTCAAAAAAAAAAAAAGATCTGCCAATGGACTTCAAAGACCTAGTAGGATTTAGAGGCATCAGCATGTCTTGTGCAATCGTGACAATACCTGGACGAAGCCTTAGCTTTAATTCCATTATGTAATGAGATGCCTATCTACCAGGCTCCATTTCCACAACATTTAGCAAATCAAGAAGTTTGAAGCAGTGCCAAGAGCTGTGTCAGGATAAGTAGTCGGAAAGACAAGGTTCACAGTGTTGTGCGCTGTCCAACAACAAGAGCTGGTGAAAAGGCTATAATTGTTACGAGTCGGTGTTGTGTTGGACCACGGAGTCCACCATTGCGTCGGTGGGCGGACGCATATAAAATCTTGTTGTAAAGATTTTGGCAGTTATACGATGAATAACTGAAACTCGATCTGAACTCCATTGTGTCTCTGTTCTTATCCGCTCTTCCATATATTCTTCTCGGAATCCAACTCTGCATTTCTAGGTAACCATCTAATCCTTTCATCATGATCTTGATATTTGGTATAAGATCTCAGTGTATGAATCATGGTGCTGGCTCCCAAGAAAAAGCCAACGAATACGGCGTGTGGTACGCAGGATCTGTTGATGGGTTGTCTGCCAAATTCCGTGAACTGTGGAACCAACTCAAGCGATTCACTGTGTAAAAAAACACACAGAAGACATGCGCTCCTAGTGGCACAACATCGACCCATGTCTATAATAAGCGATTACAAACACGTCTAAGCATAGTACATCTGTAATGTGTCGGTTCTAAAAAAATTAGACTTGGCAGGCAATGTAATTATAAAAAGGTTGTTAGACATGAATATCGTCGCACTATAATAAGTGATATTGATTTCAGTGTAAACAATGAGAATTGTATACTTTGGCAGGGCCTAAACTTTGGGATATATAATTATATATTACAATTTAACATCTTGGACTTATAAAACTTATATAACTCGTAGTTTTTCTCAATATTTAATTACTAAAAACATTGACATTAAAGATTTTTCTTCCTAGTAATTTATATATTTTGCTATATTATACATTGTTGGCAGACTTGGGCATGGCAACCGGAATGGCCTAAGATACAGGACACTATCAGAGTTGCTTGATCGGGATCAGTCGAGGCGCCATGGTCACAGACGTATGGTTTATGCATATATATTTTAAGTTCTTTGTGTGGTTCCTTATTTGTGTGTTGGCTTATATATAATGGTTCTGTATACTTCATACAATGCTTATAACATAGAATTAAATGCTTTTAAAAGAAGTGAAATTTTGTAAGTTCTAGTAATTCTACTTAATTTAGGTCACTATTATCATATATATCATCCTTAACGGCCAGAACTTGTTAAACAATTCATTACAAATTAGTGCAATAATTTTTGTATGACCTGAGCAAGGATTTGCATGTTGTGTATTCAAAGTCTCAAATAATAGTAATATTATGTACTTTGATCACCAATGGTTGTTGTACATAATTGATTATTTATTACATGTTTGATGATATATAGTTGTTTAATACTTGCCATCCACCAAATAAAATGACTTTAACTGGGCTTGCTCCTGCTAGGCATGATGCCCCACAATATGGTATGTACCATGCGGTCCAGAGATCTATGACCTCCAGTTGGCCAGAGCACTGCGGCCTTTCAATCTACTAAGGTTATCTACACAAGAATGTTCAAGGAAATGGTCAGTCCCTCACAAGGTGTCACACCCATCCCATTTTGCAATTTAGCCCATAATAGCCTGTGTGGATATTATGAGATATTTTGTTGAGTTTAGTCCCACCTTGGTTATTTTAGAGTGAAATAGACCAACATATAAGGCTTCTAGAGTCCATCCCCACCATCCTCGGGTTAATCCTTTTAGGCGAAGCGAGAAAGAATGCTGACTTATATATAATGGTTTTGTATACTTCATACAATGCTTATAACATCGAATTAAATGTTTTTAAAAGAAGTTAAATTCTGTAAGTTCTAGTAATTCTACTTAATTCAGGTCACTATTGTCGTATATATCATCCTTAACGGCCAGAACTTGTTAAACAATTCATTACAAATTAGTGCAATAATTTTTTTATGACCTGAGCAAGGATTTGCATGTTGTGTATTCAAAGTCTCTAATAATAGTAATATTATGTACTTTGATCACCAAAATCATTGGTTATTGTACATAATTGAATATTTATTACATGTTGATGATATATAATGATTCTTTATGCGTAATTGTTTAATACTTGACTTCGACCAAATAAAAAGACTTTAACTGAGCTTGCTGCTGTAACATCCTAAATTTTTTTCTTGAATTTAAAATAGACAATTTGATTTAAATTAGCATTTTTAGTGAGCATTTAACCCAGGCAAAATAATTATTTTTATAAAATTAAAATCAATCCTAGGTCAAGTAGCATGTTGTGCATTCATGCAGGTGCATAATTTATTTTGTGATGTACGGTTTTGGTTGAATTTCAATTGGAATTCAAAATCTATTTAAAAATGCTTTTGAAAAAGATTCAAATAAAAGAAAAAGAATTCTTTTCCCTCTTTTTCCCCTCCTTCCTTTTGGCCTGAGCGGCCCGACCAGCTTGCCCCGCCTCCTTCCGGCCCGGTGGCCGTTTTCTCTCGCACCTGGCCCAAACGGCCAGTCGGCCTGTCCCTGCGGCCCGCTTTTTCCCTCCGCTTTGGCCGGCCTAGCCACGACAGCCGCAGCCGCCCACGCGTCGCCTCTTCTTCTTGGGCCGAACAGGCCGGCCTAGCAACAAGCCAGCCGCTCACCAGCGCGCGCCCGCGTCCGCCTCCCGCGCTGAGTGTCGCAGACAAGCAGGGCCCACACCACCTTCGTCCTCCTTCGACCCGGAGTTGAGCCGGATGAGACCGACTCCGACCCGCACCGCCTCCACGCATGCCACTCGCTCGCTCCTTGCCTCGGTCTATTTAAGCATTGAGCCACGTCCGTAACCACCTACCAAAACCCTAGCGCCTACTCTCGCCCCGTCTTCGAGCAATAGCAGCCGCCGCCAAACCCTAGCCGCCACTGAGGTTCAGCCGAAGCTCGGAACTCGCCTCCGCCGTCGGGTTTTTGTGGTCGTAAGCTAGCACACAAGCACCGCCTTGACCTCCTGTGCACTTGTGTGCCATTATTTTGGTTCAATTTGGCTTGACAACTGCTGCCGCTGTTTGCATGGTGCCGCCGTCCGCCGCATCGAGCCACCCGCCGTCCTCATTTCGTCTCAGCCACCATCTTCCTCACCGGTGAGCGCAGCACGAGCTCTTCTTTGATTTGGTACCGGTCCCGTGACAAATGGTGGTCGGGAACGCCGGATGGAGTTACGCCGGCGAGCTTTCTCGTCGCCGTTCATGGCCGCCGCCGTGTTCGCCCTCCAGTCCGGCAGCACGCCATCATCTGCCCCCAATCAAATCCGAGCCGTCCGTTCCAAATCCAATGGATCAAATCGTCCCGTACCCCTTCGGTCGACAACTTTGTAGAAAACCCCCTAGCCTTTTATCTATTTAATTAAGAGTCCGTTGCGGTTTCCAAGGGATACGCTTTGTTCACTAGAAAGCGTATTTTTCTCCTAACCGATTCAAAATACGCTTCATGCTCTGGAATTCGTATTTTCCTTTTAACGGACACCAGAATATTTTTTATTCTCTGGAAGACGTATTTTTTGTTTTTCAGTTTCAAAATACATTTTTATCTATTTATAGTTTTGCCATTATCTTTAAACACTTATAACTTCTCCGTTTTAACTCCGTTTTGGTCCGTTCAAATTCCGTTAGATTTATAATTTCATAATCTATGCAGTGGTGCCACTGATGGTATATTTTGTAGACTTTATATTTTTAGTTCATATTTAATGCATTTATTTGTCTATAGGAAATCTTTAAAAATTCATATCATCGTCGTTACAACTCCATTTTTGGTGAACTTGATGTCTGTGTGAGCATAGTAGCGTGTAGAATATTTTATATACTTTTTATTCTATTTTGATATGATTGGTGTACTGTTTCTCTAACAACCCTTTGTTTGCCTCGTGTATGTATGCTCGAATGGATTATTTGGTGTTGATTGTCAGTGTCGAGTTTAGACGGTGAGGGTTTTGTTGAGCAAGGCTACTTTGAGAATCAGTAGGACCAGCAAGACTTTGTGAATCAAGGCAAGTATAGCATGGATCTTTCTTGTTACCTATTCAATATAAATGACAACTCATATGCATGTGTTTTCTTTGATAACCTAGAGATTATAACTAGCTTTGATATCCTGATTCCTTGAAAACCTCGGGTTGCATTGGGTAGTAGGGATGCTAGTGCTCTATTGGTCATGATCTCATAACATGATGTGTGTTTATGCTACCAATGATAACGATGACTCTTAACAAACATGAGACCTTGTCTGTAAGTGATTTATCATGGATATTCCGTACAACTGCGAGGGCTATATGGCTCTGGCTCTAGTCACCTGTAGACCTTTTTTCCTACCTTGTTAGTGGTCTGCAAGTTGGGTTTAGGACGGCCTCTGTCCTTATGAGTATAGCCAGGAAGGATTGTGCCATATTGGAAGGGGGTTCCTACACTCAATGTTTCCCCGTCCCTGATTGGTTAGAAGAATCTATAGGGGGCTTTATTTGTTTTGTGGTGATTTGGGAGTAATTAACCCACTCTACTATTGAACATGACTCACAGTGAAAGTGTACACCTCTACGCAGAGTTTAAATCAATATATTATCCGTGCCTTATGGTTACGGCGGCCTTGACACATTTACATTAAGGATAATGGTTCTAAAATTGTTAAGATGTTCATTTTAATGTCTGTAAGTTCCTTAGTTAAGGATATTAAGGTTAAAGTTTGAATAAATTAAGTTGGGTTGGTTTATCCTATCTCTGCTTTTGCTGTCTTCTGAGCAGCCTGTGAGATTTTGGTTAGATATCAAAATCGGTATGACCAATGCTTATGATATTTTCCTGGGTGAAACTTGATTTCTTTATCTATCAATTCTCATAAGAATCATGTATATATCAGCTCTGAGTTGGAAGTTATGTCTGTCGCAATCTGATATTTAGTGCTGTTTGGAATTTCAGAACAGTTTCTATTGTTTGCTTAATTTGATGGCTTAGATGACAGAATCTGGTATGTGGTCTGAACAAAAGTTGTAGAAAATTTCTTAGCCTTTCCAACCATGTATAGAACGTCTCCTTTTGATACCTAGATCTCGAGATATGACTGTTTTTCTGTACTGCTAAAATTGAAGCTAGCCTAGAAATTTTCAGATTTGTAATCCTTATTTTTACATAAGTGATTTGTATCCTAAATCTCTCTAAGCTTTGATTTTTGTTGGAATACAGATGGCTGCTCATGATGGAAGAGGTAACCGTGGTAGAGGCCGTGATGCTGGACATATCACCAATGAGAAAATAAGGGAGGCACAGATGCAGATGATGCAGGCTATGCCCCAGTTTGTGCAGACTATGCAAACTGGAGGATTACCGCATGCTCAACCACCAAGGGATAAACACAGGGACTTTACGCAAGGTCATCCTCCTATGTTTACTCACACTGCTAATCCTTTGGATGCTGAAGACTGGTTGCGTGCTGTGGACAAGCAGTTGAACCTCGCACAGTGCAATGATACTAAAAAAGTGTTGTATGCTTTTGGGTAACTCCAGGGAGCTACTCAGACCTGGTGGGAGTTGTATCAAGCTGCTCATCCCAATAATGCTCCTCCCATCACCTGGGCGGTTTTTAAGAGGGACTTCAAGGCCTGCCACATTTTGGAGGGTCTCATAGAGCAGAAACAAGATGAATTCAGGAGTCTTAAAATGGGCTCTATGACCATGAGTGAGTATCATGCTAAGTTCGAGGAGTTGGCTCGCTACGCTCCCAATGAAGTTCTAAGGGCCATTGATAAGCGACGTCATTTCCTCAATGGCATATACTATGAACTCAGGCTGCAGCTGAAGGGTAACAAGTATGATACCTTTGAGGAATTGGTAAATAGTGCTATTGTGCTGGATAATGAATGTCTATCACAGGACAAGAAAAGGAAAATGAATGGACTGGGCTTTGGAAACAATTCTTGTTTCCGCTCTAACTTTCATTAGGGCTTCCAATAGAGGTTCCAGGGACCAGTCAGCCAGGGAAACCATGGTCAGTATGCTCATCGCAAGAATGGTAATCACCAGCAGCAAGGGAATCAGCGGCCGCAGCAGCAACCTGGAAGTCAAACTCCGCGCCTTACTGCGCCCAACAACACGCCTCTTAAGGGTAGTCCCAATACTCCTTAGGTGTGTTATCGTTGTGGTGATCCTGGGCACTATGCTAATAACTGCCCCGAGAAATCAAGCCAACACACACCTCATAAGCAGAATGGTAACCAGAAGTCCTATGCTAATCATGGAAGGGTGAACCATGTGTCCACTGAGATAGCTCGAGAAGCATCAGAGGTTATGCTGGGTATGTTCAACATCAACTCTATCTCTGCTACTGTACTTTTTGATTCAGGAGCTTCGCATTCCTTTGTCTCATAAGCATTTGTTAGAAAGCATAACATACCAGTTGTAGCCATGAAAAACCAAATGGTAGTAAATTCACTGGGGGTGCTATACCAGCTTCTTACTACTACCCCTTATCTAACCTTCACTTAAGGGGGTAGACTTTTCAGCGAACCCTGTTGTGTTGAATGCATCTGGTATTGATTTAATTCTGGGGTTGGATTGGATGGAAGCTCACCAAGCTGTGATAAAGTGCAAAGAGAGGGTTGTGGATCTGACTACACCAAAAGGAGATAGAATTAGTGTTGATGTCAGAGTACAAGCGCCACCTATAGCTACACTGAATCAGCTTGATGACAACGTAGATCCTCAGAATCAGGTGGTGGAGGAATTCCTGGATATGTTCCCCGATGAATTACCAGGTATGCCACCTGACTACGACATTGAATTTATTATTGAGTCATTACCTGGAACTGCACCCATAGCTAAGCGTCCATATAGAATGGGGGTTAATGAATTAGAATAACTTAAGAAACAGTTAAAGGAATTAGAAGAGAAAGGTTTCATTCATCTTAGTGCATCACCTTGGGGTTCTCCTATGATTTTTGTTGATAAGAAGGATGGAACTCAGCGAATGTGTGTTGATTATCACTCTCTTAATGAGGTCACCATCAAGAACAAGGACCCGTTGCCCAGGATTGATGACTTGTTCGATCAGTTGAGAGGAGCTTGTGTTTTCTCTAAGATTGTTTTGCATTTGGGTTATCATCAATTGAAGATTTGGAGTTCAGATATACCAAAGACAGCATTCACTACCAGGTATGAGTTGTATGAGTATACAGTTATGTCTTTTGGGTTGACCAATGCACCTGCCTATTTCATGTACATGATGAACAAGGTGTTTATGGAGTATCTAGATAAGTTCGTGGTGGTTTTTATTGATGAAATTTTGGTATTCTCAAAGAACAAGGAAGAATATGCAGAACATTTGAGGTTAGTCTTGCAGAAGCTTAGAGAGCACAAACTTTATGTGAAGAAGAGCAAGTGTGAATTCTGGTTGGAGGAAGTCTTTTTCCTTGGCCATGTGGTTTCTAATGGTGGGATAGCAGTTGATCCAAGCAAGGTAAAACATGTGTTGGATTGGAAGCCAGCTACAGATGTCAGCAAGATTCGCAGTTTTCTTGGGTTGGCTGGTTATTACCGGAGGTTCATTGAAGGATTCTCGAAGATTGCTAAGCCATTGACAGCCTTACTAGAGAAGAATGCCAAGTTTGTGTGGTCCGACAAGTGTCAAGCTAGTTTTGAAGAATTCAAGAAGAGGTTGACAACAGCTCCAGTGTTGGTATGGCCAGATCTAAGCAAGAAGTTCTCTATCTACTGTGATGCATCTCGTTTGGGATTGGGGTGTGTTCTTATGCAAGATGGTAGAGTTGTCGCTTATGCCTCGAGGCAGTTGAGGAAACATGAGCTTAATTATCCTAATTATCCTACCCATGATCTAGAATTAGCAGTTGTGGTTCATGCTTTGAAGATTTGGCGACACTATCTGATTGGGCACAAGACTGATATCTTCACTGATCACAAGAGCTTGAAGTACATCTTTACCTAGTCTGACTTGAACATGAGACAACACCGTTTGTTGGAACTATTAAATGATTATGATTTTGATATGTATTACCATCCTGGGAAGGCAAATGTCGTGGCCGATGCACTTAACAGAAAGAAGCATGTTAACGGGCTTCGGACGACACTTGAATCTGATAAGTTGTGTGCAGAGTTTGCTCATTTGAACCTTACTCTTGTCACTAATGCTATGGAGATAGAGGTGACACCTACTTTAGAGGAAGAAATTCGCAAGGGTCAACTGGAAGATGAGGATCTAAAGTATATAGTAAAGAAGTTAGCAGAAGGAAAGGCACCAATGAAGAGGGTACCTTATGGTATGGCAATCGGATATGTGTTTCAGAGATAAAAACTCTTCATCAGGCAATTCTGCGAGAGGCACATGAGTCAGCTTACTCTATCCATCCTGGAAGTACTAAGATGTACATGGATCTCAAGGAAAAGTATTGGTGGATTGGTCTGAAGAGGGATGTGGCAGAGTACGTTGCTTTATGTGATACTTGTCAACGTGTGAAAGATGAACATCAAAGGCCTGCTGGATTATTGCAGCCAATGAAGATACCTGAATGGAAGTAGGAAGAGGTCGGTATGGACTTTATAATAGGATTACCTTGTACTAAGAGAGGCTATGATTCTATGTGGGTAATAATTGATCGACTAACTAAGGTAGCTTACTTTTTGCCTGTGAAGACCACCTATACTAGACCTCAGTTGGCTACACTATACTTGGAAAGGATCGTGTGTTTGCATGGTGTCCCAAAGAAGATCGTGTCTGATAGAGGTACTCAGTTCACATCTCACTTTTGGAAAGCAGTGCATAAGGCTTTGGGAACAAAGTTGAACTTTAGTACCGCATATCACCCATAGACTAATGGACAAACTGAGAGGATTAATCTAATCTTGGAGGACATGTTGAGAGCTTGTGCATTGCAGTATGGTACAAGTTGGGATAAGAATTTGTGCTATGCAGAGTTCTCATACAACAATAGTTATCAACAGAGTCTCAAGATGGCACCATTTGAAGCTCTGTATGGGCATAAGTGCAGGACGCCATTGTTTTGGAACCAAACTGGAGAAAGTCAATTGTTTGGGATAGATGTTCTGAGAATCACAGAAGAACAGGTATGGGTGATTAGGGAGAACCTGAGGGTAGCACAATCTCGCCAGAAGAGTTATGCCGATACACGAAGGAGAGAGTTGGCATTCAAGGAAGGTGATTATGTGTACTTGAAGGTGTCTCCTACGAGAAGTGTGAAGAGGTTTAACCAGAAGGGGAAACTAGCACCAAGGTATGTTGGCCCATTTAAAGTTTTAAAGAGATGTGGGGAAGTGGCTTATCAGTTGGAGTTGCCTGAGAGTTTAGCGGGTGTGCATGATGTGTTGCATGTTCCCAACTTAAGAAGTGTTTGCATGTACCTGAGAAGGAGCACTTACCTTAAGAGGAACTTACTGTTAAAGAGGATCTCACTTATGAAGAGTTTCCAGTAAGGATCTTGGATACAGCTAAAAAGGTTATTCAAAGCCGGGTTATTAAGATGTGCAAGGTGCAGTGGAATCGATACTCGGAGACTGAGGCAACATGGGAAACTGAGGATGCATTAAGGGCAGCTTATCTCCAGTTGTTTGAGTAAGCAAAATCCAATCTCGAGGATGAGATTCTCTTAAGTGGGGTAGAATTTTAACACTCTAAATTTTTTATGAATTTAAAATAGACAATTTGATTTAAATTAACATTTTTGGTGAGCATTTAACCTAGGCAAAATAATTATTTTTATAAAATTAAAATCAAACCTAGGTCAAGTAGCATGTTATGCATTCATGCTGGTGCATAATTTATTTTGTGATGTATGGTTTTGGTTGGATTTGAATTGGAATTCAAAATTTTTTTAAAAATGCTTTTGAAAAAGGTTCAAATAAAAGAAAAGGAATTCTTTTCCCTCTTTTTCCCCTCCTTCCTTTCGGCCCGAGCGGCCCGACCAGCCTGCCCCGCCTCCTTCCGACCCGGTGGCCGTTTTCTCTCGCACCTGGCCCGAACAGCCAGTCGGCCTATCCCCACGGCCCGCTCTTTCCCTCCGCTTCGGCTGGCCCAGCCGTGACAGCCGCAGCTGCCCGCGCGTCGCCTCTTCTTCTTGGGACAAACAGGCCGGCGCAGCAACAAGCCGGCCGCTCACCAGCGCGCACCCGCGTCCGCCTCCCGCGCTGTGTGTCGCAGACAAGTGGGGCCCACTCCACCATCGTCCTCCTCCGACCCGGAGTCGAGCCGAATGAGACCGACTCTGACCCGCGCCGCCTCCACTCACACCGCTCGCTCACTCCTTGCCTTGGGCTATTTAAGCATTGAGCCACGTCCGCAACTACCTACCAAAACCCTAGCGCCTGCTCTCGCCCCGTCTTCGAGCAATAGCAGCCACCGCCAAACCCTAGCCGCCACCGAGGTTCCGCCGAAGCTCAGAACTCACCTCGGCTGTCAGGTTTTGTTCATCATAAGCTAGCACACAAGCTTCACCGTGACCTCCTGAGCACTTGTGTGCCATTATTTTGGTTCAATTTGGCTTAACAAGTGCCGCCGCCGTTCGCAGGGTGCCACCGTCCGCCGCATCAAGCCACCCGCCGTCCTCGTTTCATCTCGGCTGCCATCTTCCTCACCGGTGAGCGCGGCACGAGCTCCTCTTTGATTTGGTACCGGTCCCATGACAAATGGTGGTTGGGAATGCCGGATGGAGTTACGCCGGCGAGCTTTCTCGCCGCCGTTCATTGCCGTCGCCGCGGTCGCCCTCCAGTCCGGCAGCACGTCGTCATCTGCCTCAATCAAATCCGAGCCTTCTGTTCCAGATCCAATGGATCAAATCATCCCGTACCCCTTCGGCCGGCAACTTTGCAGAAAACCTCGTGGCCTTTTATCTATTTAATTAAGAGTCCGTTGCGGTTTCCAAGGGATACGCTTTGTTCACTGAAAAGCGAATTTTCCTCCTGACCGATTCAAAATACGCTTCATTCTCTGGAAGGCGTATTTTCCTTTTAACGGACCCCAGAATATGTTTTATTCTCTAGAAGACGTATTTTTCCTTTTTCAGTTTTAAAATATATTTTTATCTATTTACAGTTTTACCATTATCTTTAAACGCTTATAACTTCTCCATTTTAACTCTGTTTTGGTCCGTTCAAATTCCGTTAGATTCATAATTTCGTAAGCTACGCAGTGGTGCCACTGATGGTATATTTTGTAGACTTTATATTTTTAGTTCATATTTAATGCATTTATTTGTCTATAGGAAATCTTTAAAAATTCATATCTTCGCCGTTACAACTCCGTTTTTGATGAACTTGATGTCTGTGTGATCATAGTAGCGTGTAGAATATTTTATATACTTTTTTATTCTATTTTGATGAGATTGGTGTACTGTTTCTCTAACAACCCTTTGTTTGCCTCGTGTATATATGCTCGAATGGATTGTTTGGTGTTGATTGTCAATGTCGATTTCAGACGGTGAGGGTTTTGTTGAGCAAGGCTACTTTGAGGATCCGCAGGACCAGCAAGAATTTGTGAATCAAGGCAAGTGTTCTTTGATAACCTATTCACTATAAATGACAACTCATATGCATGTGTTTTCTTTGATAACCTAGAAATTATAACTAGCTTTGATACCCTGATTCCTTGAAAACCTTGGGTTGCATTGGGTAGTAGGGTTGCTAGTGCTCTATTGGTCATGATCTCATAATATGATGTGTATTTATGCTACCAACAATAACGATGACTCTTAACAAACATGAGACCTTGTCTATAAGTGATTTATCATGGATATTCCGTACAACTGCGAGGGTTATATGGCTCTAGCTCTAGTCACCTATAGACCTTTTTTTCTAGCTTGTTAGTGGTCTGCGAGTTGGGTTTAGGACGGCCTTTGTCCTTATGAGTATAGCCGGGAAGGATTGTGCCATATTGGAAGATGGGGTCCTACACTCAATGTTTCCGTGTCCCTGATTGGTTAGAAGAATCTATAGGGGGCTTTATATGTTTTGTGGTGACTTGGGAGTAATTAACCCACTCTGTTATAGAACATGACTCATAGTGAAAGTATACACCTCTGCGTACAGTTTAAATCAATATATTATCCGTGCCCTACGGTTAGGGCGGCCTTGACACATTTACATTAAGGATAATGGTTCTTAAATTGTTAAGATGTTCATTTTAATGTCGTTATTGCTATATATTTATTAATGTTATTCCGATCATGAGTACATGGGAATTTTCATTACCTTGATGCTATGCCTCAAAATGATTAACTTATAAAAGGTAAATGCAGTCAAACAGTGTCAGCTTAATTAAGCCTTATTGACCCATGTTATGCTTGTTGTATACGGATGTGTACTTACGCTTACTTTATTTTCAATTTTGGAAAATCCTGGATGGGTAACAGATGAAGGTTGGGATGAGAGCTATCGCGATGAGTAATAGGCTTGGTGTTCACCAGTTGGCATGTCCCTGTATGGAGCTTCCGTGATAAAGTTATAGTAGTTATCTATTTGTTTATGTGCAAGACTCTGTGATAAATATTGGTTCGCTATGTAATAAATAGGGTGATGATACTCTTTGTAATTTGTCATCTATATGTGCGACTATTCCTGGGGCGCATATAAGGCTATTTATATATTCTATTTTTATCCTTTAAAATGGAGCTCCTGCTAGGCATGATGCCCCACAATATGGTATGTACCATGGGATCCAGAGATCTATGATCTCCAATTGGCCAGAGCACCGCGTGCTTTCAATCTACTAAGGTTATCTACACATGAATGATCAAGAAAATGGTCAGTCCCTCGCATGGTGTCACACCCATCCCATTTTGGAATTTAGCCCATAGTGGCCCGTGTGGATATTATGAGATGTTTTGTTGAGTTTAGTCCTAACTTAATTATTTAGAGTGGGATAGACCAACATATAAGGCTTCTAGAGTCCATTCCACCATCCTCGGGTTAATTCTTTTAGGTGAAGCAAGAAAAAAAGCTTAAGTGATATGGTGGTAGGTGTGGTTCGCTCAGTGTGCAGAGTGAATCTGAGCCATTTGGACTCTGGCGCGTTACCCGGTTTTAGGTATGTTGGGCTAGATCAAGACGTTGAGTTCTTTGAGAGGGGTGTAGGTCACACCCGGCCCGATTTAAAATTTGGCCCATAGTGGCCCATGTGAATGTTATGAGATACTGTGGATAGTTTTGTCCCACCTTGGTCATTTAGAATGGAATAGACCAATATATGAAGCTTCTAGAGTCCATCTCGCCATCCCAGGTTAATCCTTTCAGGTGAAGCAAGGTCAAAAGTTTAAGTGAGATGGTGATAAGTGTGGTTTTCTCAGTGTGCAGAGCGAATCTCAACCATTTGCACTCTAGGGCGTTACACAAGGTTTCCATGATGAAGGTCAGTACATAGTGTTCATCAAAGTATTATAAGTACCGGCTTCAAAAAGTCTTATATTTGTTTGTTCATACATAGCGTTCATCAAAGTACTATAAGTACCAGTTTCTGAAAGTCTTATATACATGTAGTGGCCCATCTACTGAGATCTATCAGTTAGGTCATTTATATATGAGTGAATTGACTTATAGTCCAATGGTACGATGAGGGTTCAAATCCTGGTGATAGCACCTTTTCCTGAGATTTTTCTAGTATTTACTAGTGTTATGTGTTAAATGGTAAGCAACGTTCCCCGTCGACAACGAGGCGCCAGTGGTGACTTTGCGAATCTCTAGATCTGTCGGGTGCTGTAGCCCTTCACAGGTGCTCATAGATGTAGGGTTGGCGTTCGTGTGTTTATACGGATGAGTGTGTGTGCGTGTTATGGGCGTCTGCGTTATACTGTGCAATTAATTATAAAAAAACAGGTCATCCTTGTATGAAACGATGACTGAATGCGAGCATCTGGGGGGCTGTGTTTTTATTTCTTCTTGGCAGCAAGGCAAAACGTATCTGATGTGCTGAGCTGTTCCCTACTATTCCTTTATATAAAATAGCTACAGTTGAAAACTGCCTCAGTTTAGGAAGGGATGTTACAATGGCATGTGCACGAGTCACTGAACAAAGATCCATCAATGCAGTGTGAAATTGTTACACTTGCCTTTGGAACTGGCGGCGGCGTGGCACAAGGCATGCAATGGTTCACACAAATTGCTAGAGATAGGAAAAATGAGCTGGGTGTAAAGCTGGTGACAGCCATCGGCCAACCTTAATTAGGGCTTCATTCCAGACGAATTATTGTCCAGATTCATTATGCATTAATGGACAGCACAGATTTGGAATGATAAAAAATAGACTTTATACTGATGCATAGAGACAAGTAGATGAGCATCAACCATAACCTGATGAACAGGCAATGGGTGTCGTAACACCACCATAGCGTACTTTGTGCACCAGAAAAATAAATCAATACAAACAAGAATTCACACCTTAATAACCAACCGGCGGTGAAACTTCGGATTACCGCCAGGTGCACACACGACAATTTCCACCCCTGGATCATAACGTGAACTGACAGTGATAACTTGTTTGACCACTGGATCTGATGGTGGCACGTCCATCAATCACTACATCAGCGGTGAAAACTTGTGACTTATGCTGGCAGCAGAAGTAAAGCCAGCAGTAAGAACATTAAGCACTACCGGTTCAATGTACGATACCATGGTGAGGCTTGGTATTCTGTGCACCGCCGGATCGTACATGTGGCTGGTGATGAAAACATTAATCACCGCCGGTTGGTGGAGCAGAAGTGGGGCCAAGCGATGAGCCAGTGGTGATTGATATCACAGCCAGTTATCTCATTACCGGCGGTGAAAGCCCCTGCAGTGATTAAACATTCTATTGGGCCATCTCTCCTGCATTCTCAATGTTTCAACACCAAATAAAATCCCCTTCGCAATGCCATTAGGCAATGGCAATCAATTAACAAGTTTGAAACGTTGATGGAGCTATTTTAAGACACGATGGCATCATCCTGTGTTCATTCACTCGTACTGACATTGCATCAAATCTAAAAACAGTCCTAAGCTTAAGCCTCAAGGCCAATGGATGGAACTGGTATGACATGCGTACACAGACCACACACCAGATTCCACATTTGCTACATGAACGTTCGCAACAACACCAAAAGTGGCCATGATCAGTACCACAATGGAGCAGGAGGAGGCTGACTTTCGTGGATTGTTTGTCACACGATGGAAGAGATCAAGCTATGTCAGGAAATCCCGCCACCTACATTGAGAACTCTATTTGCAATATGTCCCTGGATCCAAGGTCGTAGTAAAGAACCATGAAAACATGGTTCAACTCTACGACATTCCTTCAATTTCATTGGACCATGTGGTAGGACAGGTAATCCAGATAATTCTCAGGCCTATTGTTGATTCTTCGTGGATGCTCACCATTGACTATGCAATTTTGCTAGAAAGGTTGTAGTACTCCCGTTTTATATATCTAGGATGACTTCACTTCTTAAATGTTGTCAATATAAGTTCCAGCTGGAAACTGGCCACACAGTGCAGGTCTAAAATTGTTATTAGATTATACCATGCCACAACCTTGTGTTACTAGAGCTAATTCATGTCTTGTTTCAGACCTGCATGTTAACCATCATACATGCTAGGAAACATATATAACAATGATATTATCAAAAAAATAGATACTATTGGTCTTTCGTAAACTCTGATGTAGTCAATGGATATAATTTGAGAGTCCGATTGGAGGGTTATGTTAATTCTTGTAAGACATGACAGAAGAAAAAAGAAACAACAAGTAGGAAAATCTTTCACAGAACAAATTCAGCAGAAGCCAATCCCACCAGACTATTCGGTAGAAAATGTAAAACTGTAGATGGTATATCAATTATTCAGCCATAAGTCACATGAGAGGTAAGTACATTAGTAGTTAATATATCATGTCTGTGCATATTATGAGTTTTCATGTTTTATGAAAAATAAACATATAAGATGCAGCCATGGTAAATTGAGGTTACACACAGATTACAAAGAATTAGTGGCTCTATGGAATTCTAGAGCTACTAATAGATATGCTATCGTTCTAGTGCTGAATCAAAACCAGGAACCCGGTCGTCAATGGCCATATTTATTTGTTTTTACTCTAATAAGGAGGGAAGCAAACATGGCTGCACATTATACAGCCAAGTTTGCTTTTGTCACAAATTCTGAACGTATGTGGTTGCATGATATCCCAGACTTTGTATCTCTATGTATTCAGTAGGACTGTAATGCTGAGAAATGAAGTAATATAAAGTTCCATTGTGCTCAAGAAAAAAAATTAAAGGCACACAGTAAAAAGTCGTAGGGACTCAAGTTGACGAATATATTTTTTATCTGATAATCACCTCCAGTCACCACCAAGGCCAAGAGCTGGTGCTGACTTTCAAGAATGGTCGCCACTTTCATAAACAACACACAAATTTTCTGCAGTGGGAGGAGCTGGTGCCACACCGGGCAACATAAGGACTCGGCGACGAAATTTTTCTACAGCAGGTACATCTGGTCCTGAATTTCTATGGCGTATCTTACCGTGGTAAATGTGCTGGGTCTCTACACAACAATCGTCCTCTACTTTAACCCATCAGGATTAATGTGCTGTAGTAAATGTGCAATTTTCAGGCATTTGCAGATCGTGTCAACATCCACGACTCCCAAGAGGTACCTTGAGAATTGAAGTCGGAGGCATGAAAGAGGGGGGCCGTTTCAATGGGCTGACGAAATTGGCCAGAGCAGGTGTTGGAACATTCTCCGTCGTATCTGCCGGCATGGAGAATTCATCCATGTCCCTGTTGGGCAACATGAGCGTGCTTGGGGACAGGACTTGGGACCAAAAATCAAACAAATAAGATAAGAAATACAGGAGCAACATGCCCATCGTGTTCCTTTGTACATAAACATTCTATTGTATATATATCAACATTCTTCCATTTAATTGAAAACAAAAAAATAGGTAGGGGAGTTCCCCTACTGATTCAATAAAAAAAAAAAACTTACCCATTCCCCCTCCCAGAAGAACAAACCCGGCTTCAACTGTGCAATCGTTGGGTGTCTCAATTCTACCATCATCTTCGTCGCCCTCCTCCAACCCCTCCTCCGGGACTGCTTCTTGACCTGGAGCAAAAAAACAGGCCACCTGCGCACCGCCCATGAGAGGTAAAGGGTCCCCCAAGTTCCAAGGTGCCAAAACTTGGAGCGTTTTTGTTTGTCCTGACCAATGGTCTAATAATCTCCCAATCGCAAATCATGTTTTCTGTGCCGAATAATTTTCCCTTCTTCTCTGATTTCAATGTTCATGGCAGCGCTGCAAAGACGATGCAGTTTGCCAGGTTTTTGGGACACCACCTCATCTGATCCTAATCACATCAGGGTTACGCTACTGCCACCTGGTTGTGATACGAGATGCCTAAGTACGAAATGCTAGTGACAACCGCATATGCCAGTCTGTGGATCAAGCCCGTTCTGATATATATGTTAGCGGTGAATGCTACACAAGAGCAGGAGCATGACGATTGTATCCGGCGATGGTAATTTAATATATATCCTTGATTGTTTAAGAGAATGGTGCACGGCATTGATTTTACAGGCTCTACAAGGACACATCACAGGACCCGATTGAAACAATGAAACTTTGTGACTTCTGAATTTGGATCGGGAAGCCACACATTCCATGAGGCGCGCATCTTGCTAATGGATTGATGTGACATTGGGTAGCCACCAACAAGACTATGGCATTTCCAGATGCCAACCATTCCAATCATTACATGCTGCTTGCACGTGCAATACATTCTTTTGGTGCCACAGCGATTCTCACAGTAGGCTGAACTGCAGTTCACGGTAGTGTATCAGATGGCTAATGTGGACGAACATGGAAGGAGGACATGCTCCCCACATCAATATTAGCGAAGTGTTGATCCTGGACAGCTCCTTTTCTAGAAGTATGCAACGATCGGCATTCTATAATTGCCACGAGTTTTCTGTTCCTGATGCCTCCATTTCCTAACACCCTTTGGTGGTGTTCTCCATTGCATGTTATGGGTACGGTGTCTCAACATGGTCTCCTTGGGCGTGCATATAGACAGCGTAGTTGTTTGGGAATTGGCTGCATAGAGTGAACTTGGTAGTTTGTAGTAAAACTATATATCAAGTTTCCTACGTCTCAATCATAATGGTATTCAATGATAGTCACACCTATGCAAATTATGGCTACTAGTTTTTATTGGCTGCACCATGAAATTTATTACATTGCTCTGTTAACTGCAGATTTCTAGTAGCAGCATGCAGAAGTCCTACTATATATGCTCCTCCTACGTACTTCAGTATCCTGCATCATCACTAGCCAGAGTAACAACATAGGAGATTTTTTATGTTTCTTGCCACAATGGATATGTAAGAATTATTTCTGTATCACTCTGCCTGATGTACATATCCCAAGTGCTCTGCTAGCCAGTGTTGTTTCTGTGCCCCACAAATCTAACCCGCAGCGGGCATTTTGGATTTCTCGCAGCGGGCAAACGTGAACACCACGAATAGAAGGTCACAGAAAATTGAGACTCCACCGCAGTGGAAGCCAGTGCTCGCTGCGGTTAATTGATTTACCGCAGCGGGCACATAAGGATGCCCGCTGCTGTAAAAAAATTCAAAAAAACAAAAAAAACAGAACGAAACCCTAGCGTCGCCGGCTAGATCAGTGCGCCGCTGTCCTGCAGTCGCCCGGCCCTCCGCGCGTTGGAACCGATCGACGGGCACTGGAACGCCTCTGCGGCCCGCAGCCGCGGCCCTGCTCCTCGCTCCTTGCGTTGCCGTGTCCTCGATCTGTGCGCCTCACCGCCTGCCGTCGCCACAAGCGCGGCCCGCCGCCATGGCCCCGCTACTCCTGCCTCTGTGACTTGGATCTGTGACGAGAGAGGGTGAGGTGTGAGGGAGAGGGGTGGATTCACGACGAAGAGTGAGGATGAGGGACATACCTCCACCGCTCCATCGATCCACCACCGGATCTGCCGCCATCGACGTGAATCTGTGCCCCAATCCGCTGACGAGGAAGGGAGAAGAGGAGGCAGCGGCGCCCTAGCCGGTGCCCTCGCCTCCACCAGATCTGCGTCGGCCACCCACCTCGGACCTCGGCCACCCAACCGTAGCCGGACCTTGGAGGGAGAGGCAGGGAAGAGGGACAGCCACCTACTCGCCGGCCTCGGAGGAAGAGGGAGAGGGAGTGAGGACTGGCAGACTCACGAGGAAGAGGGAGTGAGGAGTGGCGGACGGAGGAAGAGGGCGCCGGCCTCTGAGGAAGAGGGCGCGTCTCGCGGTTCATCGCGCGGAGGGAGGCAGCCGCTTAAGTTGTCCGCTGCGGTAAATCGATTTACCGCAGTGGGCAAAAGTGGCCGCTGCGGTAAATCCCGTGATTTACCACAGCGGGCAAAAAAAAAGTCCACCACGGAGTGTCTTTGGGCAACGCCATGGAAGTTCATTTCTATAGTAGTGCGATGCTAGTTTAGGAATGATGAGCCCCATGGCATGGCGTAAAACGGAAACCCTCACCTTGAAACCAGCCATTTCCATCATCCACGGCGCCAGCATTGCATGGAGAACAGAAAGAGGGTTAGGCTCTGTGATCTTGCGCTTTTGTGTCACAAATGGGCAAGTAGTAGAGGGACCTGACATTGGAAAAATGATACAAACTTTCGTTCTTACAGACTTTGGCTGGGTTCATTTTTTTTCTTCCCTGGATTTATGCTTTTGTGTCACGAATGGGCAAGTAATAGAGGGACCTGACACTGGAAAAACTATACAAACTTTGGTTCTTACAGACTTTGGCTGGGTTCATTTTTTACTTCCCTGGATTAATCACCCAGAGCTGCCAAATTATTCATTTTCTATCTATACTATGGGTAGAAGATGCCAAAAAATCAGTCATGTATGGAGACAATCGAACAAAAAAGCATGCTTTAATTCCCAGAAACAGAGCAGGTATACTAACATGGTAAGGAGCTGTATATGTTAAGGTCAACACAGTTTAGCAAAATGACAAACTGCTAGTTCTTTTTTTTTATCTCCGTTTCAAGATGCAATGCTGATATTTCAGTTCACTTTCCCACCATGTCCTATGGTCCCTGGTTTACAACACTACGCACTGGATTGGACAGCAGCATCTTCATGTATGAGTAGCAAGGGGCGGCCGCGGTCTGATGGCTATGTGTTGCAGCCACAGTTGGAGAAGGTCCTCTAGTGGTGATGAGTTTGTACCAGGCTTGAGCAAATTAGAAAAGAAGATTTGATGTCAATTTGTTCAAGATTAATGAATGGGTGCTGATATACGAGACTGAATATCTGTATACTTAAAAAAAAAGATCTCAAGTCTCAACTTATATACATAATGCTAGGGTTCTTGCTCTGAACACAATTGATTTGCCCATCCGTTGAAAAGTATGCATTTGGCAACGAATAAGCCGATGGGTAGTTAAAGTATGAAGTGACGAGAGGGAGAGAGAGAGCTCTGTCAGTTGTGTCCTACAAATTCAATAATTATCTAGAATAAATTACAGTAGAGTGGGTCAATGCCATCATAGATAGGAGTATGGATCTCAGTTTTATTGATACTAAGTTAAATCCTGGAGCATGTGATCTCTTTTGGGTAAGGAAAACTCATTGACAGGATGGGGAAGCAGTCATATATAGGTTGGAGCATTTGACATAATTTAAACATATTTCAGTTGCGCCAGTTCTACTGGAATCTACATAATTAATACTAGAATACATAAAGCCAGCGCTTGGACTAATACATGTCAGGATAAATTTATTGTACTGTTTAATGTGTGATTTGGAGTTCTGACAAGGAGTAAGAAATCGAGTAGGATTCCAGTTATTGTAAATGTAATAAATTAATAAACTTTAAATGATCTTTATCTAAAAAATAAACTTTAAATGATATATCTGCATTGTCGAGTGCTCCGATAAGTATGATGCATTATGTCTATGTACCTCACGCCAGGCTACAATAATGCATTAATGCAGTGGTGCTTTATGACATTGGTACTCTCTACTCTCTACTAGTTGCAGTGTGAAAAAAGAGTTGAAGAAGGGCTACGTACCACATTGGGACTATAAAAATGAAGAGATATTCTACATGGAAAATAAAAGAGACAGCAGATACACAACATGCGTGGTAGGTTCTTAGGTCGTCCTATGTCTCGAGCAAAAGCTAGTCAAGCATGAATCTAGGCATATGAGGCATTGGGAATATAGACACTACACCCTTTATTCGTGTAACTTCAGATTGTGCTCTTGTCCACTGCACAACCCGGTAGCAGCACAGTATGTACACCACCGCCTGTATCATAATCACACAAATAAAAAATAGCTAGTAGTACGATCTTGAAGAGCTCGGTTAAATAGTTGACCAAAAGTTTAGCCGACAAATTAATGTATTTTGTTGCTTCCGTGTTCTGACAGGGAGTTCTACCTCTGTGCCTCGGTAAACACCAACATATGTGCATATAGGAGTTTTGATGTGTCAGACCCATGCGTGCGTTGTTTAAGGGTTACATTAACTTATAGTTTCCAGGCCATTGCGTTTATATTATTGCACAAATTAATTTCTGGAATATTGCAGATCAATTAGAGAAACAAGAAGTGATGCAATTGTACCATGATAGAGTCTAATCTTAAATTTGCACCCCTATAACAGGCAAACAACTCCAACCATACGTGCATCCATTTGTTTAGATTATTATGTATGTGAGTACGGCTGTGAGTGTTTATAATTGTGTACATGACTCTATAATGTGTACTTGTATTTACGAACATCTTACGAAGGAGTATGTATAGTCGCTCTTGTCATGTTTGAGAACAGAAATATGTAGAGTCTTGCTTCTTGTCATGTGTCATTGTTAGAGCGAAACAGAATCTAAGAGTTCGCGTCTTATATAGAAATATGTAGTCTTGCTTCTTGTCACGTTTCATGTTTCAATGTCCAGATGGTTGGGTCTAAGAGGCACCAGGAACATTTAGTCTTGTCTGGTCGTGGTACAGAGTAGTAGCTCAGACGTAGATACTAGATAGTTTTGCGGAGGCCAGTAATTTTGACTCACCACCTCATCCTGAATGTGGCTACACAACAGTTAGCGTGCTAGCTCCACTAACACGCTAGGTGAATGACAAGGATGGCGACAGCGTTTATTCTTGCTTTAGGGTCCCATATCAGTCACAATGAATGGGACCCTCATGACCGTGTATGCTCATCCGCCACTGTTTGTTTCATTGCTGTGTGACCGCGCCGTCGTGATGCTGCTATTCAACTTGACGACGATGGCTGGCCCCTACTGCCGGGTAGAAGTGTGGAAGCTGCTTCCAAGTTCCCGTGGCTCCAGTGCCAAGTTTCCAGCCCAACTCTGCACTTGCCCAAAGCAGAGGATAATCGACGGTGATGCGAATAGCCCATCACTGTGATTGGCCCAGGCAGTGATATGTGAAAAAAAGAAAAATATACCAGTTGTATAAGGTAGGTAGCAAATGTTCTTATCCATAAAGTTAGCATGCTTAAATTAATGCACAGATAGTTAATTTCTTATTTTCTACTACCCCCAGAAAATCACATGATGCAATCTGCTTACTTAATGAGTGATTCAGAGTTCGAACAAAATCAATAAACATTAAACCACTTATCCACCCCCCTCCCCAACCCCCTGGTGCCCCGATAAGTATAAGCAAGATGATGATCCAGCAGGTAGGAACATCGGCCACCCTGTAGCTGCTCCCACTGTAGTGGCAGCTAGAAGCCAATTACAGGCTAGGCTTGTGAGTCACAGGGATACAGCTTGGAGAATCGTAGCCACTATGGTCCATTCTGGGTAAGTGGGGATGTTCCATGAATCTCAATGCTTTAGTTCAATTCTACATATACTCCCTTTGCAAGCTCTGATACTACCAGAACGCCTATATGATATCAGTGACCGGTTGAACTACCATCTTGAACAGAGCAATCAGGAACTACATGCTTAGAAGACCGATTGATGGCAGTGCCGCACAGAATTCGAGCATCCGCGACCACCACGCTATTGGAGTATGTTACACTGAATAAGTATATTAAACTGTCTGCTTGCTGAGTCGGAGTCATTGGAGTCAGTGTCCTGCAGCCAAGGTGGACGATACCAAGTTTATGCAGCATCCTTAGGGATGATAGCTTGACTATACTGTTTACTGCGACTATACCGTCCATAGGTCCGAGGAATCCAGTCTCAACGTGCTTCAATGGAAGATAAGTAAACTAGCCGAGAATTCAAAGAATCTGCAATGTATAGTTTATTACTGAGGATGTAAACGTATTTGCTTGCACTGAAGCAGATTTATCCCATTTTTTATATTTAAATATGAACAAAACGTATTTAACAGTGTACTTGTTTCACAGATGGAAAACTGTCTTCAGCTTGAAAACTTCTACAGCACATGATGGAAACAGGAGCAACGATGAAACATTAAAAAATTTAATAGGATCATTTTACCGGAAGCCTTTCAACTTCTGATAACAGAACTCGAGGCAGTAATTGTTTTTTAGATTTGTATCAGATACTTTCATATGATGGTGTGTTAATAAAAACCTATACCACATTATTTTTGGGGAAAGAAAACTCATTGATCATAGGACAAGGCGGAATGAAACTGAAGATATTATAACAGTGGATTAATGTGATCAGAACTCAGTGTTTGTCAACGAACCAAAAAGAACGGATTCACAAATGTTGCACTGACAATAAAGTACTCTTCGAAGCATATGATGTTTTGGGGGAAGAAATTATGAGTTGAAGTACTCGATTTTGAACTTCTCAAAAATTATTTGAGCTACGCCAGTTATACGGCAAATTAGTACATAATTTATAATACATAAAGCTAGCATGCTTAAAATAATACAGAAAAGAACGCATAAATTGAGCTGCTTAATGTGTGATTTAGAGTTCGGACAAAAAGTACTAAAGTTTGTATGATTCTATGATTATAAAATTTAAACGGCAATACAGTGCGAAAAATGTGATCATATTAACAGATGTTGTATGGCCACTAAATTAAATTGTCAAGTGTATAATCACTTGGGAGAAAAGAAATCATTGACAAGATGGGAAAGCAACCATATATAGGTGGGATTATTGAGATAATTTCAATGCCCAAAAATATTGCATCTATGCCAGTTGTACGAGAATGTACATAGTTAATGTTTCGTATATACGTAAAGACTGCATGCTTGATATAATGAATGTCAGGATAAATTTTTTCCCACTTTAACACGAAACAAACACATAAAGCGATCGGCTTGGTTAATGGGTAATTTGGAGTTGTGACAAAAAGTACTATATTGTGTAGGAATCCTGTGATTATAATAAATTTATAAACTTTAAGCGATACTTCTCCATTCTCTAGTGCTCGGCCCCTATAAGTATAAGGCGATCCAGCAGCTACTAGTAGACACATCGTAACCAATAGAAACACCCATATTAGTGGCAACTAATAATAGGCCAATTTTTCAAGCTCGGCTCGCGAGGCATCAGGATACACAAAGGAGAACTGTGGCCACAATGGTCCAGTATGCTGGACCAGGGATGTTCCTGGGATGATCTCAATTTTAGTGTGGCATACATCGACAGCACTCCGTGACAACGATCAAGGATCCATCAGAACCAGGGTGCATATAACACCGATATTCAGTCCTGCCCCTAATCTGGCATTTCACCCAATACGAGCATGCTAGTAATTGCGGACAGTCATTTTTTACAAAACTAATCGTGTTTTGCTTTTGTATGCAGTGTAAATGTTGGATGGTATTCCACCGGATCTGTAGATTTGAGTCTATTTCTTTCTCATTAATTGGTTTTTTATAGATTAGAATTGAATACTCATCACCATAGTTTCCCATAATGTTTCTGAGAAATCTAGAGACATGGAATCTGTCTGCTTCTAAACCCACAGAATCTTATCTTTCTCAAATGAACAATAACAGCATCCAATTTACTTAACCATTGTTAAAGATGCCTACATACATAAGAATATTTATACAAATAATATTTCTACCCATATTTGAACCTGTCAATCTCCTTTCTCTTCCATTATTAGTATGTGAAATTTGGATTTCGCATTATAATTTGTGCCAGCTGAAGTTAGGACACCTTTTATACTGAAATTAACTGTCTTCATATTTTGCATTCAGGTCTCAAATGTCCAGGTTGGCCTTTATCTTCCCATCAAACACTACAGGAAACTGGGTGGACCCTGCAAGCCTGTAAGAATACTGGACATATCTATGATGTACCCAGCATAGTTGAGAGTTTCGTTAGGCATGCTCTACCATATTGAACTCCTTAAGACATTTACTATGTATTAAACTTCGCTCTGCTATGACCACTTCAGTCTCTTATGCCTTGGCTCACTGATAATGGAATGTGCTCACGTCTACTTTGCTACTGAGCTTTTCGTTTATATCAGTAATTGTCTACCCTTGAATACTAGACACACCTGATTGCGTACTTCAGATTTATATATTAGTCATGTATCCTGTGAACGGGTTTAGCATTTGCATGAGTTTTGTTTCCCTTGCTCGCTACTGCAGGTTACAGCCTTTCCGTGTTCAACAGGCAGCCATCCATGAAGATATAATTAGCATTATTCATGGCATGTAAATTATGCAAATTATTAGCTGGTTAGGTTCCACACATGCTTCAAATGTTGGCTCAATTGTAAGGAATAGAGCTGTTACTAGTTGAGTAAAATAGCTGAGTTTGCTATGTTGACTTGGGTTTTCTATGTTAGTGTGCTGAATGTTTAGTCTTGCCTTATCTAATCTTATAATTTTTTTTGTAGTAGCTTAAAAATTATAATCTTTTGAGTTGCACAATAAACCATGAAAATGAGGTTCTTTCTGACAGGTAACATTTTAGAGCATGCCTTTTTGTGTGCCATCAACTCATTTGAAGTGTGAATCTTTATGTAAAGTTTGCATAGAAAACCTTTTGCATACCTATGGATGTGCCAGACCAATAGCTAATTCTTCTTTACTTTGCAGATGCTAGGGTGATGAATGATCAATTGACCACATTGGACGTGAAGCGCACTGATTTTCAGGTCTGGGCATAGGAGGGCGAGTCTGTTTGACAATCAGTTGCTGGTGCTAAAAGCCTCACTCTGATGTATTATGCAATCTTTAGTTATTAGTATCGTGTCCTCTGAAGCCAATATAACTAGAGGTTGGACTTGCTATGTAGTATCTGAACTTATTGTAGGAGGTGTCTTCAACTATTATGTACTGCTATTTGATTTTGGATGACATGTGAATGTGATGAATAACATATTTTTTATGGACAATGAGTCAGATACGCGTATGTTGATTAACTATACCTTGTGAGTGCATCAGTTAGATATATAATTGTTAGATTAATGGTTGTAGTGTATTAAATTGTTTTTTTGGTGGTGTGTACATTTTTCCTATCGGCATGGTAATTTTGTCTTGTCGGTACTAGCATTAGGAAAGACAATGTTTCCTGACGGGAATTCCTGACGGCTAAGTTGCCCTAAATGAGGGTTCACTGGTCAAAATGCAGCCGTCAGGAAATGCCATCAGGAATATTTTCCTGATGGCCAAATGTCAGAAAAAGTAAGTCTTTCTGGTCGCATCGTTGCTGATGGCTTAATACTGACAGCTGCCCGTCAGGAATTACAATCCTTATGGTTTTTGGGATTATCCTGACGGTTTTTGGCCGTGAGTAAAAATCTCTGGTCTGGTAGTGGTAGTTCTCGTACATACGACTATATGTCATTACACATTATACTTTGATTACGAGAAACCTAGTTCACATATTGAGAAAACACATCCCTTAACAGTTTCACAAAACATGTTTACCTACTGGATCAATTGCACTGTTAATTTAAACATGTTTTTGGATAGTACATGACGACGACCTAGACATGTTCATCATTTAATGCAGGACTAGGACATCATATGTACACAAATCCTCTGTTTTTTACTCTTTTCATGTTGTTGATGCAAAAAGGCGTTGGATCTGCAAACACACCGGGCTAATACCCTGGTTCGATATCAAGGCGTGCCAGTCGATTTGACCTGTTAATCGACAAGGATGATAAATTTGAATAAAACCCGAACGAGACGACAGCGATACGCCCAGACGTCAAAGCTCAGATGATATTCGATAACTGTTGAACAGATCAGACGAGACGACAGCGATACGCCCGGACGTCAAAGCCTGAATCATGCTCGGTAGACGCGGAACCTGCAAGGTCGCCGGAGATCAAGTTGATGCAGCCCGCCGATTCTTGAAAGAACTCGTTAAAAAGGAAAAGGTACTGGTGACGAAGTCGTCGAAAAGTAGATTTCTTGAAAAGTAGATAAAAGTAATAGATTTGTTGTATTTGATTGTGTATCCTTTTTTTACATTATCTCTCGGTACATATTTATACCCCGGTACTATGAGTCCTAAACAGACACGATAAAGTATTACCTAAACAAGTCTTATCTCTAAGGAATCAAAAAATGACGACTTGTACCAAGGTCAGACTTAAAAATAAACTATTAAAATAATGGCATAAATATTGCCAGTTTCCTTATCCATTGCTTTACGATGAAACCTCTATCGGCACGCTCCTCATCTCTGTAGATTCCATCAGCAAAACCCATCAATAATGACTCAGATTTGCTTTTCACGTCCTTCAGCTCTGCTTTCCATCGGCAACCATGCCTCTCTCTCCATCGGCAACCATGCCTCTCTCTCCATCGGTAACAGCCCTCTGGCTTCATCGGCAATGTACGAGATCAACATGTCTTTTATCGGCAATCATCCATCGGCAACTCAGAAGCAATGCTGGAGAATAACCACTCCCTTGCCGATCGGCACAGTTTTCGGCCTATATTGACACATGTCAAAAAACGGCGTCAACACATGGCCCCCAATTTCGGAGTATAGAATACTTTATGCACCAAAATTTCCTCCAGGTCATAATTGCCCAAACCGCTTGAACTTCTCCTCGAGAGTTGCACGCATAGGCACCATACCGATCCCGGTCGCTTCGATTCACCCGCTGGTAATGAAGAACAAGTCTGAAATACCCCTTTATTCCTGTATTTTACGCATCCATCCAAATACTGGGGTAATATTTCTTTAAATATTTTCCATTTAATGCTCTGGAAAATATAACTCCTTCGAGGGTTTCTAAGATGTATGCGTTACCAGGAGTAGACTGGTTTATCAGATAAGGACCTTCCCAATTAGGAGACCACTTGCCGAATTTTGAACTCTTAGTCCCAATCGGCAAAACCAATTTCCAGACTAAATCTCTATTCGTAAATTCTTTTATTCTCACCTTTTTATCATACCACCTGGCAACCCTTTTTTTATTTTCTTCAACGCTAATTAAAGCCTTTAATCGATGACCTGCTAAATCTTCTAATTCATCTTTCATAAGCGTATCATACTCATCGGCTGTCAACTGATCCTGAGAAAATACACGCCTAGAACCAGTCTTAATTTCCCAAGGCAAAACCGCATCATGCCCATATACCAACTGATATGGTGAAACCTTAGTGGCACCATGACACGCCATCCGATATGACCATAAGGCTTCATTTAAAAGAATATGCCATCTCCTAGGATTTTTCTCAATTTTCTGTTTAATAAGCTTGATTATTCCTTTATTAGATGCCTCAGCCTGACCGTTAGCTTGAGCATAATAAGGGGAAGAATTTAGAATTTTAATCCCCACACTGAAGGCAAAGTCATCAAATTCTCCCGATGTGAACATAGTTCCTTGATCGGTAGTAATAGTTTGAGGAATACCAAATCGGTAAACAATATACTCTTTCACAAAATCAATTATATTTGCCGATGACACTTTCTTTAAAGGAATCGCTTCAACCTACTTTGTGAAATAATCAGTAGCAACGAGTATGAATTTGTGTCCTTTACTCGATGGAGGGTAAATCTGACCGATGAGATCAATAGCCCATCCTCCAAACGGCCAAGATTTGATTATAGGATTCATTACCGATGCAGGTGCTCTTTGAAATTTACCGAATTTCTGATATGACTGGCACCCTTTGAAATATTTAAAATAATCCTCAAGAATTGTCAGCCAATAATACCCATTCCTCCTAATCATCCATTTCATTTTAAATGCCGATTGATGTGCCCCACACACTCCTTCATGAATCTCACCCATTAGACTCTTCGATTCTTCTTCACCAAGGCATTTGAGTAAAACCCCATCTAAAGTGCGATAATATATTTCAGTATCAAGGAGCACATACTTGGTAGCTTGAAACCTTATACGTCTCTCCACTTTCTTAGACGGATCTTTTAAATAATCGGCAATATCCCTTCTCCAGTCATCGGCATCAATTACCGATGTCAGCACTTCTCAGATCAATTGATATCCCGAAGCATGCTGTGCTAGCCTATTAGCTTCTTCATTGTGCAATCTGGGAATGTGTTCAAGGGGAAAATCCTTAAACTCCTTTAATATTTGCAAGCACTTTTCATGATAAGTAATCAAAGCTTCACTTCGGCATTCATATGTTCTGATCAATTGATTAATGACTAGCATAGAATCCCCAAAGACTTCAACTGTATCGGCACGTATTTCTCTGAGCAACTCTAACCCTTTCAGTAAAGCTTGATATTCAGCCTGATTGTTTGTTGAAGTGCCAGCAATCGGTAATGAAAATTTATATTTCTTTCCTCGAGGCGAGATTAACAGAATACCGATTCCGGCTCCTTCGCCACAAGTAGATCCATCAAAGAAAAGTGTCCATGGAGCAATCTCAGCATAATCTACCATACTGCAATGTTGAGTAACAAAATCGGCCATTACCTGTCCTTTAACCGCTTTAGCCGATTCATGACGCAAATCAAATTCTGATAATGCTAAGATCCACTTGCCGATCCTTCCTTTCAATATTGGCATCGACAACATATGCTTAACCACATCGTCTTTGCATATAACAGTGCATTCAGCCGATAACAAATAATGTCTTAACTTCGTGCAAGAGAAATATAAACACAAACATAATTTCTCAATGGCCGAATACCTGGTCTCAGCGTCTATCAGTCTTCTGCTCAAATAATATATCACACGTTCTTCCCCTTCAAACTCTTGAATTAATGCTGATCCGATAACATTATCATCGGCAGACAAGTACAGCTTGAAAGGTTTGCCGTGTTGAGGTGGAACCAATACTGGAGGGTTTACCAAATATTTTTTAATTTCTTCTAAGGCTAATTGCTGCTCTGTTCCCCATACAAATTCCTGATCGGCTTTTAATTTTAATAAAGGACTGAAGGCTTTGATTTTTCCCGACAGATTAGATATGAATCTCCGAATAAAATTAATCTTGCCGATCAAGGATTGCAACTCAGTCTTATCGGCAGGAGCAACAACCTTATTAATTGCATCAATAGATTTCCTGCTGATTTCAACACCTCTTTGATGTATCATGAAGCCTAAGAATTGACCTGCCGATACACCAAATGCACACTTAGTAGGATTCATCTTTAAACCATGCTTTCTGGTGCACTTCAAGATTTTTCGCAGATCAGCAAGATGACTCTCAAAACTCACATCATCTATGTAGATTTCAACCAATGTGCCGATGTATTTATGAAAAATAAAATTCATAGCCCTCTGATAGGTAGCACCGGCATTTTTCAAGCCGAAGGTCATGACAATCCATTCGAATAAACTCACATGACCTGGACACCTAAAAGCAGTCTTGGAAATATCCTCTTCAGCCATGAAAATTTGGTTATAACCAGCATTACCATCCATGAAGCTGATGATCTGATGTCCAGCTGCAGCATCAATCAATAAATCGGCAACAGGCATTGGATAGCCATCCATCGGCGTGGCCTTATTAAGATTTCTGAAATCAATACACACACGAAGTTTTCCATTTTTCTTATAAACAGGAACCACATTAGAAATCCATTCGGCATATCGACATTGCCGAATAAAGCCAGCTTCAATTAACTTTGTGATTTCGGCTTTAATGTCAGGTAACACTTTAGGATTACATCGACGTGCGGGCTGCTAATGAGGCCGAAATCCTGGCTTAATAGGTAACCGATGTTCAACTATTGACCGATCTAGTCCAGGCATCTCTGTATAATCCCAAGCAAAATAGTCTTTATATTCCCTCAAAATATCATCATTTGCTGTTTACATTGAGAATCTAACCTGGCACTAATAAAAGTTGGCTTCGGCCTATCACTGTTACCAATATCTATTTCTACTAAGTCATCAGCCGATGTGAATCCATGACCAAGTTTTCCACCATCGGCAAACCGATCCATTAAAACTCTTCTTCAAAACCGACTGCTTGGATCGGTGTAAGCTCATAATCGGCAACCCTAAGAAATTCCGTATCCCATGCTTCTCCCGATATGCATCTGGTCCGTTCATAGGTCTCAGAATCAGCCGATGCGATTATATAAGAAGAATCACCAGGGATAACTTCAATCTTGTCTCCAACCCACTATACAAGGCACTGATGCATCGTAGAAGGAACACAACAGTTGGCATGGATCCAATCCCTTCCTAGGAGCAAATTATAGTTACCTTTGCCGTTAACGATAAAGAAGGTGGTCGGCAAAGTCTTGCTGCCGATAGTCAACTCAACACATAATGCCCCTTTAGCCGGAGACACATTGCCTTCAAAATCTTTAAGCATCATATCCGTCTTGGTTAAATCCTGGTCTCCTTTTTCAAGTCTTCGGAACATGACATACGGCATAATATTAATTGCCACTCCTCCATCTATGAGTATTTTTGACACTGGCTGTCCATCAACCCTGCCTTTAACAAACAAAGCTTTGAGGTGTTGCCTTTCATCATCGGCAGGCTTTTCAAACACAACCATCATTGGATCTAGAGTTAGTTGAGCTGCTTCATCAGCAAAAACTACTTGTTCCTTGTCATCTAGCGTCAAGAATTCCATCGGCAACATAAAGACCATGTTAACATCTGCTGATGGACCTCCACCCTTGCGTTTTGGTTGCCATACTTGAGTTGTTACCTTTGGAATGCTTTCTTTCGGGCACTGTAAATCCTCTTGACGCATACGCTGTACCCTTCTTTTTTGAGTTTTCGTCAATCCTTCAGGGCACCATTGGGGAAGCTTTGTTTTCCAAACAGGCTGATAACGCTTTGTGTTCTACTCATGGAAGCCTATGTTTGGACACCTGCAAAATATCCCTTCATCAAGAACCCTTTCGTTAGCCATCTCTTCAAGCTCTGCCTGACTCCTTGGAAAACAATCAATATGCCCGCCAAGCCTGCCATGCACACTAACTCTGCCCCCCAGCCGATCAAGTGCTGACACCTTTTCTTTGATCGTCTTATTGATGCGTACCCCTCGATCACTAGAGTGATGTTGTCTCTCTGCCCGATCATTTAAATAATAACCATTATATTCAGGGCAGGTATCGGCAGTGGGCAATTTAATGCCTTTTTCCCAACAATGAACGAAAAATGGGCAATTCCAGTGATCTTTATGTCGACGTAACTCTTCCTGTTGCTGCCGATACTGATCCTCACATTGTTCCCGATATCGAACACTATATGGAGGCCCTAGTGGTCTTCTGAAGCTACTACCTTCATTAACAATTCCTCTCCCTTTAGCGCCATCGGCAGATTCCTTTCCCTTCACGTCATCAACAGTTATTTGATTTTCAGGGTCTACCGATGCATTTCTTCTAGCAGCCTCCGACGTTAATACTTTGGTTTTGCCTTTAGCCTCCACCATGTTTGCAGGGAACGGATGTTGATCAATTTTCATCAGCTTCTGAGACCTTAAATTATCAAATGTGATCTTCCCGGATTCGATAGCCGACTGCGACTGTTGCCCAAACACCTTGACATCATTGGTACTGTGCGAGGTAGCAATGTGCCCTTTGCAGTACCTAATCTTTTTCAACTCTTCTGCAATTTCATCAGTCCAGTACGCATCTTGATCTTGTCGAGGCACAGGCTGAACTTCTGCTGGAGGTGCTGGCTGATAGGCTTCGATGTATCCTTGTGACAAATGAGCCAGAGCAATCGGCACATTTATTATTGCTGGTCCACTAATTTGCTGTACAGGGTTCATCGGCCATGGTGCCGATGTAGGATTCTGAATATCTGCTTGCATATATTGCTGTTGAACCACTGCCATTTGATACTCAGGCTGAGCAAAGTGCTGTTGAGCTAGCAATGGACCCGTCCCACTTGGATTAGGCCTCATCGGCACATGACTCGCCGATGGTTGATAGACTGTAGCCACCTGTTGCTCTTGCATCCTTGGATGATAGATAGCATAATTCCCTTGATTTGCAGGAACTCCAGCTAGAGGAACCATTGATGCCACCGGTTGGTTTGCAGTTGAGAACCCTTGTTGCATCGGCAGAGGGTTTGCCGATGGACTTGTGTATGATGCCTGATAAAGCGACATGTGGAGTCTTCCTGATGGCAAGTGTGCGGTAGGTGGCATTGTAGTATAGTGCGTCACTTGAGCCATCAGCCGAACCAGAGTGGCTGATGTTATGGGGGTTTTACTCGCTGTATCATGCGTCTGTTTTAATCCAGAGTTAAAAGCAGGTAGATCTGGAGACATCCCACATCCCCACCGATCGGCAGGAACTCGTCGATTTTGAACCGAAGGACCTGACATTGCCGATGCCGATAGATCTGTGCTTATTTGAGTATTCTTTGCTGAATTTGACATCGGCGGTGGAGATTCAGCAGCAGGCAGATCTGTATGAGGAGCAGAAACCCGTGGAGCCACAACGGCTGTAGTAGCCGATGGAGCTGTAGAAGATAACATCCCAAGCTGATGATATACTGGGCCAACATAAGCTGGTACTTGTACTTGTCCTTCTTTTAACGATTGAATAACAACATTATAAACAGTATTGGACAGTACGCTAGAGTGATTAATCAATGCATGACTTAATGCAGAGTTAACCATTGATTGTAATTTACCAGGATTGGAGTCAAAAGTAACCTGCCGAGGCAATGGCGGGTCTTGCTTCTGTACCACTTCTCCGCTCCTATTCTTGCTGTAGGATTTCAGGTAAAGCTGCCTGTAATCCTCCATAGCCTTCTCCATGGCCTGCCTCTGATCCTCCTTGAGATCTGATTCTGATATCTCAATGATGTTTTCTGGAGTGACATCAGTAGGATTCTTCATGATAAATCTGTTGATTTTGTCCCACCAGGCATGCCAAAAGATGTGTTGATGCAAAAAGGCGTTGGATCTACAAATACACCGGGCTAATACCCTGGTTCGATATCAAGGAGTGCCAGTCGATTTGACCTGTTAATCCACAAGGATGATAAATTTGAATAAAACCCGAACGAGACGACAGCGATACGCCCGGACGTCAAAGCTCAGATGATATTTGATAACTGTTGAACAGATCAGACGAGATGACAGCGATACGCCCGGACGTCAAAGCCTAAATCGTGCTCGGTAGACGCGGAACCTGCAAGGTCGCCGGAGATCAAGTTGATGCAGCCCGCCGATTCTTGAAAGAACTCGTTGAAAAGGAAAAGGTACTGGTGACGAAGTCGTCGAAAAGTAGATTGCTTGAAAAGTAGATAAAAGTAATAGATTTGTTGTATTTGATTATGTATCCTTTTTTTACATTATCTCTCGGTACATATTTATACCCCGGTACTATGAGTCCTAAACAGACACGATAAAGTATTACCTAAACAAGTCTTATCTCTAAGGAATCAAAAAATGACGACTCGTACCAAGGTTGGACTTAAAAATAAACTATTAAAATAATGGCATAAATATTGCCAGTTTCCTTATCCATTGCTTTACGATGAAACCTCTATCGGCACGCTCCTCATCTCCGTAGATTCCATCGGCAAAACCCATCAATAATGACTCAGATTTGCTTTCCACGTCCTTCAGCTCTGCTCTCCATCGGCAACCATGCCTCTCTCTCCATCGGCAACCATGCCTCTCTCTCCATCGGTAACAGCCCTCTGGCTTCATCGGCAATGTACGAGATCAACATGTCTTTTATCGGCAATCATCCATCGGCAACTCAGAAGCAATGCTGGAGAATAACCACTCCCTTGCCGATTGGCACAGTTTTCGGCCTATATTGACACGTGTCAAAAAACGGTGTCAACACATGTGCCTATACAAATGTTTCAATGCTCTTACGTGAACACCAACCGTAATTAAAAATAAGGTTCAAGAGGATATGGTTATGTAGGATCTATTAAATTGAGTGTATGGGCTGCACGATATGCTGGAAGTAGCTGGATATACAGAACTGAAGTGGTATATACAGAACTGAAGTGCTATAAAACGGAAGTGGTATTGTGCCTGGAAGCGAAAGGTGAATGAAGAGGGTCGGATCACCCACAACTCAGCAAGAGAAAAAAATGAATGGGCTTAGAAGATATCGGGATTATCCATTGTGCTTGGATCAGTTTTTGTGCGAGAAGGCTACCTGTAGGTTTGAGAGCCACCACATCATAGCCATTCAGAGTGATCATCATGAGGTTCTGAAAGCTCTGTACATGGGCTGAGGGTGCAGCATGGTATGTGATTTTTCATCTTAATGTCATGCAAATCGGACTGTGCAAGTATGCCATGCCAACAGATCTGTGACCGCTAGGTGTAGCTGTGTCTCCCATCTAGAAAAGCTGACCCAATTCAGTTGAGTGTCTGGACTGCACTTCTAGGGTAGCAATATCAAGAAATGAAACTTGGTTTGTGTGCACCTTCCCTCTGCGTTCTGTTCAGCACAGTGCTACGACAATGATGTCGAACTACCTATATTCATGTAATTTGGAATTTCCTTCACAAGCCATTTTCAAGACAGAAAAGGATCACTTACAAATTATATTGTTGTAGGATCCATTAACACTAAGATCATGCTGCCGACATGCTCCCTAGCCTACAAATGAGACCCATTGTGCTGGCACCATTGAAGGCTCCCGTGACTACATGCAACACTACAACAAGTGATGCTTTACATGACGATTTCTAGTGACAGACTTAGAAAAGGTCATGGATCATCAATGGGCTCATGTGGACATCCAGCCGGCCCATTACAAGTATGAAGTATATATACGATGACTTAGGTTTGCTGGTTCGGGCTCAGCAGTTCAGCACAGTGGGCAGCCGCCACCACCATCGCCGCACCCTACCTCCACCAGATGCGGCATCTGGGCGCCCTCCTCCGGCGGCGGCCCGCTCCAGCGGCGTCCTCCCTCCGGCAATGGCAACTCCCCTCTCCTTCACCGGCGCAGCACGAATCCTGTCCCCTCCTCCAGACACGCTGCTTGGGGCCCCTCCGGCTGTCTGCCGTGGGCCGGCGAAGATGATGTCCGGCGGTGGGTAGTCCGCCCTCGACGACCCCAAGACAGCCAACCAACCGGGTGGTGACTAGCAGTAGTAATTACGGTTTGATTTCTGATGATGCGTGACCATACACCGATTTCATGAGTTCCGAAGGTGTGTCTTGCAGACTCAAGTAATTTCATGATTTCTAGATCCGTTGTTTCCCTTTTCTGATTCCTATATAGTACCATTGGAGACGAATGTATTCTGCCTCCTATTTTATTCCTAGATGCAACATCTATTTTTTTTTAAATAATTTTGTTGCTCTGTTCTTGGTTGAATCACCGTACATGTATTCCGTCTCATGAAATCGATTTCCCTCCGGTCTGTGTACCCATAATCAGTCCACTAACCTGGTAATTTCTGGACCACGACTCGATCTGTATTTGTGGATTCGTCTCACTGCATGGTTGTCTTATTATTTTCCATGGTCAACCATAGCACGAACTTGTAAATTCTCACTGCAGCGCCGGGTCGGATGATGCCGCGCAGGGCGGCTGGTTCAGTCTCTACTGAAGTATGCTTTGCTAGCTCAGTTTATTTTCCTTGTGGATAGATTCATACAGTAGTTCTGAATATCAGTAGTAATAATCGTCTCTATTTATTCAGAGTTTTTGTTTTTCACACAGTTTGCTGCAGCGGCCATAGTATCTGTTCTACAGTTTGCCAAAGCTACATGTTTAGTTCAGCATCAGTGAAATAGCGCAGTAGCTCGAGCCACAATTTTCTTAGCCTCAGGTAAGCAGCAAGTTTTGCTCTTGCTGATTATTAGAAATATAAGTGCATGTAATCAGTACAAATGGCAACTGATTATACATGATTTGACACATTGTTCCTTGCCTACGGTTTAGTTTGCCTTCATGTAAGTTAATACTGCATATTTGTCATTTTCAGGGAGACAAGTACAAAGACCAGAAACCTGATGCAACGTATTTTTTGATGGAGTGCCACTATATACTTGCTGTCCATAAGGCTATTGTAATGTATTTTTTGATGGAGTGCCACTATTTTTTGATGAAGGTTGACAAGGACCTATTTTTGTGATAGATAGATGCGTTGATTGATGCAAACTTGAGAAATTGTTTTAATGGATGGAAACTTCAGTAATAAATGATGTTATTATTATATAATGTGTTGGGCTTTATGTGATTTCTCTCTCTATATAGTACTATATATAATGTATGTTGGTCAAGGTGCTTATGTGATAACTTAAATCTGTACACAGAAACAACCTATATAGAATCATGCAGCTGATGGTTATGACGGTCAATTTTGTCACACGCTATTGGGCCCAAGCCTGGGCCAAACGGACATTCCAAGGCATCCATGACGAACACAAATGCCATTGTGTGACGTTTAGCAAATGTATGATGTGATACATGACCATTTTCTCAATCGTCATGGTAAGTTAACTTGACGTATTTTTGACTGTTTGTGACCAAAATGACCATCATATAAAGCACCATTTCTTGTAGTGCAACCACACACTGCATTTCTTATATTTGCATATACAGATCTAGTACTGCCCACTGGGTAGAATTCTATATCTTGAAGTGCATGAGGGCCCCATGGGATGATGATTAGTTGGCAGGAGCATTCATGGCCGAGATAGCGATCATAGACATCGAGCTGCTCAGGCAGGCTTGGTGCAACGACAAGGGCATACAGATCCTCTTGCTGAGCTGATGCAGTTCTGCCAAGTGCAGATGACAGCAGGGAAAGAGGGAGGGTGCTTGGAAACGCATTGAGTGCTGATCATTGCTGGTTTCCGTCGAAGGATGTTACATTACCTTTGTTGAGTTTCGCTAGATAGTTCCAAATAAAGCGATTTTAAAATAGCCATTATGTCTATTTTTGGACAGTACTCGTACATGATATTGCAGGTTTCTAGTAGCAGCTTGCCTTAGTCCTCTAACTATATATACTCCGCCAACATACTGCAGTTTCCTCCATCAACGCTCACCTCAGTTACAGTATTATTGTTTATGTCACTAGCCACATAGTATAAGTAACTTCTATGCCTCAGTTTCTCTCTGGCTTTACATATCCCAACTGTTAGCCAGTTTTATTAGAGTGGCCAAGACAACAACTGAATTATGGTTCGGGACTAGGTGCATCAGGAAAAATGAACCGCAAGCCTGAGTGAAATATAGGTGCCTAGTCTGAGAGACTGGAGTCCTGAACCTGATTGCCATTGGTGGAATTGCCCAACCAGTCCGTTGAGCACTGCACAACCGCGTGGATCGGCTCGGCTTGACTGCCAGTAGATGCCATTGGTTCAGATCACGGTTGCAGCCCTAAGGCGGACACAGTCAGAATAATTAAACCAGAAGAGCAATCTCAATGGCTACTCATGGCTGCTCGCCACTCTTGACCACTACGAGCTAGCTGACATTTGCCAGAAGAAGCAGAGCTGGGCTCTTCACGGACTCTTGGCTAAGTTTGCAATGATAGTTTGATACAACAGTTTACCACGTGGTTCATATTTGATGAGGCTATATATAGGTTATACTCTTTGTTAATGCTGCCATAGAATGTTTCGCAGTACGACCGTTTGGAATTATTTTGTAGGATAAATATTATTACTGTATCAATATTATCATGGATGCAGATTCAGGATATATCGTTCCATTTTCTTAGGAACCTAGTGTTTGTGAAATAGATTGGTAGTACCGTCATACTACTAGTAGTAAAATAATGATTCTGCCCTAAATAACTCTTGGCTGATACTAGTTCTTGGTATAAGTAAACATGTATCTGTGAATTGACTATGGCGGTTAGAAGATCAAGACTGTCGGATGTTTTAAGACTTCAATGATGTATTATCCACAATTTCCCTAATTAATATACCTCTCACGTTGGCCATGACTTCCATGCCGGCTCGCATCCTGTTCCGGCCCCCACGGCCATGGGTGCTATGGCCTCGGGCTGGGATGCGGATGCCACCGCCACCGTAGAACCCCCATGGGCCACCGCGTTGTGCAGCCAGATCTGCCCCTCCTGCTCGGCCTCCGTCTAGTCGAGCGTAAGCATCACGCCGGCCATGGTGACCGGCCACACCTTACGCACCGGTTCATACCACACAATCCTACTTCGATCCCATGGCCACCGCGTCTCCTCCGGCATGGGCCAGGACGCGGAGAATCGGAGGTGGCTCCTGCGGCATGGGGCCGAGTTGCGGAGGACCCGAGGCAGTGCCGCCGAGAGACCCTTCACGTGGAGTCCCGCATTGGTCATGGTGCCGTGGCAGGGTGAGAGAGGAGGGCACAGTGGCAGCTCGAGACTTCAAGAGCGACGGTGCGGGTGTGGGCCCACCTGTCGCCGTGGTAAAAATGCCACGAATGGCGTGGGGGAGTCGGGGTGGGTATCGTCATGCCGGTAGATGTGGACATTTACCGCTTTTTAGTGGTAGCGATAGTTGCGGGTCTGGACAGTATATGCGTTCCGTTAACTCACTAATTGGGTCTTAACTACAAAACTGTTTTGTCAAAAAAAACTACAAAACTGAAGATGAAGGGACTCATCCTGGAGCTATAAAATGGGAGTACCAGCATGCCTGAAAAATAGAATATTAAATGTCCAGGCTCGATAGGAACAAACAAGGATAGAAACAGGATTAAAAGAAGTCAGGATTGGTCGCCCTTCTTGTTAAGAGGCTTTCATTTAAGGGTAGAAGGTGAATGTAGACGGCCCAGCTAGCACATCAGCCACAACATGAAAACTAGTTATTCCACAATGTGCTGCAAGTGAGGTCCTCCTCAGACGTTCTATGCCTCCTCAGACGTTCTATGTGGCAGAGCTTCCAAGTAGCCTACTCAATGAGCGTGCAACGTAAAAAACTAGCTGCCTCTTAGTTACTAGAGGCGTCAAAGTAGCATTAGGAGTTATCAGGAGCGTCGCAGTCAGTCACTATGTTTAATACTGTTATTTAAGATCACTCAGTCACTAAAGCTGTACAATATTGAAACTGGTCTCCTGAACTATAATATTAGATCAACAACTAGTTTGCAATATTGGAAACTTGTCACCTTAAGTATAATATTAGAGCAGCAACTAGTTTGCATAACTCTCAGCTGCAGCTGCTGCTGCGAAGTAATAGTAGTTTGCATCAATGTCAGCAACAGCTAGATGGTAGAAGTCAATTATATTGCAGCACTACAAACTAGTGCAAACCAAAATTGCAGCACATGAATCTTGTAGCAATATTCATGGTTGTAGCTAGTCTTACAAGGCATTAGGAAAGTCTCTAAACCTTCGTGTCAAAACATGTACCAAAGATGTCACGTTCTGGTCGACCCATGTTATCTGAAGCTGCTAGATGCACTACGGGAAACAACGGCTTTGACGACTGCCCCAGTCTTTGCGGACTGCCAAAGCTCGGGCAGTCGACAAAGAAGCCCTTTGCCGACTGCCAAAAATGACAGTCGGCAAAGCCACTGTCCGGCAGTCGGCAAAGAAAGGCAGCCGGCAAAGCCTTCTTTGCCGACTGCCCAGGAAGAGCCTAACAGTCAGCAAAGTTCGGCAGTCGGCAAATCTCGGCGGGCGTAGATAGCGTCCGTCGCCGTAAGCTTTGCCGCCTGCCCTAACGTCCAGCAGTCGGCAAAGATAGCTTCTTTGCCGACTGCCTATCTTTGCCGACTGCCACGCCGAGCAGTCGGCAAACCACCACGTGGCCCGCACTAGGCCCTGTGCCGGCCCTCTTTGCCGACTACCAGGCTGGGCAGTCGGTAAAGGCGGCGTCTTTGCCCACTGCCAGTGACGTGGCAATCGGCAAAGAGGCTCTTTACCGACTGCCCAGCTTGGCAGTTGGCAAAGATTTATTTTTTTGAATTTTGAAACCAAACTTTTTCTATAGCCCAAACGTATTTTTTAAAAGCATATATTCGAATTTGGTACCTTTTATAATAATTTGGTATATTTCATTCACATATTCCATTTACTAGAATTTTTCCATATAATCCAAATTTGAACTGCAGGTGCATGAAATAATGAAACGTAGCCATTCAAAAAATGATATTCATGTTAGAGAGTGTATTTTGAGGTCGTGTCCATATACTCACCCAAAAGTTTGAATATCTTGTCCATGAAACATGACCATCCAGGTGCGGTAGAAGTATTTTTTAATTATATAAAATCCAAAGGAAGTCCGAAAATCACGAAACTTGCTGAGGTGTCATGTTATCGCATGTGGAGGCTACGATAAAAATTTGAGAATGTTTGGAGCAAGTTGCGACGTCGGATATCCAAAACCCAAACATCTCCACATGTGATCATGAAGGGTCGATTCGGATGCCGTGTCCCTGCAGCGATTGTAAGAACTCTAAAAGAAAAGTAAAGAATGATGTTTTCAAAGATCTGTACAAGAACGGATTTGTGGCAAACTATAAGAAGTGGATCTTCCATGGTGAAGACGGTCGTATTAGAGAAGAAGAGGTGAGAGAACACCTCAAGGAGTTTGATGGAGATGCCAGGACGACCGACATGGTGGTAGACTATAACGAGGCACGTGGCAATGAAGTATTGCCGACTCAGACACAGGAGAATCTAGAGGGAACCCCAAAGGCGTTCTATGAAATGATGTCTTTGGCACAGAAGCCCCTTCACGAGAATACAACAATGTCGCAACTGGATGCCATTGGACGCCTAATAGCGTTGAAGTCGCAGTTGAGCCTGAGTCAAGACGGCTGGCAGTTCTTAGGAAAATGCTTTCGAAGGGTCATATGCTGCCGAAGAACACATACGAGTCATAGAAGCTCCTTCGTGCACTTAAGATGCTGTATGATTCGATCCATGCTTGTCCTAAAGGGTGCGTCCTATTTAGGAAAGACCGAAGTAACACACTGTCCAAAGTGTAAAGCCTCTAGGTATATGGAGGTAGACGGTAGTAATGGTAAGAAGAAACAGTCTAAGGTCCCTGAGAAGGTCCTACGGTACCTTCCTATCATACCGAGGCTCCAACGGCTGTACATGATAGAGGAGTCGGTGAAACAGATGAGATGGCACAAGGATGGCAAAAGATACAGTGGCAACATGGTACACCCATCGGATGGTGACGCATGGAAGTACTTCGATGATGAGTATCCAAAGAAAGCAGAGGACGCTCAGAATGTACGTGTAGCATTGGTAACTGATGGGTTCAACCCATATGGAATGATGGTGGCCCCGTACACTTGTTGGCCTGTGTTCGTGAGTAACCGTTTATGTTTTCATGATTTATTCATATGACATGTTTAAAATTGTACTTCAGACTAGCAATTCTTCTTAATGACTTGTGCAGAAGCTGGACGATTGTGCGCGGGGTCAGTTCACGCCATCCTAATAGCATGCTGGGCCTCCTGATTAAGAAGCACTACCCTGGCCTTGTCACCCTCGACAATAGGACCAAGGTGGTGCCCTGGCATTGGCCGGACTTCTTCAAAGTCAGGGATGAATACGAGGTCTCCATTGCGACTAAGATCAAGAGGGAGTTCTGGGTGAGTCTTCATTGCAATGCTTTGTCAATATGCATTCATTGGACGTTCTTGAAATAATGAAATGATACGTGATATCTGTATACAGGAGTGGTTCACGTGCGAGGCGGGGCACGAGGTCCAGGCGTCGGCGGTGCAGGACAAGGTCACCATGTCACAACTCAAGGACATGTACTACAAGGCACACATCTAGGTCCTCATCACCTACTACGCCGACGTGCTTCGCAAGAAGCTGCCGAAGGAGGAAGCCAGAGAGATGATCCTCTACCTCGACACCGACATTGATAAAGAGTTCTACCTCTAAGTAAGTAGGAAACATTACTTCTGATTCCTTCTATGAAAAAAAAGTAGGAAACATTAATTCTGATTGATCTTCTGCCATCTCATGCAGTTTCCTACTGATTGGTGCAAAAGCTACATGGACTGCTAGGAGGCCATTGTGGATGAGTGGAGAAAGCCGGAGTCGTACGTGGAGCATCGTCGTAGAAGTGCATGTGCTAAGGCAAGGAGAGGGCCGGCACACCACCAAGGGAGCTGCTCCCTCAGAGGGTTCATGGAGGCATGGGTAAGCTTCTATCGATTTATTTATTTATTTATTCAATCTCATTACGTGTAATCATCCTTGTGTTTTCCTCGCCGTCCCAGTCACATGATGGGCAGGTGATCATAGAGTACGAGGGCTATGCCCTGTCTCACAAGGGTAAAGCGATAGATCCGGACAACGTTTAAAACTCGGCGGATGGGCCCGAGGCGTACACCAATCCGAATGCCTACGAGAAGACGGTCTAGTAGACCGAGGCGGCTCACAAGTGCCATGGTCTGACCTACGATCATGCCAAGCAGCCCCTGGATACAGACCTCCTGATGAGGACGGGAGGAGGGAAACAGCACTGCGAGTACTTTATTTCCCACAGCGCAATCGACCCGGCCACCGTTCCCACCCTTCGTCAGGTTCGTCGATCCGACAGCACGACCTCCTCTGACGTCCCCATAAGACCTTGACAGCCAAGCCACACGCAGGCGTGGGCGGAGGTTCAGGTAACTTTAGTTTATTCATTGTTCATTGGTTTTACATATGTACCTTTCCTTTTGCATTGTTTAAACATCTAGGGTGTAATATTGTAGTCCGAGCTGGCCGAGTTGTGGGCCGCATAGGAGGCCTCGCTAGAGGCCTATCAGCGGGAGATGGCGGCGCGAGAGGAGGCCCATCGACAGGAGATGGCGTGCTAGCTTCAGGCTGTCCGGCTGGAGTTTGCCGGCTACATTCAGAACATTCAAATCCTTGGTGCTCATGCCCCTGTTGCCTGCCTTGATATTCACTCCACCACCTTCTCCTGGCCCTATAAGGACTCCAGTCAGTATATATGTTTGTCCATTCTTTTGGCTTGTGCGGCCATCATGCAGGTACTAATGAGATCGCTTCTCCTTTGTGCAGGAACAGTCGGCGGGTTCAAATCTGACTCCTCCTGATGGCCCTTCTCCAGGCACACTTCTGGCCTCCGCCACACTTCTGGCCTCCGGGTAGCGGTCTTCCTCGTCCTTCGCAGTACGGGACCTCCGCGTGGGCAAGCTACCCTCCTCCGCCTACCCAGCACGTGCACTCCGGGTGGCAGTACCAGTTGGCGCCGCACGGGCTCGAGCTAGGACAGTCCTCGTGGTCTTTGTGGCCTTCAATCCATGATAGGCATAGGGACGACGGGTCGCAGCACAAGTGAAGGCCTTTGTATGGATTTTTTAGACTTTGTTGGACTTTATGATTGTTGGAGATTTGTTGGATGCGTTTCTTATGGACGACATGTGATATATATGAGTATTTGTGTTATATATATGTGAATTTGTGTTATATATATATATGTGTGTGTGATTTTCCTGCTGCGATATATATGGAAAATCAGAAAAAAAGAAAAAAAATTTCCAGCTTTGCCGACTGCCTTGGCAGTCGGCAAAGCTGGGTACCGAGCTGCACATGCACCAGCTTTGCCGACTGCCATGGCTGGCTGTCGGCAAAGGCTGTTTTTTAAAAAATAAATAATATATCTTTGCCGACTGCCATCAAAGGCAGTCGGCAAAGACTTTTTAAAAAAAAATCTTTGACGACTGCCATGTCGGCAGTCGGCAAAGAAGACGCCAGACAGCACGGGACCGCTTCCTTTGCCGACAGCCAAACGCACGTGGCAGTCGGCAAAGAATCCTTTGCCGACGACATCTTTGCTGACGGACATTTGCCGACTGCCAGCATGGAATGCGGTCGGCAAAGGCTTCACCGACTGGATTTCGGCCTCTGCCGGATGCTTTCAGCAGTCGGCAAAGAACCAGTTTCCTGTAGCAATGGCTGTCGTCAGTCGTAACATAAACCGAAGTGCTAACCAAATTAGGACCATGAAACTGAGAAACTATATTTTGTGCTTTTACCAAAACACCATGCTTGTGTGGTAGAAAGAACCTATCCTTATGCTTGCGAGAGTACATCATCCCAGAGCACATTTAATAAGAATGTTCTGAAACTGCAAGCTGGTGCCATCACAAGTAAGTGTCACTATCTAGTTTTACACCACCCTCGTATCCACCTGATCAGAAAACCAACGGAGGTGGAGTCTTATTAGAGCAGAGAAAGAAAGGGGATGGTCACAGGCATCGGCAGGGCAATTGCTGGTCGCTGATCTCAAGGTGCCCTTTCAAGTGCATTCAAGGGACTTCGAATAGCATGGAGGGAACTGCTGTTGTCACTAACTCCTTGAAGCAACCACGACAGTGACATTAATGCACCACTGAAGTAGCACTAGTGTCGTCCTAGCCGTCAGAACATACTACTTATCCCACATGTTGCTTCAGACGCCCGTACACAAGGCGAACCCCCAGAAATCCGAATGTATCACACTATCATGGGACTATTAGTCAATGAAGCTTTTGGTCAAGCAAATGATTTGTTATGAGCTTATATACATTTCACCAGTTTGATGAGCCTAGCAACAAAGAAATAAGAACTGAAGAAACGTGGGAGTGAGGAAGAGTACATCTTGAGATACCAACAGTATTACAAAGAACACAGTCCGTGTTTTAAGTCAGGGCAAAAAAGATTGATTTGCACCTGAGGGGACTCTAAGCTTCAGCTTGGAGTATTCTAGCCTCCTGCAACGATTCAAACCTGGGTTGGCTACTCTGAGTTAGAGCAGCTAAGCTGCGAAGCCTCTCGTGTCATCATCATTCTCCTTCTAAGCCTGAAAGTATATATGTAAACCACACAGATATTTGAATCTATGCTCGCTGGTATTGCAAAACTGCACAGATAGATATACCAAAAATTAGAAAAACAAAAATATTCAAATTCAAATTGAAAACATGGGAATTAGTCATCCTAGCTCACCATAAGATTTGTCATCCTACAAAATAAGGTGTTGCTCTATAATTTTTCCTCCTATAGCTCCAAGGAGGACTATGGCCTGCAGAGGCATTAGTTGCTTGATGTATAAATAGTTTATCCAGATTAAAATTCAATTGCGCATTGATACTTATAAGATTGCTATAAATTCGAACTGGACATTGTTTTATGATTCATTGTTTCTTTTGTATATATGTATACAGACAGTTTTTATTTGGTCTACCTGACACGTGTTCTTTCCCTGTATATTCTAGTGATTCCGCACAACACATGTCCTTTCTAGTTGCCTCATAAATACAGAAATTAAGAGTGAAGGGCTCAAGTTGGAGTTTCGGACAAAATCAAAAAACTGGTGTGGGGGCTATAAAATGGGAGAACCAGCATGCCAAGATAAGAGCCTAGGAAATGCTGGAGATTGACTGTATCTTTGTCCAACCAAGATGAAACTATGAAATAGGATTCGGAGGAGTCAGGATATTTTGTCCTTGTGTCTACGAGATCTTTGACTAGAGGAAACATGACAAACGTAGACGCCCAGCTACCGCATCTTCCACTCTGAATACTTCTTCTGCAGGGTTGTCGTGCACTCAGAGACCACGTCCATCTTCAGTGAGCGATCGATCGTGGCCGCAGATTGTTTTGTCCTGGACCTCGTTTGTGGTCCAGAGTCTGCTCGATCCTCATGTCCTTGTGTATGCCTGTAGGAGCAGTTGCATCCATGGTTTTGTTGAATGGAAATTTCAGGCGGAGAGAAATATGTACGAATATCTCCATCAAATTATCAATATTATTAATTCATTATTTATATTGAACTACTACAATAAGCAACTCCAGTACGGTATTATTTTTATAGGCGATAACAATATGACCCTCTGAATAATCTTCTCTGTCAATCACAAACTGCATAAGCAGGCTACAACGCTGGGCTATGTACAATCAGGAAAAAAGTTGGCACCCTGCTGCCGACATGCTACCTAGTCCTAGCTTGTCAATGAGCCCGTTGTGCTAAACGTGCATCTGGGTGCATCTGGGTAACCTGCTGCTATGCTCACCATGTACCTTTCGCACTCAAAGTGAATAGGAATGAACAATGTATTACTCAGCGAATAGCAGTGCGTACATATAGGCATGGTGGAGAGCCTGGGTCGGTAGGCCCACTGTCCAATGTGAGTTAACACTCTACCACAAACATTTAGACTGGGCCCCATGGGTCGATGTGAGTTTACACTCTACCATGAACATTTAGACTGGACCTAAACTCCGTGAACTCAGACGTCTGCATGCCTTTGGTGAAGATGTCGGCGTACTGGGACGAGGTGGGGACATGCAGGACGCGGAATTCACCAATGAAGTGGATATCAACCTCAACATGCTTGGTTTGATGTAGCTAAACAAGGTTGCTTGAGAGGTAGACAGCACTGAAATTGTCACACTAAACCAATGTGGTGTGCCGGAGAGGACAGCGAAGCTCTAGCTAAAGTTGATGCAACCGGCAGGCTTCAGCAACTTCATTGGCAACAGCCCGATATTGAGCCTGGACCGAGACACTGTATGGTGACGCTTGGACGACCAAGAGATGAGATTGTCCTTGAGGAACATCACATAACCCGATGTGATCTATAAGTGCCAGGTTAGGTCTTGTGGAGATGAAGATTGAGGTCAAGAGTGCCTTGAAGCACTACAAGAAATGGTGCTTTACATGACAGTTTTTGGTGACATTCTATCAAAACATCACAAAACTATAGCAGAGGAGTACACAACATAGTCTAAGCCCAATAATCCTACTCAGGCCCATGTACCACGGCATATGTGCTGCTCACATCACATACCAGGTAAGCCTCACCGTAACCCTATCTCTTGTTCCCTTCCCCTCCACAAAACACGTTGCGGCGGCGGCGGCGCCCAGGCAGCAGCGGAAGGAGGGAAGCACGGTCGCGAACGCAGTACAGCCCAATGGCGGGAGCCAAGCATGGCCGCAAGCGGCGCGACGTCAGTGCGGTGGTGGCACCCAGGCAATGCCGCGGTCAGCGCGGTGGCGGACAATGGCACCAGGCCGTGGGGGCGTGGATCTATGGCGTACTTCAGATGCATCAACGACATTTATTATAGAACTTGTCACTTATGCAAACTGCAATCAGTAGCAGTAGAAACTTTAGTTCTAGATAGTGTTCCAGGAACTCAGTAGTCGAGAGTGTTCTTGGGATCTGATGGAAGACTATGCATTCTGTTTGTCCTGTACCTCAAAGACTAACTGTCTTTTCTTTGCAGGCATTTGATCTCTGAATTGCGGCAAGAGGGTCAAATGCTCGTGGTGGCTATTTTCGGCAAGAGCAAATCATATGAGTTGTGTGCTGTAGAGGCCAGCATCTTAGTTTTGTTGGTACTTGAGTGTAGCTTGGCTATTGCCTTAGTATTTAATTCCTGGGAAAAATTGTACAAGTACAAATGTTGATAGTTTCAATGAAAAGGATGAGGAATGTTTTACAGCAATGTTGTGATGAGTTGGCACTAATTTGTGATGTGGGAAAACAGTTTCTAGCAATGTTGTGATGATTTGGCACTAATTTGCAATGTCACAATGGTTTGGATATGGGCTTGGATATGGGCTGCATATAGAGATGAACAACTAAT
>CM041636.1:9645639-9701597 GCA_023333625.1 Bothriochloa decipiens | reverse complement strand
CGTAGATGGAAGTTTAGCTTTTGCTTCCTCCCTTCCTAAGCCCATTACGCCCATGGATAAATTAAATAATATATTTAATTATTATTTTTCCTCTGGATGTTACATTCTTTCCCCCTTTAAAGAATTCGACCCCGAATTCACTCGCTTAAAAGCTTAGCTGAGAAACAAATTTGGAGGAAAGCTTCAACGTACCATTTTCAAAGAGTTCAGGATATTCTTTGCGCATAAGCTCCTCAAGTTCCCATGTTGCTTCCCTCTCTGTTTGATTTGACCAAAGTACCTTTACCCTCTTGATCACCCTCCTCCTTAATACACTTTCCTAGGATTCCAATATACGAATAGGATAAGACTTGATGGTAAGGTCTTGTTCGATGGTGACAGGTCCCAATTCAATCCTCTGTTCTGGATCATGCAAATACTTCCGCAACATCGAGACATGAAAAACATTATGTACTCCATTCATAGATTGTGGCAGCTCCAATCTATAGGCTAGCTTCCCAATGCGTTCAATAACCAGGAAGGGACCGATGTATCTTGGGCTAAGTTTTCCTTTTGTTCTGAACCTTACAACGCCTCTGGTCGGAGACACTCTCAAGAGAACATGGGCACCGACCTCAAACTCCAGCTCACGCCTCCTCACATCAGCATACTTCTTTTGCCGACTTTGTGAAGCTATGAGATTAAGACGTACTTCAGCCACCTTGTCAACAGTTTGTTGAATCCAATCAGGACCTACAAGTGCCCTCTCTCCAACTGAATCCCAACATAGCGGTGATCTACACCTTCGTCCATATAATGCCTCAAACGGCGCCATTTTAATGCTAGAATGATAGCTATTATTATAAGCAAATTCAGCAAGAGCCAAATGCTCCTCCCAACTGCCTTTCCAAGAAAGCACACAACATCGCAACATATCCTCTAGTGTTTGAATGGTCCGCTCTGATTGACCATCTGTCTGTGGGTGAAATGCCGTACTTAAATCTCGCTTTGTACCCATAGCTTTCAACAAGCCCTCCCAAAATGAAGATACAAACTTTGCATCTCGATCTGAAACAATAGACTTTGGCACACCATGCAACCTCACAATTTGAGAAACATAGATGGGCGCTAAATCAAAAGCTGTGTGAGTAGTCTTGATTGCTATAAAATGTGCAGACTTAGTGAGCCTATCCACCACAACCCATATAGCGTCCATCCCTCGTGGTGAACGAGGTAGACCAACCACAAAGTCCATAGTGATATCCTCCCACTTCCACTCTGGAATTGCCAGCGGTTGTAGTTTACCTGCTGGATTTCTATGCTCTGCTTTCACTTGTTGACATACCCCACAAGATGCAACATATTTAGCTATATCCACCTTCATCCTCTTCCACCAAAAATGCGGCTTCAGATCCCTATACATCTTAGTCTCTCCAGGATGAATGGTGTAGGGGGTACGGTGGGCTTCCCTAAGGATATCCATCTTCACTTCAGCCTTTTGAGGAACGCAAAGGCGATCTCGAAACCTAATAGCCCCTTGTCCATCAATGCTAAATTCTCTTGGTCTACCCTCAGCAATCCGCCTCCTAACTTCTCAGAGAAGACGATCATGTTGTTGAGCTTCCCGCACTCGCTCAAGAATGGCAGACTCAATTATCAACTGTGTCTCAGCTTGTGCTACACCAGCATAACAATAGGAAATGCTCATCCTATCAAACTCTGCTATCAGAGAATTTAAAGTCTTAGGAACACCGGTCCTACTAAGTGCATCTGCCACCACATTTGCCTTGCCTGGATGATACTGTATGGTGACATCATAGTCCTTGATCAACTCTAGCCATCTCCTTTGCCTCATATTTAGCTCCCTCTGTGTGAAGATATATTTGAGACTCTTATGATCTGTGAAAATATCACAATCCTCTCCATAAAGATAATGCCTCCATAGTTTTAATGCAGAAACCACTGCCGCCAACTCCAAGTCATGAGTAGGATAGTTCTGCTCATGGGTCTTTAATTGTCGTGATGCATAAGAAATAACCTTGCCCTCTTGCATAAGCACACAACCCAATCCAATACGAGAAGCATCTGTATAGACTGTATATCTTTTGCCAGGCTCAGGCAAGGTAAGAATAGGAGCATTCACAAGCTTGTCCTTCAAGGTATGAAAACTATGCTCACACTCTTCAGTCCAAATAAAAGGAACCCCTTTTTGTGTGAGTCATGTCATTGGCTTGGCAATGATAGAGAAATCCTTCACAAAACGGCGATAATAGCTAGCAAGACCTAAGAAACTTCTAACCTCGATCACACTTGTTGGCCTTTGCCAATTCACTACTGATGCCACATTTTTTGGATCAACAGTGACACCATGTTGGTTGATGACATGACCAAGAAAAGCTACTTCTGTCAACCAAAAAGCACACTTCTTTAGCTTAGCATAAAATTTGTTCCTCTGAAGGGCCTCCAATACCAATCTAAGATGCACCTCATGCTCTTCCTTGGATTTAGAGTACGCCAATATATCATCAATGAATACCACGACAAACACATCCAAATATTCATGTAGCATCCTGTTCATCGCTCCCATAAAAGCAGCAGGGGCATTTGTTAGTCCAAAAGACATAACAGTATACTCAAAATGCCCATACCTGGTGCTAAAAGCACTTTTTTTCAATGTCCTCTTCTCTAATTCTCAACTGGTGATAACCAGATTGTAAATCAATCTTGGAAAACACCTTTGCGCCCTTCAATTGATCAAATAAAGCATCAATGCGAGGTAATGGGTACTTATTCTTGATAGTCACTTGATTAAGGGCTCGATAATCAACACAAAGCCTCTTAGTACCATCCTTCTTCTCCACGAACAAAACAGGAAAAGCCCATGGAGACTTGCTTGGTTGAATAAAACCCTTTGCTTTCAGATCATCTAACTGTTTCTTTAGCTCCACTTGCTCAACAGGAGCCATCTTATATGGGGTTTTATAAATTGGCCTCGTTCCAGGAATAAGTTCGATCTGAAAGTCTTGTTCCCTACCAGGAGGTAAACCTGGAAGCTCTGCAGGGAACACATCAGGAAACATGCGTACAACAGGAATATCCTCAATACGCAAAATAGCATCTTGACCTTCTACAAGGGACCAAAGAGAACCTGACTTCAACATCCATCTTTTAGGAAAGAGTGCACACAAGAAAGAGAGTGTATATGGCAAACTACTGCCTTGGAAGATGATCTCCTCTCCAGATGGAGCCAACAAGGTAACTGTCTTCCAGTAACAAGAGATCACTGCATGGTATCGAGAAAGCCAATCCATTCCTAGGATAACATCAAAAGTCTCCATGCTAATCATAACGAGGTTAGCCATGAACACCTCATCACCAATAGATATAGAACACCCTGGGCAAACGGTACAGCTAGAAATGATCCCACTAGTAGAACTGACTACAACTGACTCTCTAATTCTTTGTGCTGACAAACCTGCCTTTCTAGCGAAGTCAAATGATACGAAAGAAAAACTAGCTCCAGAATCAAATAAAATCCGAGCATCATGAGAATCAATGGGTAAGATACCTGTCACAACGTCATTGCGCCCTCCCGACTCAGCAGAAGGCAAAGTGTATAGCCCATGGGGTGCACGTGAAGTAGAAGCTCCCACGTCCTGTGCAGAAGAAGTCCCAACCATCATCACAGTCAGTGGTGCAGGCCACTGGTGAGGTAAAGTGGGGGCCTGAACCGCAGGAACTGCTGGTGGAGAAAACCAATAAGCTCCCCCAGTAGGTACAAGAAGGTACTGTTGCGGTGGAGCAACAGGAGCTGGTAAGAACTGGGGAGTCAGAGCAGAAGCCAACATGTGTGCTGAACCCCTAGAACAAGAACCACCAGAAGAAGAACCACCAGAAGAAGTCATCTTTTCCCACTTAATTTTTCCATTAGGATTCTTGCGGCATACCACATCCTTGTGACCAAAGTGACCACAAACTGAACAATTCCCTTTCCAAGAGCACTCACTTTGCATGTGGGAATCACCACAGCTAAAGCACACCAGGCCATAACCAGGTTTAACTATAGCACAAAACTGAGGACCAGTCCCTGAAGAACGAGCCTGGGAAGATCCACCTTGATATGGATGGTGACGGCGCTGCTGACCCTTTTGCTTGTTATGGATAGGACCACCAGACTGGCCTTTCTTCTCAACTTGACCCTTTTGTTGATCTGTTCCAGATGCTTTGCGAATATCATCAGTATAAGTCTGCTGCAGCTCAATACCTGCAGCTTGCTCAATCATGGTGCGAAAGTCAGTAACTGGGAAAGCACCGAGCATATGGCGAATAAAAGGCCTCAAACCCTGCCTAAATCTTCTAGCCTTCTCTGCATCATTCTTGGCTACATGAGGGACAAAGCGAACAATCTTATTAAATCCAATCTCATACTCTGCTACAGTCATCTTCTCTTGTGTGTAATTATTTAGATCAATTTGCATCTTATCCAAGAAAGTAGCTGAGTAGAATCTCCTCTCAAACTGTGCAACAAACTCAGACCATGTGGGAACACCATGGGCAGCAGTCCTAGCTGACTGTACACCTCGCCACCAAATTTGAGCCTCACCCTTCATGATTTGCAATGCGTAGCGAACTTTATCTTGATGCAACACCTCAAAGGCATCAAGCTGCATCTCAATATAAGAAAGCCAATCTGCAGCCTGGATAGGAGTTCCAGTGCCATCAAAACTGTCCAGCTTCAAGCGAACCCACTCTTTTAGTGTCACTCCACTCTGATGACCATTAGCCCCTGTAGTAGGATGGACATCATCTTCGCCCTCATCACCTGCGCCCTCAGGTTGGGCAGCAGCCTCAGGTTGGGAAGCACCCCTACGATTAGCTTGCCTAAGAGTCCTCAGCTCATTCTGCAATGCCCGCACTGTGGCTGCTAGGTCTTTCTGAGTGTTGCCCTCTGGCTGGGCAGCACCTCGACCTCGACCTCGACCTCGCTTCTTAGGTGGCATGACTACAACCACCACAATAAAACATAACACACAAATGAACTCTCAGAAATAGAACTATCAACATAATGAACAAACAAAGTACACAAAAAAAATGCAAGACCCAACCCAACCTATATGTGCACTGTGTCAAATTAGATATTATTTTACCAAGGATTGAAACCTAAGCTCTGATACCAACTGTAACACCCTACTTTTCCTAAACTAATGTTTTAATATAAAATAGGAAATTTTGGCAGTAAATTAATTAAAAACGCAGCGATAAAGAGATAACAAGGATCAAGCATAATTAAATAAATCATTAACAAGTAGCTAAACCAATTAAGCATCGTCTCAATGGTTACCCAACATAATTAAACATCTCTACAACATAAATAAATAATTTTACTCTGACAAAACTTTAACTTAGACATAGTGCCATAAAGCAAACTGAGTTCTTAAGCATAAATATTTATTCTGGTGGTGAAGAAGTGAAGTGCATGCATCTAAGACCCACGCCCATCATGCTTGACACAAGGATTAAACACCTCTAAAGAATTAAAGGGGTGAGATAAACTCAGCAAGCAACGGCTGTGAATATAGACACATCTCACATTTGTTGTTTTATTAAATTTGAAATCAAAAAAGCATCCACAAAGATGAGAAATATATCACACAAATAAATCATGCAACTCCATATTGTAGCGATATTCAAACATTATCGTAGAACCAGAGTGGCGCATCATCATCATATAATTAAATATTCTCCAAGTCATCCAGTTAATGATGTATGCATGCCATGGTGCAACTCCATTGAGAGTTTCATGTTGGATGATGCCAACCTCTCATGCAACTCCATGTACCGGTACTAATCACAGCACGATGGCGGTGACGGCCTTTAACGACATATGAAAATACATATGTATGCATGTGAATGGTACATAAAAATTACAACTCCAACTTGCATATATATATCATCGGCCACATCGACCATTATATCAAGCGACAAAGGCATCCATTCCAATGAATAAATAAATTCACAAGCAAGATACAATTAGACAAGCAAAACAATGATCCATATTCTTAATCTTGGTTTAGTGTACTTCATTGACTTCAAAAAAAAAATACAAGACATGTATATAAACATAGCATTGGCCACACCCCTATGTTACTTGCCTTTTCACCGAAGAAAGCAACCTCGACAAGCACGTCGATCAAGAACGGTTATGAGACCCACTTCCTAACAAAAATAAATATATGGAACCATTCAATAAATCATGCATAGAAATACAAAGAGTTGATACGCGTCTCTACGCTTTATCGGTCGCCCCCCCATATGCTCTAGTTGCAAAAGAAACCTTAAAAAAAATAATGAATACCACCAAACAGTAGCATTCGGCCTTCTACTATTTTTAATATTGGTCACAATGTTTTCACTCGGGTATGAAACAGACAGCAGGCAACTGAACTTCAAAATCCCATAGTTCCTAATTTATTCCACTAAATATATTATTTAACTATCCCATGTAAAGATATTGGGTTTTTCTAAAACTAATTAGTTTATCTTGCCATGAAAAACAAGTCTCGTAGGCCCTTAGACCATAGATCGATCTGCTAGTGAGATTTACTTGGCCCCTAATTTACCTCTACCAGCATGTAATGTGAACAGGAAGGAAGGAAAAGATTTAAATTTCCTAAGCCCGATGACTCCATCTACTAAGGTTTGATCTCTAAGATGTCATAGCACTTCTTTTTGTATGGATCAGTATGGTACTATGAAAACTGCCCTAGCAAGTACACGCAGAACCAACAGGTGAGATTTTGAGATCAAGCCATCGGATCAAAGCAAACCAACAGCAGATCAGTAGGGGACAGAAACGAATTTTGATATATACAATAATTACCTAATCTGGACCACGGTTCTCCAATGCTTGCCGTGTCCTTGTCTCCCGTCCTACAGCCAACAAGGGCAGGAGGATGATGACGAGCAGCAAGAATTCAATTCCCTCTTGCACTGGTTAGGGAAAGAAGGTTAAACCTTGGGCAACCAATCGATGGGGAAGCAGAGCCGCCGCCTCCAACCCTTCACGGAAACTAGAAAGTCGGATCACGGAATGAAGAGGAGAGGTTACGGTGGATTTTTCCTTTCCCTTAACTCACGTAGATGGAAGTTTAGCTTTTGCTTCCTCCCTTCCTAAGCCCATTGGGCCCATGGATAAATTAAATAATATATTTAATTATTATTTTTCCTCTGGATGTTATACCATGAGGACATAGTTGTATGGCCTGCTTCCAGTGCTCGTATTCCTGGCACGGTAGCCACACGCAACCGGGTGGCACCTTGGAGTATCCTGCCGCAGTTGTATGGGGATGTCTACATAATTAACGTTACAATACATAATGACAACATGCTCAAAATAATTGTAGGTACTGAATCGAATGTCGCTGTCATTGATGGCAGCACGTGCGTTCCATGGAAGCCTGGAAGTTGTTGGTTTGTAGTATGAATTATATTATAGAGATTATAATATTTTTCAGCTAGTTCTAGATCAAGTTAAATTGTAATGAGAATTTAGCAAGATGGCCATACCTTAGGTTGATGAACGAGGAAATATTTGGACGAACATTGTACTAAAGAATTCCTGCTCGTGCGTGGTTGACAAAGATTATTGTATTGGCTTTTATATATACATTATTATATATAAAAGATTGATTCAAATAGTCTGGTATACTCCTGAAATAGATCACAAGCCGAATATCACAGTTGCTTTTTCCAGCTTTGATTCATATACAGTTGTGGTAAGGGATCAAAATGTTCACCTTGTGTTGTTTGCGGTAGGTCAAGACAATAAAATAGCGTCTGCTGCCTCCAAGCTCATTGAATTACTGTCTATATATAGGCGCAGAATGGCCATGAACATTGTTGAAAGGAGTTATGTTAGGATTCAAACGCTTGTTCCATTCATAGCGTTGGCCAGCATGCATGTTTTCTTATACTCGACCTGCGAGCCAAATTCATCTCAGCACCATAGGATTCAGAGGCATCAGGTTCTGTCATGCAACTATGAAAATCGTTTGCACACCTTGAAGACCAGAGAAAAGCACATTCATGGATAGCTGATTAGCTAGGATGGTTGTCCAAAGGCTCAAGCATGTTTTTATGTACACAAAGCTAGTGTTACGTGTCTTCCTATGGTTTCAGAAAGATAGAGAAGATATAGACAATCGTTGGCAATGGCTCAAGCTAAACCCACTGTTGCCGCCACTGAACTCACCCCCTCTAACGCTGGACGCATGAGTACGGCCTTTGCTAGGTGTGCGAGGCTTATCATTTCCAATGTCGACGAACTTTATACCAAAATTTAAGACGTCGACATATTGTATTCAAAGTTTGTAGCTTACAGGTTTCTGATGTTGATTGGTGAACAAAAATCTATTTAAAGTTCATGGATTTTGACACTCAAATTTTCATACTTTCATTGTATCTCAATTTTTGACATACTGAATTTCGAATTTTTAGTCTTCAATGTGAGAAAAATTTTTATTTAACAAGTGTTTTGTTTGAAGTCAGTAAGAGTCTAAAATATTCCAATTTAAGTTACCTTATTCTTTGATTCAAATGTAACAAATTTTCAACAAAATCGTTGATGTTGATACGCCCTATACCAAAGGTGTGCCTAACAAGATCTACAACTTTGCGATTACAATATTATTTTACTTCAGATGATTTAGGGTTCCAAATATTTCATTATGTACAAGACTACAGAGTGTTAATACATAAAGAACAATATCCCATCACTCACTAGTGTGTTTTTGTAGTGAAGACCATGAGTTCTAATGCTACGAGTCACTCTTTTTTCTATTTATGAAAATTATTAGCAGGGGAGGACATACTAAATGGTACCACAAATGTAGGAGGCAACGATGGCAAGCAATTCGGTTGCCACAGTGAATGGCTCACACTATGCCAGAAAAGCTTATTAGTCCCACCTTGATTCATGACACAGAAACAACCCGCGTCACTGATAGCTTATTCATGACGCGGGTTCACATGACGTGTCACCTATTAGCTATTGCCCATGCCCTAAGAATAAGACGTGTCACTAATAGCAATCTATCAGTGACTCTTGAACAGAACACACGTCACTCATAAAAACTGTGACGTGTATTTCTCAGGCGTGTCACAGATAGATGGCCGTATTGGCGACGCAGGTTAACAAGACGCGTCACCGATAAACATTATCAGCTTTATTTCATAGCTTTCTTGTGATGTTACCATGCACGATTGAAACCTAGGGAATATGAGCTTTGGGGAAGGAAAACTCATTGACACGATGGGAAGCAATCACAGCTTGGTTGGAGTTTTTAACGTTGGCCAGTATGCTTGAAATAACGCATGTCAGGACAAATTTATTACTTTCCACTTTATCACAGTGGCATGTGTGATTCGGAATTCTGAAAAGAAGTACTATATTGGGTAAGATTCCAGTTATTATAAAAAAAACAAATAAACCACATTCCCATCTCCTATAGGTATAAGCCGATCCAGCTGCTACGAACATTGGCGGCATGTCGCTACACGCACTGTACTGGCAATGAATAGGCCAAAGCTAGGATTGGGAGGCATCGGATAGGCATAGGAGACTCGTGGCCAGCATAGTTCAGATTGAACAACTTGGATGGTTCAATTAATTTTCTTCCATCAGTTCGCATTCCTCCGGGTACTCTATCTAGAACATCTCCGATTACCAGGCGCCTAGAACCACCACCACTGAACAACTCTAATCTGGGAAGACGGGCAGACACTACCACCAGACATAATTCGAGCATCCAACACCATGTCTGTATCAGAGAGTACAGATGCAACAACTTTCTCCATGCCTACAGTATCTGATGAGTATATGAGTTGACGACTGGTGACCATGGTGGAGGACGTGAAGGATGTGCTGCGCGTCCCGTGAAGGAATGACAGTATCGCAGGCCGGTGCGACATCATCCTGAAGGAATCTGGCCTCCAGTGCTATGGTATAACAAAGTTAAACTAGCGAAGCATTCACTACCGGAAATAGCGACTTTGCCGAGTGTAATATTCTTTGCCGAGTACTAAATCTTGGGCACTCGGCAAAGAAAATCTTTGCCGAGTGTCAGACTTCGCACTCGGCAAAGAACTCTTTGCCGAGTGCCACGTCACCGGCACTCGGCAAAGAGTTCTTTGCCGAGTGCCACGTCAGCGGCACTCGGCAAAGAGGGAATCTTTGCCGAGTGCCATATCACCGGCACTCAGCAAAGAGTTCTTTGCCGAGTGCCACGTCACCGGCACTCGGCAAAGAGCTCTTTGCCGAGTGTCTTCCTGTTGGCACTCGGCAAAGATATTTTCAATATTATATTTTCGAGGCACTAAATGAACTCAAATGAAAAAATTTTCTACTACAAAGTTGTATAACTTTTTAGGATCTACAAAGTTTATATTGGTCATTTTTTCATTTCATAAATCGATAGTAATGTTGTTTATAAAACCTATATCTCACTAATAGTTTCATAAGAATTGTGAACTATGTTAGAACCACCACATCGGATGAACAAATGATCAAACAAGCAAAATAATGTTTATAGATCTTAATAAGTTATGAAATGTTATAGTTTAATTTTTTTCATTTGAGTTCATCTTGCCATGCTAAACCTATGCGTGAATTTCAAAATTCAAAATTCAAATTTCGTAAACGACCTCGGATAAAAAAATACCCAAAACAAAGTTTGTAGATCTCGAAAAGTTATGAAACTTTATAGTTGATAACTTTTTCATTTGAGTTCATCTTACCATGCTAAAGCCATATGTGAATATCTTAAATTTGAAATTCAAATTTCGTAAAAGACCTCGGATGAAAAAACTTCCTAAACGAAAAGTGTAGATCTCGAAAAGTTATGAAATATTATAGTTGACCACTTTTGGATTTGAATTCATTTAGGCCCTTAAATAAGCTAATTACTCTCGGTTTAGTATAGAATATGAGAAAATGAAACTAGTTATAGACACATGTGACAGAGTAGTGCAGTGGTTAAGGCAGAAGACATGCGAGAGAGGTCACGAGTTTGAATCCCACCGGACGCGAAGCGCGCGAATTTGGCACGAAAAATGCCACGACTTGCGATGGCGGTGGGTCCCCCTCGGATTTAAATTTTTTTTTACTATTATTTTCGGGTTTTTTTCGGATTTTTTATTTCGGGCCTTTGCCGAGTTGCTTGCCAGGTGGCACTCGGCAAAGGCTCCTTTGCCGACGCTTTCTTTGCCGACTGCCACGTGGAATTGCAGTCGGCAAAGCCTTTGCCGACTGCAATCGTGCCTTTGCCGACTGCGAATCGCAGTAGGCAAAGCACCTGAATCCTGTAGTGATTCGAATGTGTGCAACATAGTTTATTGTTTGAAACTGCAAAAGGATCTGCGTCAACCGAAGAGGACATATCTTAATGGAGTACCACTGCATTAACGTGGTCTTTTTATATTTTGTATTTGATCGACCTTTGTTTAGTGATAATTTTTTGAAAAGCTTTTGCCCGGTTGATTTAGATTTTTTTATTGCTACAGCGTATAGCTACAATGATGGCAAACATTTTAGGTTGTATGCTTCATGATGACGAGTATTTGGAACTACTACAGCTAGCCGGGGTTTGTAGGGGTGGCACCAGGACATACGGGAAACATATGATAATGACTAATTAGAAAACTTATTATCAAAGGAAAAAAGTTTTAGCAATCATGTCCAGAACGTCAGCAAATTTTTATTATAGGGCCAGTGCATTCATTTATTTTTTGAGAACTAGGCTTTTTTTTTTTTTTGGAGGGGCTTAAAATTTTTCTACCTAGAAGTATCTGGTCCATTCTCGGTGCCATCACGTGATCCACAACAATTGTATAAATATTATAAATACAGCATGCCAGGGCTACGTCAACAACCTGTTCAAGTAGAAAGACGGCATCTTCCTATACATGTTCCACCAAATAACATTCTTTTTCTGTTACTCCATATGCAAATGGAGTTCAAAGAAATGGTGGGATTGAGAGGCATCAGGATATCTCGTGCGACCATCAGGATATCTCGTGCGACCATGAGGACAGAGTTCAAAGAAACATCCTGATGCGTATCTACTGGGAGTGTATATATCCCAGGCACGGTGGCCACACGCAACCCGACATGGCACCTTGGACTATACTGCCGCAGTTGTACGGGAAAATCTACAAAATTAATGTTAGAATAGGTAATGATAACATGATCGACAGATTCTGTAGACTTGGCTTTAACACCTTTATGTAATGTGCTGCCTATCTACCTGACTCCATTTCATTAACTTCAAGCAAGGCAAAAGACTCGAAGCTATGACATGAGCAGTGCTCATGGGGTTGTGAACGAAGCCCAAAACAGTCAAACCTAAAACAAGCTTATGCGGCTCTAAGTGAAGCCCCCACAAAACACAGTCTCTAGGACGACCGGATCTGCTCTATGGAGAAGTGGTTCGTTTCCTTCGTTCTCCACTTGAACCTCCCTAGTGGAAGCTGCACCATCGTTCCAGGGGCCACCTGCTGCAGCAGCATGGAAATTTTCCTGTCGTCAGCACCAGCGGAGCTCTTGCGGCAGCAGCACTCGATTCTTACAGGAAGGACCTAGACCTGAGCTCCCTGCACGCAAAGATGCTTGGCAATGACTTATGTGGAGCTCCTGTCAAGCGACGGCGTATGCAAAGAGGACAGAAGCTAGTTGAGTCATGACCGTGGAAAAAGCACAACCATGTATGTACGACGTGCTTCCCTTGCTAGCATAAACGCTGAAGCAGGGGCACCTTGCCGCTCACTCTGGGTGGTGCAGTGCTCTCGCTAGGTCACTCCCAGTCGCCCGAGGCTGGCATCACGGCCATCGCCTCTGTGCCGATGCACATAATATCCGGTGAACCACCCACAGATGAGAAGATGCATTGTGAAGCCAAATACAGAGATTGTGCTGATTACTGTTTTGTCTAAGTCGCATGCTTGAAATAATATTTGTCAGTATAAATTTGCACTTTACCACCCAAAAAACACATAAAGAGGTCTGCTTGCTTAATGTGTAATCTGGAGTTCTGAAAAGAAGTACTGTATATTGAGTAGGATTCCAGTTATTATAACAAATTAATAAACTTTAAACAATACATATCCATTCTGCAGCCCCCTATATGTATAATTTAAGCTGACACAGAAGCTAGAAACATCCAGGACCACAAGCTCCACCATATCCTCCGCCTCCACCACCGCCAGTAGCGATGCTCCACGGTCACGTTCGTAATGACCATGGAGTCTTTGGCATTACTCAATACTCAAATTTTTTATTAATAATGGCTGATATGATGCATCATGTTTACATACATATATTATATAACAAAATATGAATTATCGAATTAGAGAGGGGTCTTTCAATTTATTTTTATTTTTGAAAAAACATGAGTCGATTAATTAAAAACACATGTAGTCACTTCAATCATATCAGATGAAGGGAAGGGTTGAGGAAAGGAAGGGATACAAAGATATGTAGTCATTTCTAATTGAACTAATTCATTTGTTACACTCATTTACCCTGGGCTAGTTGAGTAGTCGCTCGGAAGGTTTGCCGATCGAGTCCTTGGCTTCCGCAATGATAAGCACATCTCTGAACCGAACAGTTCAATTTCGCAGAGTGAATTGCTTCAACCATTCACGAGTAATCGGACTCTTTAATGACTAGGTAATGACATCAGTTGGCAAGTCTGATACACAGGTTCTAGCCTCTGCATCCACTGCTGCGGAGGACGGGACATGAAGTAACATGGTGGGCACATAGGCCTGAATCATCTCGGGCGACGACTCCTATACCGGCTTTGCCACTATTTTCAATCTGCTCAGTGGAGCTCGCCATGTAGCTGGGATTAATCTGTGTTGGCGATTACAGATACATGGTAGAGAGTACATGTCAAGGTCTTCATCAGCTGTGTTAGTTCAGTGAACAGTGCCAAAGAGGTAGATGGACTCCCCAATATTAGGACGATACTGTAGTGGGTAGTAGACATTTGAACTTTACGGTCCTTGGAAAACAATAGTTCATCAAGAAATTGCATCAAAGTGACCAAGATTCTGGTGGAGATATCCTGATGCCGCTCAAGTCTATCGTGCTAGCTGTTGCCCTGTTGCATCAAGCAATGGCACACATAGCTACATGTGTTACCAGAAGATGGACCAACATATACTTATAGGGCCCAAAAGAAATGTCATTCAATGTTTGTTTTCGCTAGAGATGAAGCTCTAGCAAGCAGGCCCTAATGATGGGTCAGCAGTAATGAATTCACTACATTATTTTGGATAGTGGTACATCGCTTCTTTGTAGTATACTTAAATTTAGTAGGTACATCTTGTTGACTGCACGATATGGCTAGTGTTGGATTATAAATACACAACCGAAGAGGAGATACCAGAGCCGGACCTGTGAGCTATAAAATTGATCAAAGTAATAATATGCCTGGGAAACGAGAATGCTCTACGAGAAGGATGGAATGATCGACCAGTCCTATTAGTGACGAGCAAGAGAAGAAATGAAATAGGCTTGAGAAGCATTGGGATTCTAGGCCGTTGTGGTACAGACCTTATGCGAGGAGGGTCCTTGCAGTTTATACGTCCAACATAGACTTATCGGAGAGCGACAAGACGTTATTAGATTCAAGTATCTAAAGAAGCATTTGTTAGCAATTTGGATCATAGGCAAAATGACTCTCCCAACTTGGCTGATTTGTTAAAAAATAAAAAACATAAACCCTTTGGGGTGATAATAAACGATGGAAAGAATACTGCACTTTGGAGTGATGTGTGGTTGTTTGATAAATCTTTAAGTATCTTATTTCCTGATTTCTTCAAAATCCTCGCTGTATCACTTTCTCTAAATGGTTAGTGGAAGATCTTAAGTTAGCATGGATTTGATTGTTGAAGCTGTTGAATCTCTAACACTACAGGGTGGCCCTGAGAGGGTGTGTTGGAAGTTGAATGCTAATGGGCATTTTTTTGTCAAATCTGTTTATAAAGCTCTAAGAAAGGATGATTCGAGACCTTATCATCAGATCATTTGAAAGGGGAAGATACCTCCCAAAATCAAAATCTTTATCATTTGGAAGGGGAAGATATGTCCCAAAATCAAAATCTTTTTATGTCTTATAATGAAGAGTCCTTTTACAATACTTGAAATCGTTTACCATCGTCTCCCATCGACTCCACAAATTATTAATTTTATTGCTAAAGGATACCTGTACCCAAATGAAGTGGATAATCCCCGGTGGGTTATGATTACCCAATGAATAAAAGACTAACAGCTAGCATGAGAAAGGGGAGGAGCCAGATCTCGCACCGCCGCCTGCGATGGAGAGCAGGAACTCGTGCGACAAGCCATGGGGCCTCGGGTGGATGGAGCTGGGAGCTAACGCGACCAACATGGAGCTTCAGGCAGACAGAGCTGGGAGTTCGTGCGTGGCTGGTAGGGCAAGGGAGACACATCAGGGATGGGGAGGGCCCGTGCCACCGCCGGGGTTAGGCAGAGGCCGGACGTGCCGCCAGGAAGAGGCCACCCCGTCGCCGGCCATGGATGCCGCTATTTTGCGCGAATGCGGCTGCGCGGAGGAGCACGGAGAGATACGAACGGGTATATGAATATTCAATGTGTAAGGAGGATATTACCCTGTCACCCAAATCTGAATGGATAATTTATTTCTACCCATACCCTACCCAATCATCACGGGTATGGATCTGAATAAGAGTATCCAATATCCAGCGGCGGGGGGAATCGGGCCATAGCGCCTGTGACAAAACCGACCAATTTATTAGAGCACAAGCATATAATTCGCCATTAAGACGACAAACTACATGATTGAGACCTAATAAACCCGGTAGTCATACCAAAATCTCGAAGAATTTCAAACATTTCTGGCACGACCAAGATCGTAATAAGTTTAGCGTTCACCCTTCACCACGTACATAGTTCGCACATAGTTTTACACAATCGGAGTACGAATAAAGTTGTTACAAACCAAGTTCAAATTTCAAAATAAAGGGAAGCAATTTAGTTCAAATCCACACACACTTAATTCAAATGCTATGCCAGGTCCTCAGTCAGTATCCAGCAAAAGCATAAGGTAGAGTAGAGTGACCGTGCCCAAGGTCTAGTCATCACCCAACGCGGGATAGAAGCAGTGCTGGCAATAGCCATAAAACCTCTCACCATCTGCAACAACATGGGAAAATAAAACCCTGAGTACAAGAATGTACTCAGCTACACTTACCCGTCATAAACTAAAAATAAACTGACTCCAAGGAGTATGCAAGGCTGGATAAGTTGGATAGCTGACTCATAAGTTACGGAAAAGCTTGCATTAAAGAAATATTTAATCATAACCTTCTAGCATTATATTTTAATTTGATTAACCTTATCATGCTAAATTAGCACCTGTACTAAACAAGCATGGTAAGAATTATTCAACAAGAATAGTAACCAATTCCGGTTGAGTGCCATTCAACATCACGGCTCAACCATCACATCTCTTTATTCAAGTTATTACTACGATGCCGCTGCTCAAGTCAAGTGTTCACTGTCCAGGAACGATGGTGATTATAATCGATAACTAAGTAGCTGGTGGGGTATTCCTCACACAAATCACACTCACCCGCTAAGGTGAGCTACAGATCACAGAAAGTTTGACTCGGAAAATTGTGCGATCAACAGGTACCATCGTATCCGGGAACCGCCCGGCTGCCTTATTCAGGGCGACCCTGACCTCGGACTTACTCTCCGCGTAACTCGTGGTCCCCCATCTTCTCCAATACGATGCGTACAGCAGGTCGACTCCCGGCCCAAACCAAACCCAGGCTTCGCGGTCGGAACGACTTATCCTTCCAGCTAAATGTGAGGCATGCGTTCAATATGACTTGAGGACGTACAACGGACAGGGTCCTTGTTCGACATAGACGGGATAACCTCACCGAACCTCCAGTTCAGTCCTAACACCAATCCCACCCGATCTCGATTTATTATCTCCACATGGTTATCCGAGATAACAATGTATTCAACCATTCTGAGTCACCACCTGTAACTCACGGATGACAGGAAATCACCCGACTTCTACCAATCTAGTTAAAGCAAGGCTAAGCAGATAATCGCACCTGAACCTAACAGGGTTGAAGGATATACAGTGGGCAAGGAATATAAGTAATGCAGCAATGGTTTAAAACAACGCCTATAACTTAATGCATCAAACAAGTAAAGGACTAGTTAGATATTTTGCAAATCACAGGAAGAATGCTCCGGGGCTTGCCTTTCAGGAAAGAGCTTGGCTGATGGTCAGGAAACTCGGGAAGATCAACCTCGGGATCCTCATCTACTGCTATCTCCCGCACCAAGACTTCCTGCTGGCCTTCCTCTTCTGGTGCTCCGGAAACTACCGTTTCGAGCTCTGACGATCCTGTATGATGCATAGTGCATATGAATACCATGAATACATAATAATACAAAGATACGTGCTGATGGTGAATGAATGCTCAGTTGAATATAAATGACATGATTTTAAAACATGTAAGATAAGCACATGTCATCTGCATTCTCTTCTATAATAAAATCGTAAACACGCATCGCATTATACTTTACTTATATATTAAAAGCAATTATAAATGACAACTGTCTTACACACTACCCTCTACTGAACCACAACTAATAACAGATTATACACATCACAAACATCAGAAAAAGTATTATTACACATATGAAATAATAACTTAAAGCATTATTAATTATTTAAAAGAAATTAGGGTAGAACTGCAACAAGACTTTAGACTATTCAGAAAATTCTGTAAAAATTACAGGAGCTCAAGCATACCTAATGTAGAGTACCATAAAAATTTCAGGTCAAAATAGTAAGTATTTTATCCTACACAAAAATGACAAGGCAGCACAATTTAAAGGGCATAAAATACCTTGTACATAGAAAAATGTCAAACAACAGATCTCAGAATACTCTTAGCTTTAGATTGACATAAAAATATCCTCCAAAAAGTTTCATGCACAAATCACTTATATATTATTTATTATGAATTATTTACTATCTACTTGAAATAGGCACCATAAATAAACAGAACAATATTTACACATGATATAGCCTTACAATATTTTTCACAGATAGAGCATGACATAAGAAGACTAACAAACTTGGTTTCACATTTTTCTGAGCAACAAAAAATTACTTATGCATTTTCCAAGATAAAAGCAATTAATAGGGATAAATAAATCTATACAAAAAAGTATCATAAATTTCACAGTTCATAATTTTTATGCATAGATCTTCTCATAAGAAAAATACTACAAGTTGAACCATCTCATTTGGACTAAAAATGAGGAAGTTATGATTTTTCAAAGGTTTTATGCAAAATCTGAAAACAGTTACTTTAAACGAAAAAGAAAAACACTTTTGCACCGGAAACCCTGGAGTTTTCAGAAATCCACCAAGCCCTATAAAGAAGTTCTCTGTGTCTAGCAGTTATGCACGAAGGACCTTGACTTTGGTTGAATTCAAGGATGAGGTCCCTGCGATAGAGATGGAACAGAACGACGGCGCGCGCGACATCGCCGGCCGTTGTCGGGGCCCTCCGGCGAAGCTGAGCGGAGGGGAAGCATGAGGGGGACTACGCGCGTCGATTAGAGGGTTCTATTGCGGGCGGAGCAAGGCCGAGGCGCCTCGGCTGCGCGCAGGGCGAAACAGCGGCTCCCCGGCCGACGGCGTGGCCGAAATACGGCGAGGACTGACCCGCATTGACTTCATGGACTAGGGCTACAGAGCCTACATGTCAAGGCATAGCTAATGCTCAAGACAGGGAGAGAAAATGGTGGCCGAATCGACCGAAACACGGCGGCGGTCGCCGGTTTGCCAGCCGCGCGAAAGAAACGCCCGATTGGGCTCTTACCCTCTACGAGGACGGCTGCTGGCAGGAGCAAGAGCGAGCACGCGTCGAGGCGACTCCATGCGCGTGCTCGGGGAAGAAAGTGCGCTACGGCGAGGCTTGGTGACGGACAAGCTGTCGACGGTGGCGACGGCGAGCTACGCGGGGCAGAGGGAGAGAGGGCAGGGAGAGAGGGAAGTGAGCGGGGGACAAAGAGAAGGAACGACCGCATCACTTTAACTTGGTCGGGATGGCCGCTGCAGCCTCGGACCACTGGTGTTCACTCGCCACGCGGAGCGCGTGGACAAGGGGTGATGGGCGGTGGCCGAACATTTCCCTGACGGCCTGGACGAACCGTCATTGAAAAGCTATTTCCATGACCTCTAATACAAACTTTTCTGCTCTATTGCTCCCAAACCAAACCGAATTAGCCAAAACTCATATTGGAAAAAATGTAGCCCTAGAAGAGTAGAATATTTCATCTATACAAAGTATGGCAAGATTCTGCATATATTTTAAAATACAAAAATCCAAATGAAAATACCTTTAAAATTCCCTAAAATAGAAAAATAGCCCCCAAACCTGCCTTTTTTTTAATATTTTTGAACATCTTCCAAGCATTTTTATGAAAAGTGATAATAACAACTTTTGTTCCTTATGAAATTCTCTACAAAATTTATTTAGGATACACATACATGCAAACAATCTAGCTACCACTTTTAAATCAGTCAAACAAAGTTACTTTCATGGTCCACCTTGGTCAACCATGACATCAAAGCTTATTTAACCAAAACCATAAACATAAACCTAGGTTTATTTGGTACCCTAATCATGTCTAGGTTGCTTTACTGGTCACAAAACATCAAACACTCATACCACTTATCCAATTCATGTGAAATATAAGCACAATTGAACAAATCAACCATCACACATAAAATAACAATTAACCTTTACATTAATGCTATGCATAATAATACTTATGTTAAAGAATGCAAGTGATTATACATGCTTAACACCTTGGGTGTTACAGCGCCACTACCAGTGCTCTCACATGGACGAGGAGCTTATTAAGTGGATGAACGGCGTCCTTGAGCAGGTGCCGGCAGAGGTGATATTGACGTCAGTGCCGTTCCTGCACAGCAACGACTGCCTCAATGTCCAGTGCGACACATCTCCATGCTGAAGACAGACAGTACGCGTCGCAAAAGGTGGTTTATGTTGTAAAACTGAAGCAAACACTAGTTCGTCACCCGTGATGGATTTACTGTTTGATGCAGGACTCAGAATAAAACGCCTTCTGTTTGATGCAGGACTGGCAGCTTTTCTGTTTAAGCTTTACTGAATAGAAAAGAGATTTACTCCTGCTAAACTTCCGTACATTCAGTGTTGGCTCACAAATCCATAACCTATTTATCTCACGCCTGTAACATAATAGCACAAATAAAAAATAGCTAGTAGTGCGATCTTGAAGAGCTCGGGTTAAATAATTGCCCCAAAGTTTAACCGACAAAAGTATTGTATTGCTTCATTGTTCTGACAGGCACTTCGACCACTAGGCCTGGTAAACACAAGGTGTAGGAGTTTTGACGCGTCAGACGCACGCGGCATTATCTACGGGTTACATTATTATGTAGTTTCAGCGCCTTGCATTTACATTATTATACAGTTCACGACAACGCCTCGGCCAGCAGGTGCGTGACGGACGACCGACCGCTCGTGCCGTCCTGTAGAGGCCCCCCGTCCACTAGCAGCTTGAGCCGACGCACCGCGCTACCGAGCCGGACGATGACAGGTGGCAGCGCATAATCCCCAGCGCCCTCCTCAGTCGACACGCCCACCGCGGCCGTGACAGCACCATGGGACATCGACCGGGCGGCATAGTGGGCCGCAATAGTTCCTGGCACAGGTCGATGGCCCCTGCTTCAAATGCCCTTGGCAGTGGGCATCGTGTTGCCACCTGTAACCTTCCTTGGGTATGCTTCTGCTGCCACAACCTTGGCCACGTTACGAGGGATTGCAAGAGGCCAAGGCGTGTGTCAACGATGTGGCAAGGAGAGCCGCTCAATAGCGCTGAGGCAGTGATGGGGGTGCCGGGGGCACTGGTTCCAGTGGCAGGGTTGACGGGCCCACGCACCCCCACCGACGTGCCCAAGGTCACCGTTCCAGCGTAGGCGCCACAGATGGAAGAGGAACTTGGGGGCGGCAAGTGCCATCCAGGCTTTCATGGTTTGGCGGCCGCGGTCTACTCTCCCTAGGGCTAGAGCATCGATCGTGGCTCCAGCCGAGAGCTCAGGCCGTGGACCACAAGCCTTTGCAGATTCGGTGGCCACCTGGAGGGACGTAGCGTGGACCGTCATCCTCGAGGGGCCGTTGCCATCACTCAGCGACGAGCCCTCGGCCGTAGCAGGAAGGACGTCCCCTGCGCAGAGGACGCCGGTGGCCAATGCAGACCAGCCTGAGCAGACGACGCCGAAAGCACAACAAGGACGTTTCCTTCGCTGCCTCGCCGGTGCAGACAACGGCTGGCCATGCTTCCGCCAGCGTCAAAAGGACGCCGGGTGCAATGGCGAGGCCACGCCACACGACGCGGGTGTCCCATGGCGAGTGGTCAACACCCCTGTGCCGGCTGTGAGCGCCACCCTAGAGCGCGGTACGCTGGATGAGGACAACGGATGCTGCATGCTGCCACCGAGCTCCCCTGTGCTAGCAACCCAGGTGTGCGGTGTGCCGAACGATGACGACGAATGTTGCATGCGTCCTCCGGGCTTCCCTGTGCCAGCGTACAAGGCTGTTGGTGGGGCTACCCCGGAGCCGGCAACGCTGGTCGCCTGCGCATATCCGCAGCTACCGCTTGCTGGCCTTGGTGGTCTGGTCGAGGACCAGTTTCTCACCTCGCCCCGCCCAGCCATGATGAACCGGGACACGCCGAGCGACGATGACGACGATGCAGCCGGCGCGCTCCGTTCTTCATCGCTCAGTGTCTGCATCGCGGGGTTCGCCCAGGGAGTGTTGAAGAAGGCCGCCACGCCCCTGCTGCAGGCGCCTGCAACACCCCTGCTGCGGACAAAGCTCTTTGACCCCTCGTCCGGGCTTCCCCTCAGGAGCGCGGATAGCGGCACAGTTGCTCGCCAACGCCTCGGTTGCCAGGCAAGGAGGAGCCCTCATCATTCAAGGGCTGGCGCAACTTGAGATAAAAACGACAGCGGAGGCCAAGCAGAAGTTCGAGGCCACGTTCGGCGATGACCCCATGGATGCGGATACCGAATCGATGCATGAGCTCTTCCCCGCCTCGCGCGCCCTGAAGGTTATGCAGTCGACACCTGCAATTGAGTGCCACCAGCAATCCATCGATCGAAACCGGTGCATGCAATATAGTTCGTCTATTTCGTGAGTAATCTGCTTAGAAGTAAAGGTATCAGAGCAGTGCTTCATTTAATATGTTAACTGCCAAAACCGTGCGAAAGAGTGGGTGTAAAAACTTCTTCTTATTAAATACAAAGATGCGTAAATCTTTTGCGTATTCAAGAAATAAAAAAAACATTATTATACAGTTTAGTTTTAGGACATTGCTGATCAGTTAGAGAAACAAGAAGTGCTGCAATTGTGCCTGACAGAGTCTAATCTTAAACTTGCGTCCATATAACAGGCAAACAACTCCAACCAGTCGAGAATGTAATTTTCTACTCACTCTGTCATAGCTCATAGGTATTTCATATGGGTAGTTTTGTGCGTGCATATGTCTATATTAATAAGTAGGTGAGTGGCTGGGAGTGTTTTATAATTCTGGACATGTCACTGTATTGTGTACATGTTTTTATGAACATCAACCACTACATATGCAATAGCTTATATAGGAGTATGTATAGTCTGGCCTCTTGTCATGTTTGATAATAGAAATACAGAACTCAAGGTTAGAGCAGAGCACAATCTCAAAGCTCGCTTCTTATATAGGAGTATGTGAGCCTAGCTTGTTGTCAAGTGTCATTGTCCGGATGGTTGGGTCTAGGAGGCACCAGGAACATGTAGTCTTGTCTGCTCGAGGTACAGAGTAGTACCTTTGAGGTGGATTGCTGTGCGGACGCCAGTAATTTTGATTCACCACCTCATCCCGAATGTGGCCGCACAACAGATGGAACGTTCATCCTGAACATGTCTACACAACCTCAGGGAGTTCGCTTCTTATGGTATTTTTCAGACTTGCACGGTTTTATTGCATCTTCTACAAGATGAAGATGAAACATATTTATCTTTGCATAATGTGTTAGCACAGAGAACTCATACCAAAATTTGGAAGTACAGATCAGAAGCTGCATCACAATGATGACAGCGACCAGACGCATTGTAGCAGGATAGCTGCAGAATTGCTTGTTTACTTTGTGACTCAGATTAGGAACAGTAAACAACACACTTAATTTTATTTGTTGAAGCTAGCTCCACAAACACGCTAGGTGAATGACTAGGATGGCAGCAGCGTTTATACACGCTTTAGGGTCCCATATGAGTCGCAATGGATGGAACTCTCGTGACCGTGTACGCTCATCCACAGCTGTATGTTTGATTGCTGTGTGACCGCGCCGGGTAGAAGTGGAAGCTGCTGCCAAGTTTGAAGTTCCGTGGCTCCAGTGCCAATTTTCCAGCCCAACTCTGCACTACCCCAAAGCAGAGGATAATCGACGGTGATGGGAATAGCCTATAACTGTGATTCGCCCAGGCAGTGACAGGTGAAAAAAAAAAAGAAAAATATATCAGTTATATAAGGTAGGTCGCAAATGTTCGTATGCTTAAAGTTAGCAAGCTTAGATTAATGCCCGGATAGTATATTTCTTATTTTCTACTACTCCCAGAAAATCACATGATGTAATCTGCTTTCTTAATGTGTGATTCAGAGTTCGAACAAAATCAACAAACATTAAACAACTTATCCACCCCCTCCCCAACCCCCTGGTGGCCATAGAAGTATAAGCAAGCGGATGATCCAGCAGGTAGGAACATCGGCAACCCTGTAGCTACCCCCACTATAGTGGCAACTAGGAGGCCAATTTCAGGGTTGGCTTGCGAGTCAGCGGAATACATGGATGTTCCATGAATCTCGATGCTTTAGTTCACAATTCTACATATACTGCCTGCGCAAGCTCTGCTACTATCAGAACGCCTATGTGATATCAGTGCCGCACGGAATTCGAGCATCCGCGACCACCACTTTATCCCTGTGTACAGCCGCAATATATTCCTGAATAAGTATATTACACTGGCTGCATGCTGAGTCGGGGGCATCCGAGTTTATGCAGCATCCTCAAGCATGACAGTGTCACTATACTGTTTACCGTCCATAGGTTCGAGGTGTCCAGTCTCAAGGTGCCTCAACGGGAGATAAGTAAACTAGATTTCCCATAAGTTATGCCAGCCAAGAACTCAGAGATAGTGCAATGTATAGTTTAGTTTCTGAAGCTATAAAACGCCGGAGCTGCTTGCATTGAAGCAGATTTATCCGATTCGTTTTTATATTTATATAAGAAACAAAATATATTTGATTGAAGCAGATTTATCCGATTCAGCTGCCGGTGTAAGTCCTGCCGGTGAAACTCTTCAGCGCGTCAGACAGTACTTTTAGCGACAGACCGTCTGTTGCTCTGAAAATTTATAGCGACGGATAGTCTGCTGCTAACTCTTCAGCGACAGAGAGTTTTCTACTACTCTTCAGCGACAGATAGTAAGACATTATAGAATAAAATGAGAGTGTGAATAAAATGTGCGGAACTGAAAGGAAAGGTATTGTTTTCTGTTGATAACTATTACAGCCCCTACAGTACAAGGCCTCCTCATTTCAAGGTTACAAGATGTGATTAACCTGAGCATGGCAGCATTTAAAAACCAATGATGGATCCTAAAAAATAATGGTACATGTACACAAGAGATTATTGAAAAAGACTTTACCTTGCTAGAGTGGTTTATTATAACCACAGCCGGCAGCCAACATAGTTAACTGCAGTCCTGCAAGCATCAAAGTTTAAGTATATAGGCAATCCGAGAGGCTGACTACAGCTATAACGTATTAAATCTGAGGGGAAATGCTGCAACTAAACAACTTTAACTATCAGCAATATGAAACACTAGATTGCATTGGTACACTTAATATTTCTAGCTTATTATATGTGCAGAATACAAGGTACATTTGAACCAACTTTTTGAATTCCAATAGATAAGCAAATAGCTAGATTTCTGATTGCAGGTCGCAAGTCACAACTAGCAAGTTACCACAAGTCACAACTAGTAAGTATCACAAGTAGCAAGTAGCATCTAAAATCTGAATATATAAATCGAATAACTAGCAGGTTACAACTACTGACATACCATATGAATTTGATGCCTAGAAGACACAATCTAGAGAGCAGGACAAAGCTGACCTACCTGGATCTGCACCAAAGCAATGGAGGAGGCAGAACAGCCTGCTGCTGCTTGGATCTAGAGGAAGGTGGACTGCTGCTGCCATCTGTATTGGAGAGTTGCCGCCTGAAAGAGACCCATGTGCAAACAAAGCGCGATGAAAGGATGAGCGCAAAATTGGGAACGAGGCCGGAAGTGTGTTGGATTGGAAAACCTGAAGGGGCATGGAAGTGTGTGGGCACAAGGCAACGATACATAAGCCACTAAATAATCCATAATATAAGATAATTAGCAAGTGTAGGAACATTTGACCAAATACATTACTATGAATACAGACGCTTGGCACAATTGACCATATACAGAAAATATGGCAACACCAAAATGTACAATTCTAAGGTAACATTAATAAAACTAACATAGGATTTGGAGCGCAAGATCTAAAATGTTGAGCAGATATTCCAGATTATTTATTTTCTATCTGGACCTTGAAATTTCAGAGGCAAATATAAAGCAGTATTTTTTTATTAAGCACTACATTTCAACCTACAAAATTATGATATGCTTGTCACATCAAATTATAATTTCCAAGATATGCTTAAGAAAAACAAATATAAACAAATTGGCATGCCATATTGTCCTGCTCCAGAGAAGACACCAGAAGCAAGTAGAAATATAGAAAAACACAGAGCAGAGGAATCAATCAGGTACCTGCTGTCCTGCTCGAGGGAGAGGGGCGCAACTCAGCGGCAGCAAGTTCTCCGGGCAGCGCTGGATCAAGTCCTCTCGGGTGAGCTGTGGCTTCCGGTTCTTCTCCCCAGCCTCTACCTCCTCAGTTAGGTTTCGGGTCCTGGCTTTCACAAAACAGCAAGGGGACAGAAGGGGCATGCATACCTAGTGGGTGCACTCAGCACCGGCGAAGGACAACAGCAAGGGACGAGAAGATGGCCGGAGCTACGGTGTGCTGCCGGAACCGGCCGGCGGTGTACTTTCACAGAGGGGCGACATGCGGGTTTGGGTGGGACAGAGGAGCGGCGGCCTGTTGAGGGATGCACCAGAACGTCCAGTTGTGGAGTGGAGGCGGGGCGGCGACGATGGCGTGGTGGAGCGTGTGCGCTGATGGCTTGCGCCGCGGTCATGGCCTCACGCGTGTTGTTGTGGCCGGGGTGGGCGGCGTGCGCAATAGTGGTGGGCGATGCCCCGTCGTGGGGCCGGGGCGGGAGGGATCTTGGGGGGCGTGATTTATAAGAGGAGGGATCGAGTCGGGCGCGGGGGTAGGCGGCGCGCCGTTGCGGGGTGGGAGGGAGGGCATCGTGATTTGGAACGAGGGGGGAGGGGCGGCCGCTGGAATTCTAGGGTTTCGACTGTACCGGGCCAAGTTAAAAATTTCGTGGGCCTTTCCTGAATTTTGCGCGTGGGACTGAATAGATTTTACGGGCCTCTCGCACGACTGTATGAAAGCTGGGCACGCTCAAGCTAGGTCGGGCCCACTTATGTTTACCGACAGATAGAGTGGCTCCAAAAAGGGTTTCAGCGTTAGATCGCCTGGCGTTAAATCTGGATACCAATAGCGACAGACTATACATCGGTAAATGTAGATTTACCATCAGATGATCTGTTATTAATCCTTACCGTCAGATCGTCCATCCATAAATATTATTTTTAAGGATAGACATCTGACCCTAATACGGTGTTGTGGTGTAGTGTTAGTTCACAGATTGAAAACTCTTTTTAGCTCGAAAACTTTTACAGCACATTTTCTGAAACAGGAGCAACGATGAAAAACTGCAAAAGACTAATAGGATCGTTTTACCGGAACCTTTCAATTTCTGTTGACAAAATTGGAGCCAGTATTTGTTTGTTAAATTTGTATCAGATACTTTCTCTTGATAGTGCATTAATTAAAACTTAGACCACACGATATTTGGGGAAACAAAACTCATTGATCGATAGGATGAGGCTGAATGAAACTGAAGTGATTATTGTAACAGACAATTTTTCTTAATGAACAAAAAAGAACAGATTAACAAATGTTGCACTGCCATTAAGTTAATCTTTGAAGCATTTGATGTTTTGGGAGAAGAAATAATGGGTTGAAGTATTCGATTTTATTTTTTTAATTGTTTCAGCTACTCCAGTTTTATGGCAATGTATAGGTACATAATTTATGATACATAAAGTGAGTATGCTGAAAAATAATGCGTGTGAGGATAAATTTCTATTATTCACTTTACTAGAAAAAGAACACATAAATTGATCTGCTTAAAATGCAATGCATGTGCTGATAAATTTCTATTATTCACTTTACTAGAAAAAGAACACACAAATTGATCTGCTCAAAGTGCAATTTAGAGTTCTGGCGAAAAGTACTATATTTAGCATAATTCCGGTTGTCATTAAAAATTTAAACGACAATACAGTGCATCAATGCTATTATATAGACAGTAGTATGGGACTCAAATTTTGTTAATGCAAAAATGTGATCATATTAACAGATGTCATTTTGCCACTAAGTTAGACAATCAAGCGTATAATCTTTTGGGAGAAGAGAAATCGTTTACTGGATGGGGAGGCAACCATACATAGGTGGGATTATTGAGATAATTTCAACGCAAAAAAAATATTTCAGGTATGCCAGACGTACGAGAATCCACATGGTCAATGTTAGATATGTAAAGACTGCATCTTTATCTTAAAAAATGTTAGATTGCATGATTTAGGTTACATAAAGGAAACAAACACATAAAGCGATTGGCTTGCTTGATGGGTCATTTGGAGTTCTGACAAAAAGTACTCTATTGTGTAGGATTCCAGTGATTATAATAAATTAATAAACTTGGAACGATACATCTCCATTCTCCAGTGCTCAGCCCCTATAAGTATAAGCTGATCCAGCCGCTCGTAGCAGACACATCGTGACATGTAGCTACACCCGCACTCGTGGCAACTAATAGGCCAATTTTTCGTGCGCGGCTTGCGAGGCATCAGGATACATAAAGGAGAATTGTATGCTGGACCTGCCATGTTCTTGGGATCTCGAATCTGGAGTGGCTGGGGTTGGGCTGAGGATGAAGTCCTTTCTGTAGACATCAGCAAAGCCCCCCTCAGGATTCCCAGACTTCTACAGCGCTGTGTGACAGCGACCTTCTGGATTCATCAGAACAAGTGTGCATATAACATCGATATTCAGCCCAGCCCCTTATGTGACAATATCATGCTAGGTGGTGGACATTCGAATCTCGTTAGTTGAACTGTGGAAGAAGGGACCATATCTCCCAGTTGAGTGCAAGCAGAACATGCACAAACGTTGATTTCTTTGGCTAGAAAATACAATTCTTCTCTGCTGGAATCACTGGTACCGTAGGCTCTGGACAAGATGCCCGGTCGACATTTGTTAACATTTTAGATGATCAACTCAGTATATTAAATTAATGATTTTACCATAGCATATAGCAGTAAGTATGCACGTACGAAACTACGAACAGCATGTCTTCAAATATTTTATTAATGTGCAATTCGATACATAGACAAAACTGCATGACTGGTCATATAACGAATAAAAGCAACACATACATATATTGTTGGTCATGTCTTGGCATAGGCAATTAAACCGCAGATACATATTTCTCATATATATGACTACATTTCATTATACATAATACTTTGATTTTGAGAAACCTAGTTCATATATTGAGAAAACACGTCCCTTAATAGTTTCACGAAACATGTTAAACAATTGATTGTAGGTTAAGGGCACTCTGGTGCGGATAGATGGGGATCACTGTATCGGGTTAGTGAGTGAGGTATACTGTCATAACAGGGGGCCCACCTGTCAGAACTCAGAGAAAACACCAGAGACAGGGATTGCTGAGTCTTGGTCATGCCGGGTAGACTTTGACACACTACCTGAAATCGTGACTTTGCCGAGTGCTAAATCTCGGGCACTTGGCAAAGAAAGTCTTTGCCGAGTGCCAGACTGGCACTCGGCAAAGAGGTCTTTGCCGAGTGCCAAGCTCCTGGCACTTGGCAAAGAGATTTTTAAAAATATATTTTGAGGCACTAAATTAATTCAAATGAAAAAGTTTTCTACTATAAACTTTCATAATTTTTTAAGGTCTACAAAGTTTTTATTAATCATTTCTCTATTTGATAAATTGATAGTAAAATTGTTAATAAATTCTATATCTCTCTACAAAGTTTCATGAAAACTATTAAAGAGGATTATATGAGAATTGTGAATTATGTAAAGAATGACCACGTCGGATGAAAAAATGATCAAACAACCAAAAACTTGAGAAGTTATGAAATACTGTAGTTGAAAACTTTTTCATTTGAGTTCCACCTTTGCCGCGTTAAACTAGGTTTGAATTTTAAAAATTTAAAATTTGATTTTTTAAATAACCTCGGATGAAAAAAAACACCTAAAATAAGGTTTGTAGATCTCAAAAAGTTATGAAAGGGCGTAGTTGATAACTTTTTCATTTGAGTTCATTTTGCCATGCTAAACCTATATTTGAATTTCTCAAATTTGAAAATCAAGTTTTGTAAACGTTCTCGGATGGAAAAACTTTCTAAACGAAAAGTATAGATCTCAAAAAGTTATAAAACTATATAGTTGACCACTTTTTTTTGAAATCGTTTAGGGCATCAAAAAAGCAATTTACACTTGGTTTGATATAATATATGGGGAACTAAAACTACTTATAGACACATGTGATGTTGTAGTGCAGTGGTTAAGGCAGCAACCGTGCGAGAGAGATGTCGTGAGTAATCCCATCGTCGCAAAGTGTGTAAAAATCTTAGAAAAAGAACCGTGGGTTGGGGCTGGTCATCAAATTCTTTGCCGAGTGGCCTTTGCCGAGTGCGGCACTCGACAAAGCCTTTGCCGAGTGCAAATAAAGCTTCGCCAAGTGCTAACGGCTCTCGGCAATGAACCTGATTCCGGTAGTGACATCTGCCTGTTTTCAGTCGTATATCGTAGAGATTAATCCTTCTCCGAATGAAAAGTGTATGAAGATGTTTACTTGGACCACAACTTTTCTATTAAAGAAATGCAATATTGTGTCAAGAAATATATGCAGTCACGACCGTTTATTTGGGACAACTATCAGCTTTCAAAGATTGTAATATTATTGACTAGCCATTAGTTAGTAATTAGTATCATATAATTTTTATTGAAACGTGTATAACAGTTTGTATGGCAGGGTTGCATAAGGACTAAGGAGTAATAAAAGATCTGTATTTTTCAACAATAGTACTTCTGTATACTCTAATAAATTTGTAGAGGCCCACATGATACATCTAGTTTCTAGTTGGCTGAAGAGTAGGGGATACTAATTTGGCAACTATAAAATGAATATAGGATGCATCATTTCTAGAAAAGAGGCATGGTTGATGATGAGCATGGACCTGAGTCCGTGGTGCAAGGTCAAGTAAAAATGAATTGGAAATAAGAGGCATTAGGATCATTCATCCATCTTCTCATGTGTATTATACTATCAACGTACACACACTGCTGCAAAATCACCAGCAAGATGGAATTGCAGTGGCACTGTATCGGATTATTTTGGAAAAGTGGCATGTGCATCCCATCATGGATGCATATTCAGGATATATCATTCCATTATTTTGGAAAAGTGGCATAGTGCCCACTGTATTGGGCCAGTAAATTACTTTTCATTTTCATAAATATTCTTACAATTGATAGCACCAGTTATTGGTCAACAAGATGGTTTTAGATAGCTTCACTTTGCACAATATTCTATAAAGGATATGGATGGAATCAGATATCCATCTTTTTTTTTTGCCAATGCAAATAAAATATTGATAGAGAAAACATGGAAACAAAAGTCTTTGCTACCAAGTCTAGACAGGTACCGCTTCTGGAATCAGACCTAGGTGGGGCACGCCAGATGCCTTGCTAGGCGCAGAAGGCCGCACTCACCTGGCACCAACCCGGCCATGCCCCATACTTCCCGTCCTAATGCTCTCATTAAACTGGAAGTATATAAATAAACCACATATATATTTGAGAAGGAAACATGCTGGCTTGCAGCACCAAGACAGCTCAGATAGAGAAACAACTTTCTGTTCACACCTTTACTTTCAGATGTATTGAAGTCTGGGACTAAAGGGTGCATTAGTCGTAGGTGTTACAACCTGGACTAAAAGTGCCGCAACATTATATTTAGTCCTGGTTAGTAAAACCAACCGGGACTAATGGGTGACCTTTTAGTACCGGCTGTTTACACCGAGCTATCACCTACAAGGGACTAAAGGTCTGCACTGGTCCATTCAAAAGAAGAGCTCCAAGAATTTTTCATATACAGCGTGCAATTGTGTTTGTAAGGAACCTACATGCGAGGCGAAGGGTCCTGCGATCGAATCTCACAAATCGCAACAGAGGTCTCTTCCTAGAATTTCATTTTATTTTTGTCCCGAGGATAGGCTTTGGTCCCAGCTTCGTGACCCGGTTCCCAACAAGGACTATAGGCTAGTTTCCAACCAGGTATGAACCCCACCTTTGTACTAGTGTACCAAAGTTTAGCAATAGCAAACTACACTTGACCTAGATCCAGCACGAGCTATGTCACAATTAATCATGATGCCTACGAATTATATATCCCACCTATATGGTTCAGTGGTAACAGTAATGGAAATTCCATTCCTCAACACTTGTACTATAAAGTTTTGTGTACTATTTGGACAGTGAAACAGCTTCAGTTTGCAAGTTTCAACTAGAAACCAAATATATATCCCACCTATAGATGTTTAAGTTTCTAATAATTTCCACTACCTGTTCAACTTCCTAGCAAGTCTCGCAAGAATTAACATGTGGGCTCCAATAACACATTAACACTCCACCAATAAGTAATCATTAGAATTTCTAAGTATAGAATTGATCCCAGTCTGTGGCTTCTTTCTAGTAGGTAGTTATAAATATACAACATTGAAGTGGTGAGAGTCATTCTGGATCTATAAAACAGAAATACTACCATCTGTGGAGAAGTAGCGTAGTCAGTGGAGGGGATATGTGAATAAACGGAAAAAAATATCGAGAGGCATCAGGACTTCATATCCTACCAGACGTTCCTGAGGGTGAGTTGACAGTAGAGTCATGTCGCGACTGTTTGTCGCCTCACCCTCTCATCTGGCATGACGTACCGTGGGCACAAAACAGAGGGTTATCGTGCTGTCAGAGGACCCATGTTCAGAAAAGATTTAGCGTCCATCTGGTCAGTGACTGAGTGGAAACTATGCATCAAATTAGGCCACGTCCATCTTCAGTGAGCTACTGATCGTCACCGCTGATGATGTTGTCCTGGACGTCCATTCCTTTAACACTTGTACTATAAGCGTTTGTGTATTATTTGGATAGTCAAACAGCTTAAGTTCGCAAGTCTCAACTAGAAACCGAATTTATATCCCACCTAGATCTCTCTTTTTCTAATAATTTATATTACCTGTTCATTTTCCTAGGAAGTCTCGCAATAATTAACATACAGCGTCCAATAACACATCAACACTGCACTAATCAGTAATCATTTGAATTTCTATGTATGGAATTGATGCTTGTTTCCTATCCAGAACTAAGTACGGCAAAGACCAATTATTTCTTAATTTTTTCTCAAAACTTCAATGTTAGATTGTTTTTTTAACATCTGTGGTGTTCGTTAAGATGGAGGTCCAAAACAGGCCTTCGATTACCATACAATCTAATAAGAAAAAATTGTGACGTTATATAATTTATATTAATAGGCTCCAAGTATGTGGCATGCATCTTTCTAGTAGTGGTAGTTATATATAAGACAACATTGTACTACAAAGTTTTGTGTACTATTTGGACAGTGAAACTTCTTCTTTCAACTAGAAACCAAATATATAGCCCACCTAGACGTCTCTTTTTCTAATAATTTCTATTACCTGTTCATTTTCCAAGCAAGTCTTGCATGAATTAACATGCAGGCTCCAATAATACATTAACACTCCACCAATCAGTTAACATTAGAATTTCTAAGTATAGAGATGATTCTATGTCTATTATTGCCAATCGAGAACTAAGTACAGCAAAGACCAATTATTTCTAAAATTTTACCCAAAACTTCAATGTTATATTGTTTTTAACATGCGCGGTGTTAGTTAAGATGGAGATCTGAAACAAGCCTTCAGTTACTATACAATCTAATAAGAAAAAGATGTGACATTATATAATTTATATTAATAAAAAGTTTATGCTCCCAGCCTCCATGTCTTCTTTCTAGTAGGTAGTTATATATAGATATCATTGAAGTGGTGAAGTCATGCTGCATTTATAAAACAGAATTACTACCATCTGTGGAGAAGTAGCGTAGTCAGTTGAGGGATATGTGAATAAACTGAAAACAATAGGCTCGAGAGGCTCAGGATTTCATATCCTACCAAAAGTTCCTGTGGGTGAGTTCTACTGTACAGGCATCTCGCGATTGTTCTGCACCTCCCCCTGTCATCTGGCATGTTGTTGACTAGTCCTCTGTACTCACGCACCACGGGCCTGAAACAGAGAGTTGTAGTGCTGTCAGAGGACTCATGTTGAGAAAAGATTTAGCATCCACCTGGTCAGTGACTGAGTGGAGACTATGCATCAAATTAGGCCACGTCCATCTCCACTGATCGTCACCGCTGATGATGTTGTCCTGGACGCCCTTTCCTTTAATACTTGGATTATAGGTGTTTGTGTACTATTTGGACAGTCCAGCAGCTTTAGTTCGCAAGTTTCAACTAGAAACCAAATTTATATCCCACCTAGATATCTCTTTTTCAAATAATTTCTATTACCTGTTCATTTTTCCTAGCAAGTCTCACAAGAATTAGCAGGCAAACTCCAATAACACATGAACACTGCACCAATCAGTAATCATTAGAATTTCAAAGTATAGAATTGATTCTATGTCTATTATTGCCAATCCAGAACTATGTACAGCAAAGGGCAATTATTTCTTAATTTTCTCTAAACTTCAATGTTAGATTGTTTTTTAACATCTGTGGTGTTCGTTAAGATGGAGGTCTCAAACAGGCCTTCGATACCATACAATCTAATAAGAAAAAATTGTGACGTTATATAATTTATATTAATAGGCTCCGAGTGTGTGGCATCCGGAGTAGATATATATAGACAACATTGAAGTGGTGATAGTCATGCTGGATCTACAAAACAGAAATACTACCAGCTGTGGAGAAGTAGCGTAGTCAGTGGAGGGGATGTGTGGAAAACCGGGAAAAAATAGGCTCGAGAGGCATCAGGATTTCATATCGTACCAGAAGTTTGCACAGGTCATCACGTTCTCCAATCATCTGGCATGCTTTTGACTAGTCCTGACTAGCACACGCTCTGAACAGAGGATTCTCGTGCTGTCGGAGGACGCATGTTCACATAAAACTTAGCATTCATCAGGTCAGCGACTAATTGGAGACTATCCATCAAATTAGGCCACGTCTATCTCCTGCGAGCTATCGATCGTCGCTACTGATGGTTTTGTCCTGGACCTCCGGCAGCAAATGTGGACAGCGTTCTGTGGTCGGGAGTCTGCTGGACCTTCATGTCCCTTGTGTATGCCTGTAGGCGCAGTCTAGGACGCTCTAAGTTCGATGGAAACTTCAGGCAGCGAGAAATCTGTACAAATACCTCCATCAAATTATAAATATTATTAATTTATTATTTATAATAAACTAGTATAATAAGCAACTCCAGAACGGTATCATTTTTTGAGGTGACATCAATGCCCACCTCTGAATAATTTTCTCTGTTGATCACAAACTGCATCATAAGCAGGCTACAGCGCTGGGCTATGTAAAATCAGGAAAAATATGGATCGTAGCCTGCCAATGAGCCACAGCTAATCAGGCAACAACTGAATTATGGTTCAGAGACTAGGTGACATCAGGAAAAATGAACCGCAAGCCAGAGCCAAATCTAGGGGCCTAGTCTGATAAAATGGAGTCCTGAACCTGACTGCAATTGGTGGAATTGCCCAACCCGTCCATTGACCACCGCAAACCCGTGTGGATTGGCTGGGCTTGACTGAACTGATGGCATTATATCTTCAAACAAATGCTAAAATGACATGAGGTGAGAAGCAAATAAAGATCAAGAATGTTACATGTTTTAAACATCAATGCTGTATTATCCACAATACCCATATTTAATATGCCTCTCAGTTTGGCCCATAATTAAGAATGTTTGAGTGCACCCAACCAATCAAACAGACAGAAGGCCCTCCCTGTCCAGCATAACCCTGCTTAAGTTTTCCATGTACAGCCAATTGATGAGTCAGTGACTTTTCCGCAAACTTGCTCCCTACTACATACAGCTACATTTAGGCTTGAGAGATGAATAAAGTAGTAGAAGACTAGCAGCTGTGAGCACCTTCATGCATGTCACGTGGAAAACAAGGAAGCAGACTTTTACTGCTAGCCGATGACCGAGTTCTCACGTTAAAATTGAACTATCCAGCAAAGCGTACTCATTTTAGGATATAAAAGTAGGGTAGCTGTGGTGCAACATACTACGTACCAGTAGTACTTTTTTGTCTAAGATAGGAAATTAAATCATAAATATGTAAATGGACAAAAACACTAGTTGTAGTCTGCCATTTGAGCTAGTGCCTATCACTCATGTGTGACTGCGAGCACTGCAATTAGCTAGCTAGAGATCAGTAGCTGGCAAACACGGTTCAGAAACTTTTCAGACCAGGGGGGGCAGATGCCTAGTTTCGCGTCCATGAGGCTCTGCCTGTGCCTGTGTCAGTCCGTGACCAAACTGCCGAATCCATGGAGGCGAAGCCCTCCCTGTCAAGCATAATCACTCTTACTAAGTTCTCCGCACACCTGCACGCTAGTAAGTAGCTCTGTGTCAGTCCACACGACCACACTGCCGAACCTATGGAGGTGAAGCCCTCCCTGTCTAGCATAACTCTTATTGAGTTTTCCACGTACAGCCAACTGACGAGTCAGTGACTTTTCCGCACACTTGCTCGCTACTATGTAGCTCAATGTCAGTCCACAACCACACTGCCGAACCCATGGAGGTGCCCTCTGAACTACCACTGAACCACCCCACCGTGGCCTCCTGTTGCTACGCGATGTGGAGGAGGAGATGCAGAGAGGATCTTATAGACAAGTAGAGAAGGCTATCAGATCTCTTAAGAGCAGTGCCACGTGGATCTCTGTAGCTCATGGTGGAGCTAAAACTCTAGAGCGGTGGCCCGGTGAGCGGCCGTGGTGCATGCGTGAATCCGGCTAGTGCGCCAGCACACATGTGGATGGGGCCAGCAGGCTTGACGCTGGGCTCACTAGCAACTCCAGTACGGTATCATTTTTAGAGGTGACATCAATGTCCACCTCTCAATAATTCTCTCTGTTGACCACAAACTGCATAAGCAGGCTACAACGCTGCGCTATGTAAAATCAGGAAAAATATGGTTCCTAGCCTGCCATCCTGGAGCCACTGCTAATCAGGCAACAACTGAAATGGTTCAGAGACTAGGTGACATCAAAAAACTGGACGGGACGCTTGCCTTTTTTTTCGTCTAATAGAAATCGTGGCGAAGCTTTTGCCGTCCTTTCAAAAAAAAAAACTAGGTGACATCAGGAAAAATGAACCGCAAGCCTGAGCCAAATCTAGGGGCCTTGTCTGATAAAATGGAGTCCTGAACCTGATTGCAGTTGGTGGAATTGCCCAATACGTCCATTGACCACCACAAACCAGCGTGGATTGGCTGGGCTTGACTGCCTGAAGTAGATGCCATTGGTTCAGATCACGGTTGCGGCACAAAGACGGAGTGGCGGACACACAGTGAGGAAGAATTAATCCAGCAGCACGCGAGCGCAATGGCTACTCATGGCTGCTCGCCACTCATGACGACTATGAGCTAGCTGACGCTTGCGAGAAGAAGCAGAGATATGGGCACTTCATGGACGCTTGGCCTAGTTTGAATGCTTAGGTACAACAGTTTACCATGTGGTTCATGTATGGTGGAGCTGTATATCTGACGTAATCTTTGTTAACGCTGTCACTGAATGTTTAGCGACATGACTTTTTTGGATTATTTTGGATGATCAATATTATTACTGTGTGGATTATTTTGGAGAAGTGAGTCCCATCATGCAGATTCAGGATATAATATTCCATTTTCTTAGGAACCCAGTGGTTGACAAATAGGTTGCTAGTACCTTCATACCACTAGTAGCAAACTAATGATTCAGCCCAGAATAGCTCTAGGCTGTTAGTAATTCTTGGTATTGTACGTATATATCTATCTTTGCATTAAAACTTCAAACAAATGCTGAACTGACATGAGGTGAAAAGCAAATAAGGGCATGTACGACCCACAGACAGGAGTCGTGTGCAACAGTCTCGAATCTCAGACGACTAAAAAGACAAGCCATACAACCCATAGACAAGAAGTCGTCTGCAATCGTTTTTAGTGCTTTACATGTAACCAAAATCGAATACGGATACAATTTTGTATGCTATTGTGTTGCTATTTGATAAATATAATAAATCAAACTTAAATAAGATAAACATGTATAATATTTTGGAAGAAACATCAATATAAATATATACCACCGTGTACAAACTGCAGATGATTTGAGTCAACTGAAATAATGATATCAGGCTTCTCTGGTCGTGTCAATGTATCAGAGAAAAAACTTACTCAAATTGCGAGAAAGCACACATCCAAAATAGCATAGGGCTTCACTGTTCCATACTGGGATTGATTAATACTTCTCAGCTATGTAAATCACAAATTATGAAGTAGATAAGAAGTAGAAATGATAGTTCAATCCACTAGAAGCTAGCCAAAATTATGCTAGATCTACTGTATCAGCGAAGCGTAGAAAATCTAATTCTGAGAAGTCCCAAACAACGTCAGAAATCTGGTAGCCCGTCCGCATCCAGCACCGATGCCTCTTCAGCTCTCCTTGGGTGCTGAAGCTACTACGTGGTGGCCGGTGAGGGAGGCGGTGAACGATATGTGGAAGGAAGATGCATGGCGATCTAAAGAAGGAAGATGTATGCATCACGGATGCACCTCGCTCCCAAGTCCCTACCCGCACGGCGCCGCTGATGGAGGGCAGCGGGATGCGGTATCCTGGACGAAGAAGCGCTCGCACTGGGCAGACGGCCGGGGTGGATGTTGCCGCGCAGAACCAGAGGCACGGTGGAGCTGGACCACGAAGTTCGCTGCGGCCAAGCCATGCAACGTCTTCCTACGCCCGCGCGGGCAGTACCAAATTCCACGAGAGGCTGCACGGGATCCTTGCGCGTCCTCGAGTCGAGAAGACGACTCGTACAGCGCAGCTCCATCTGACAATTTGGGCCTCGAAGCATGGGCCCACCCCATCGTCTCGCGAGGCGACGGGATGGCCGTCTGCAAGCCAAACGGGGGTGGTTTTTGCAAAAACACCAACATACAGACGAGGGGAAGAGACGCGCAGTACATGCCCTAAAGATCAAGAACGTCACATGTTTTAAAACTTCATGCTGTATTATCCATAATACCCATATTTAATATGCCTCTCAGTTTGCCCATAATTAAGAATGTTTGAGTGCACCCAACCACCCAAACAGACAGAAAGCCCTCCCTGTCAAGCATAACTCTGCTTAAGTTTTCCACGTACAGCCAATTGATGAGTCAGTGACTTTTCCGCAGACTTGGTCACTACTACATATAGCTCTGCGTCAGTCAATGACCACAATGCCCAACCCATGGAGGCAAAGCCCTCCCTGTGAAGCATAATAACTCTTATTAAGTTTTCCGTGTACAGCCAATTGATGGGTCAGTGACTTCTCCGCAAACTTGCTCGTTACTATGTAGCTCAATGCCAGTCCACAACCACACTGCTGAACCCACGGAGGTGCCCTCTGAACTACTACTGAACCACCCCACCTTGGCCTCCTGTTGCTACGTGATGTGGAGGAGGACATGCAGAGAGGATCTTATAGACATGTAGAGAAGGCTATCAGATATCTTATGAGCAGTGCCACGTGGATTTCTGTAGCTCATGCTGGACCTCAAACTCTAGACCGGTGGGCCCGGTGACCGGCAGTGGCACATGCGTGAATGCGGCTAGTTGCCCGAGCACACATGTGGATGGGGCCATCAGGCTAGACGGTGGGCTCACTGGCCTTTGTTTTTTTGTTTTAGTTCATTAACCGAGGTGGGAAATACAACTGCCTATGTAGATCTTTGATTAACCGAGACCTTCGATTGGAGGCAAATGGAATGCCCGCCTCTGTTAGCTGTTTTTTCACTGTGTTGGATATGATTTCTGCTTTAGTGATTGCGGCAAGGTTGTCTACATTACATCGGCACTGGATAATGACAGTTCACCCACCAATGGTTAGCCTAGTCACTAAGGACCCTGCTGTACTTAGGTCGCAATAATTGAAATCTAATCATGCTGTCTTGCTTTACTCTAATGGATTGTAAGGTGTTGTTGCAAGTAACACAACTTACAAATGTTCTGCAGTTTTACTTCATTCTGCGAAATGGATTTTGCTTCTTTTTTATATATGTTGCTAAGGGTATACACAATATATGTGTTCTGTCTACTTGCTAGTTGGTTCTTAATTACAAAATTGAAGACGAGGGAACAAATGCTGGGGCTATAAAATGGGAGCACCAGCATGCCTGAGAAAACATGGTGGTAAATGTCCAGGCTCGATAGGAACAAGGATAGAAATAGGATTACAAGAGTCAGGATTATTCGCCCTTCTCGCTAGGAGCGGGGGTTTCAATGAAGGAAAAAAGTGAAAGTAGAGGCCCCAGCTAGGACATCTGCCACACCAGGAAAACAAGGGATTCCATCATGTGGTCCATGTGAGGTGCTCCTCAGACGTCCTGTCCTGCAGATCGTCTGAGTGGCCTTCTCAATGAGCGTGCAAGGGCCGGCTTCCTCTCAATCACCCGAGCTGTACAAGTAGCATTAGGAGTTATTTGGAGCGTCGCAGAATGTTAGACGCAGTCGACTCATGCACAGCAAACTAGTGCAGCGCAACATTGCGGTGCATGAATCATGGCGGCAGCTAGTCTTTTTCTTATATAAGGATGGTTGTAGCTAGGCTTGTGAGGCATTTTGAGAATCTCTGTAACTCTGACAGTCAAAACATCTGCCAGTAAGATGTTGCGTTCGGATTGACCCGTCGCATACTGGTGGCACCGTCATCTCCCCTCGGATTTTAAACAAGGTCTCTGAACTGATTGAACCGATCTCTGGTGACTGGGACACAAATCTGGTAACTGAGATTTTCTGCAAACAGATGCAAGAAACATTCTTTCCATACCATTGAAAAATGGAATGGAGGATATTTTGGCCTGGCATTTTGAACCAAAAGGGGAGTTTTCAGTCAAGTCTCCATATCATGTTTTGTTTTTCTGGAATTCAAGAGGGAGATTCTCTCGCTGCTTCTATAGAACAGACATGCTAAGTATTGTTTCTTGAAAAATGTGTGTGGTCACACTACGGGAAACAGGCTCTTTGCCGGCTGCCTAGATCTTTGCCGGCGGCCAAAGCACGAGCAGTCGGTAAAGAAGCCCTTTGCCGATTGCCAACCAGAGCAGTCGGCAAAGCTTTCTTTGCCTACTGTACGGCAGTTGGCGAAGATAGGCAGTTGGCAAAGCCTTCTTTGCCGACTGTCCTAAAAGAGCTTAACGCTCGGCGAAGAGGGGCAGTCGGCAAATTTTGACGGGCTCAAACGGCGTCCGTCGCCGTACCCTTTATCGACTGCCCTGACGTCCGAAAGTCGGCAAAGATAGATTCTTTGCTGATTGCCACGGGGCGTTCTCGGCAAAGCGTCACGTGGCCTGTACTGGGCCCGGGCCGGCCTTCTTTGCCGACTGCCACGCTGGGTAGTCGGCAAAGATAGAATCTTCGCCGACTGCCTTGCTGATGGCAGTCGGCAAAGAGACACTATGCCGAGTGTCATCCTTGGCATTCGGCAAAGTGTTAACTTTTTTTGAATTTCGAGTTCAGACATTTTCTATAGTCCAAGAATATTGTTTACAAGCACATGTTCGAATTTGGGTCCTTTTTATAACATTTTGCTATATTTCGTTCATTTATTTCATTTACTTGAATTTTTTCACATAATCCAAATTTAAACTGCAGGTGCATGAAATAATAAAACGTAGCCATTCGAAAAATGATATTCATGTTGGAGAGTGTATTTTGACAACGTGTCCATAAACTCACCCAAAAGTTTGAACGCCTTGTCCACGAAACATGACCATCCAGGTGTGGTAGAAGTGTTTTTTAATTATATAAAATCCAAACGAAGTCCAAAAATCACGAAACTTGTTGAGGTGTCATGTTATCGCATGTGGAGGCTATGATAAAAATTTGAGAATGTTTGGAGCAAGTTGCGACATCGGATGTCCAAAATCCAGACATCTCCACAGCAGTGATAGTGATGACGTGGAGCCAACCACTGCCGTTCATGGAGATAATTTCTAACTCATGTAATACTATATTGTTCTTATTATTACTTTGCAATTATGTTTTATTCATTTTGGAACCTTTACAAGTACTTATCGATTATTTGTGCTAATTGGTTTAATCTTTGTCTTTGTCAATGCAGGCACAGGACAAAATGCTGGGAGGAAGTAGACGACCGCAACGAAACGTCACCTCACGCTACATGGTGACCGGTGGTGAGGAGGAGGCGGTGGAGGAGCCGTCGTTGGTGGAGTCGTCGGCGAGGCCCCGCCGACGTCGCCCGTCGACGAGGCAGTTGTTTCCTACGGACGACGACGACCTGCAGGCAGATGGAGGACGAGAAGGATAGGGGCGAGCAACATGGGGGGTCGCAGCACAGGGGCGGGCAGGACGGGGGCCAGCAGGATTGGGGCGAGGCCGACAGGGGCGAGGCGACACCAAGGAGACAGCTTCCTCAGGCTCGAGCAAGGTCTACCAGCGTGAGATCACGCACTTCCCTTCAGCGCCGCTTGCGCCAGACCACCGTCCGGTGATTCGACCCAACGGTGAGAAGTAAGTAACCATTCATTTTTCATGACTTATTCATATAACATGTTTAAAATTAAACTTCAGACTAACAATTCTTCTGAATGACTCATACAGAAATTGGAAGCGTGTGCAGGGGGTCAGTTCACGCCATCCTAATGGCATGTTGGGCCTCTTGATTAAGAAGGACTACCTTGGCCTTGTCACCCACGACAGGACCATAGCGTCGCGCTGGCACTGGTGGGACTTCTTCAACGTCAAGGACGCAAACGATATCCCCATTGCGACCATGATCAAGAGTGAGTTCTGGGTGAGTCTTCATCGCACCGCTTTATCAATACTACACATTCGTCGGACGTTCTTGAAATAATGAAATAATACATGATATCTGTATGCAGGAGTGGTTCACGTGCGAGCCAGGGAAAGAGGTCCAGGCATTGCAAGTGCAGAACAAGGTCTACATGGAGCGACTCAAGGACATGTACTACGAGGCGCACCTCAAGGTCCTCATCACCTACCACGCCGACGTGCTTCACCAGACGCTGCCAAAGATGGACACTAGGCAGATGATCCTCTACCCCGAGACCAACCTCCACAAGCAGATCTACCTCCAGGTAAGTAAGAAACATTAATTTTGATTCCTTCAATGAAAAATAAGTAGAAAACATTAATTCTGATTCATCTTCTGACATGTCAAATGCACGTTGTCATGCAGTTTCCTGCTGATTGGTGCAAAATGCACATGGACTGCTAGGAGGCCATTGTGGACAAGTGGAGAAAGCCGGAGTCGTACGAGCAGCGCAGAAAAAAATGAGGACACGGCCAGCACACCACCAAGGGAGCCGCCCCCTCGGAGGGTATATGGACGCATGGGTACGCTTCTGTTGATTTATTTATTTATTCATTCTCATTACGTGTAATCATCCTTGTGTTTTCCTCGCAGTTTGAATCGCATGGTGGGCACGTGATCAACGAGTTCCAGGGCTACGCCCTGTCTCACAAGGCCAAAGCAACAGACCCAGACAACGTCTATAACCCGGCGGAGGGGGCCAACGCGTACACCAACCCGAACGCCTACGAGAAGATGTTTCAATACACCGAGGCAGCTCGCCAGTGCCATGGTGACTCCTACGATCCTGCCACCTAGCCCCTGGATACAGACATCCTGATGAGGATAGGAGGAGGGAAGCAGCACGGCTGGTACTTTATTGCCCATAGTGCAATCAACCCGGCCACTGTTCTCACCCTTTGTGAGGTTCGTCGATCAGCCAGCACGACCTCCTCCGACGTCCCCATATGACCTTGGTAACTGAGCTCCACGCAGATGTTGGTGGTGGTTCAGGTAACTTTAGTTTTATTCGTCGTTCCTTAGTTTTACATATGTACCATTTCTTTTGTATTGTTTAATCATCACGGGTGTAATACTGCAGGAGGCCCATCGGCAGCAGCTAGCGGCCGAACGGGAGGCCCATCGGTAGCAGCTGGGGGCCGAACGGGAGGCCCATCGGTAGGAGGGGAGCACCAGATGGAGGTCCACAGGCAGCACTCGCAGCGTCAGATGATGGACTTTGCGGGCTACTTTCGGAACCATCAAATTCAAGGTGTTGTCTTGCCTCCGTTGCCGGCCTCGATGTTTGCTCCACCCCTTCCTCTTGGCCCTCTAGGGACTCCGGTGAATATATATGTTTATCTATTGTTTTGGCTTGTGCGGCTATCCCGTAGATACTAATGAGATCACTTCTCCTTTGTGCAGGCACAGTCGGCGGATTCGATCCCGACTCCTCCGGACGGCCCTTCTCCAGGCCATGGGTGCCCGGTTGGCCACGTTGTCCCTCAGCCACACTTCACGTGGCAAGGTGGCGTTCCTCCTGGGCCTACGCAGCACGGGTCCGCTGGGTGGGCAAGCGGCACTCCTCCGCCTACCCAACATGGGCACCACTGGTGGGAGTACCAGTACCAGTCGGCACTGCACCGGCACGACCTAGGATAATCCCCGTGGTCTTCGTGGTCTTCACACCATGATGGGGATATGGGCGGCAGGTCGCAGAACGAGTGAGGGCCTTTGTATGAATTTGTGAGACTTTGTTGGACTTTGTGATTGTTGGACAAGTTGGATTTGCGACTGCTACTAGATGTTGAACTTGTTGGATGCATTTGTTATGAATGGCATGTGATATATTTGTGGATTTATGTTATATATGTGAATTTGTATTATATATATGTGTGTGTGTGATTTGTCATGCTATAATATATATGGAAAAACTAAAAAAAGGAAAAAAATTTCTAGCTTTGCCGAGTGCCACGGCAGTCAGCAAAGCTGGGCACCGACTGCACTCAGCACCAGCTTTGCCGACTGCTGGCGCTGGCAGTCGGCAAAGGCAATTTCTAAAAAATATAAAAAATCTCTTTGTCGAGTGCCAGTTCTGGCACTCAGCAAAGAACTTTTGAAGAAAAAATAAAAAATCTTTGCTGACTACTATGTCAGCAGTCGGTAAAGAAGCCGCCAGACGACAGGGGGCCGCTTCCTTTGCCGACTTCGGGTTTGGTAGTCAGCAAAGTCTTTGGCGACTGCCCGCGATGTGGCAGTCGGCAAAGGTTGGTCGGCAAAGAATGTCTTTGCCGACTGCCACGTGGATAGCAGTCGGCAAAGACTTTGTCGACTGCATAAAGGCCTTTGCCGACTGCTTCTGGTAGTCGGCAAAGCCTATGGATCCGGTAGTATCAGTTATGAGGATTGACATCGGTCCAAACTACAAGGTGAAATAAGGATGAAAATAGGCATCGGGATTATTTATCCGTCAAGCCAATGCCCAGAAGTGAAGTAGGACAACCGTGTGGAAGCTGCAAGGGGTGGCAAATGTGATAAGTTGCATGGAGCCGGGAGTGTGCCGCCCAGCACAACACCCACCGCTGTAGAAGACAGGAAGGAGAAAATGGGTGACCTAGTTGTAGCAATACATAAAGAGATACTGTTGCAGCCAGAACTCGAATGCTTGGATCTAAAGTTTGAGGACCCATGGACAATAGGTGATATTAGTCCATCAAAATATAGATGTAACAAATTAATGGTCATTACTAGTGTGCCACTTGTGTTAAACCGAGAACAGGTGCTTCTCCATCAACGGAGGTATGAGTGATCTAAAATTGGTTAGTCCTGGGTTCGCTCTGACTTGCAATACCCAACATGTTGCATTTTTTAAACATGAATTCTATACTCCTGAGTACTAGCATGTTAGTTTGTTGCGTTGGCCTACAATCATTCTATACTATAACGGAAGCAAATGTTCTCTTTTCACTGCAGCAGGTATGGATAGGCAATGTGTTGTCCTTGCTAAGCTGGCAACACATGAAAGTTTATAATAATGCATTATTACACTTGTACTGCATGACATGGGTATTCGCTACTCTCAGCTAGTTGTATTGTGAATAAAGAAATGAAGAATGGCTACCAGATTGGAGCTATAAAATCTAAAGAGTTCTTGTACCACGAAAATAAAAGAGTCAACATACACAAATGAATGAGTTTGTATTCTTATAGGCCTTACTGAATATTGAGCAATTGTTAGTCGTCAAGCATAAATTCAGGCTTGAGAGGCATTGGGACTATATGTACCTAATCTATCATTTGGCAGACCAGCGATTAGGATCGATCAACGTGTGGGATGGGACATTTGTCCCTCGTTTCCATGCAACATTTTTATTGGACAATTAATGTACATTTCTCTGTGCGATGTTCGAAACTGAAATTATTTTCGACATCCAAGCAACATTCTACATGCCAAATCTCAATGGAACAGATATAGCACATCTAAGATCACACATGTCTAAACTTTAATGTAACAAATTGCAGGCATACTAATTTGTCTTATTTATTGGACTATTGGCCATGCAAAAGTGATTTCACTAATTATATGAATTAGATTTTATTTTTTTATATATATGAACTAACATTAGAATTAGCTAGTATAATTAGCGTTGGAACACGATTTCAGCAGGTTTGGGATACGAAAAACAGATGTGACCAAGATAACTCTCCGTCAGTAAATCAATGAGGAAGTATAAAGTGGGCCCTAGGGCAAGTTACACACTATAACTATTACCGGACAACTATTCTAATTACACAGGGGGCACGACCTTTTATAGTGGCTCCCCAGCTCAAGACGAAAAGTACAAGCATGCCCACAATGGGAGTTTCGAAACCCTAGACACTGACCCTATTACATATGGGCATCCTAGGGGTAGGCTGGTCCACCATTTCCTAGCCACGGCCGCGGGCCGTGGCCCATCACTACCTGTGAGAGGCCCATTAAGCCTACTACTTGTTCACAAGCCCCCCAGCTTGGCCCGACGCGCCGTCCTAATGAAGGCAGTCTCGGGTTGCTACCTCCTCCGCACAGAGCCTCCAGGGGAGTCGAGGTTCCGTCGATCAGCCTCCGCTCGAGCGACGATCATCGCCACCGGACACTACAAGAAATATGGCTTTACGTGACGGTTTACTGGTGACATTTTAAAAAAACATCATGAAATTCAATTGTCTGTGACGTTCACTGGATAAGCATTCCAGCCCAAGACCCGTACCCAAAAATCCCATCGCCCCCATCTCTATTCCGTCCGACCGTTCCCTCCAATCCCGTTGCCCCCCCTCTCTCTCTCTCGTCTTCCCTTTCTTCTCCATCGCTGATGATGCCGCCCTCTCCTCCGCCGCGGATACCGAGCCTTCTTCTTCACCGGATCTTGACTTGGCAGATCCAGAGGCCACGGCACCCCATCCCCACGCCCCCCGACCTATGCTGCATCCCTTCCGGCGCGCTTAGGTTTTCGAGATGGCGGCGGCGGACGGCGGCGGCGGCCAGGACCGGCAAGCAGGCAGGCGAGCAGGCAAGGAGTGCTCAGGACCTGAGGCCGCCTCCGCCGCCCCGCCCGCGCCTGCCGCCACCAGCCCGCCCGCGGCCGCCTCGGCCATGAACCGGCTGCACGTGCACTATTGCCTTCGGGGCGTTTGCCTGCTGCACGCGTCTCCTCTAATCAGCCTCAGGTGTGCCATCCCCCTTCTTTCTCCCTCTCTAATTTCTCCTAAACTGTTATGGTTCTAGATCTAGGATTTGGACAATGATGGTTGCTGCTCTACAGCCTGGCTTCTCAATCGATACTTGGCAACAATGATGGCAGCTGCTCTACTACTACTTTTGGAATTCAGGAAGGAGGTACGGCGCTAATTTGCAGCAATCTAGATTACAGAAGATAGCCGATTTGATTTTTTATATGCTGTGTTACCAATTGATTTTTGAGAACCTGAGATGCACAAACGACCTTTTTTGTGTCAGATTAAGATTTATCACATCATCTACCTTTCAGACGTCATCATGCATATTGCAGTCAGTAGTAGTAGAAACTTAAACTCCAGATATTCGTTCTAGGAACTCAGTACTTAAGAGTTTCTAGCGTTCATGGGATGTGCTACTACTACTGACTGCAATATGCATGATGACGTCTGAAAGGTAGATGATGTTCTAGCGTTCATGGGATGTGCTTCACCCGGATTAGCATGGTACCATGCTAATCCGGGTGAAGCACATCCCATGAACGCTAGAAGCACATCCTTAGTCCTTCGTAAGTACTTTAGGATGTTCGTAACAAGCATTCGGTGAGGTTCACCCGGATTAGCATGGTACCTGCTCGCAACACTTAGAGCATATGAGACATCTAGGCGAGTACATATCATGGCATACATGATGGAACCAATGACCAAAGCGTATGGAACCTTACACATGCGGTTGCGCTCTTCATCTGATGAAGGACACTGCTTGTCACTAAAGCGCATGCCATGTGACATAGGTATGAACCCTTTCTTGGATTGTTCTATGTTGTACCATTTCAACACCTTGTCAATGTACGTGTCTTGGCTTAATCCTATTAGCCTTCTTGACCTATCTCTATAGATCATAATTCCCAAGATGTATGCTACTTCACCTAAATCCTTCATAGAAAAACTATTATTCAGCGAAGTCTTTATAGATTGCAACATAGGAATATCATTCCCAATCAATAGTATGTCATCCACATACAAGATCAGAAACACAATAGTGCTCCCACTTACCTTCTGGTAAACACAAGGTTCTTCATTCTGACGGAAGCCAAACCCTTTGACTATCTCATCGAAATGAATATTCCAACTCCGAGATGCTTGCTTTAACCCATAAATAGATTTCTTAAGCTTGCATATCTTTCCAACATTATTAGGATCAAAAAAACCTTTAGGTTGTATCATATACATGTCCTCTTCTAAAGACCCATTTAGAAAGGCTATTTTAACATCCATCTGCCATATCTCATAATCAAAATATGCAGCAATTGCTCGAATGATCCAAATAGATTTAAGCAACGCTACCGGCGAGAATGTCTCGTCGTAGTCAATTCCTTGAACTTGCCAAAAACCTTTTGAGACAAGTTAAGCTTTATAGATGTGAATGTTTTCGTCCATATCTTTCTTCTTCTTAAAGATCCATTTGCTCTCTATGGGTCTAACCCCATCAGGTGGGTCAACCAAGTTCCAAACTTGATTGTCTCCCATGGAATCTATCTCGGATCTCATGGCACTTTGCCATTTCTCAAAATCTGGATCCATCATAGCTTCCGCATAATCCGCAGGTTCATCATCGTATAACAATAACAATTCCCCACGCAATGCATGAAGTCTTGCTGATCTTCATGGTTGTTGCAGTGTCTCCACTGTCACGGGTGTCTCAACTTGCTCTGCTACATTAGCATCACTCGTAGAGTCAGTCCCTACTGGCTTATCTTAAACTTCTTCAAGATACACCTTTTGTCCATTCTTTTCTCTTTTGAGAAACTCTTTCTCTAAGAAAACATCATTTCGAGTAACAAACACTTTGCCCTCTGATCGGTTATAGACATAATACCCTAAAGTTTCCTTCGAATATCCCACGAAAAGGCACTTGACCGATTTGGGTGTTAGTTTATCTGATATAAGTCGTTTGACATAAACTTCACAACCCCAAATTTTTAGAAAAGAGAAACTGGGACTCTTACCAGTCCACATCTCATATGGTGTCTTAACTACGGACTTAGATGGTACCCTATTCAATGTGAAAGCAGCTGTTTCTAAAGCGTATCCCCAAAATAATAAAGGTAGGTCCGACTGGCTCATCATAGACTGAATCATGTCCAACAAGGTTCGATTACATCGCTCAGACACGCTGTTTCTCTAAGGCATTCCGGGTGGCGTAAGCTGTGGAACAATTCCACAACTCTTAAGATGATTGCTAAACTCATGACTTAGATATTCGCCTCCACGATCAGATCGCAAGGCCTTGATCTTCTTGCCTTGTTGATTCTCTACTTCATTCTGAAATTCTTTGAACTTTTCAAATATTTCAGACTTATGCTTTATTAGGTAGACATATCCATATCTACTAAAGACATCAGTAAAAGTTATGAAGTATTGAAATCCGCCTCTAGCTGTTGTGCTCATTGGTCCACATACATCAATATGTACAAGTTCCAACAAGTCAGATGCCCTCTCAGGAAATCCTTTGAATGGCGCCTTGTTCACCTTGCCTAGCATGCAAGCCTCACATGTCTCGTGTGATTCAAAATCAAAAGAAGTTAGAAGACCATCATTATGGAGCCTCTTCATGCAATTCTCACTTATATGACCCAAACGACAATGCCACATATAGGTAGGACTTAGCTCATTAAGCCGAGGCCGTTTAGCACTAACATTATAGACAGGTGCAACATCAAAATTTAAAATAACTAACCCATTCACAATGGATGCAAAAGCCACAAACATGTCATTCTTGGAGATCACACAACCATTGTCTTTACTCGCAAAAGAATAACCATCCTTCATCAAACATGAAGGTGATACAATGTTTTGACTTAAGCTAGGAACAAAATAACAATTATTCAATTCCATGATAAATCCTGATGGCAGGTGAAGTTGCATCGTCCCGATGTTCAACACAGCAACTCTTGCATTATTGCCCACGTGGAAGTCAACCTCTCGCTTTTCCATGCTTCTACTTCTTATCATTCCCTGCATCGTATTGCAAATATGAGCAACCGATCAGGTATCAAATACCCAGGAATTGATATAGGAGTTAGCGAGAAAAATGTTCGTAATATGAACAAGAAGGGTACAAGTAGCAGTAATACCTTTACCGCCGCCATCCTTCTCTAAGGATGGCAAGTACTCCTTGCAATTCCTTTTCCAGTGACCTTTCTCCTTACAATAAAAGCAATCAGAATTTGCAGATGGTCCAGCCTTAGTAGCAGATGGGTTCGGCTTAGCTTCTTTAGCCTTGCCCTTCTTCTTGCCTTTCCTCTTGAACCGAGGTCTGTTTTGGACCGCCAACACTTGGCTACTGCCGGCACCTTTCTTGATGTCAGCTTCTGCTGTTTTTAATATACCACACAGTTCAATCAAGCCTCTCTCCGTCCCATGCATATGGTAGTTCGAGATGAAGTTTCCATAGCTGGGCGTAAGAGAAGAGGATAAAATTAGTAGCCAACTCTTGGCTGATTGGGAAGCCTAGCTTCTCCAACCTTTGAGTGTAACCAACCATCTTGATTACGTGTGGTCCTACTACTGCACCCGATGCAAGCTTGGTTTCCTCAAGCGCCTTAGAGACATTGAACCTTCTAGTCATGGCCTACATGTGGAACATCTCCTCAAGCACCACGATCATATCGTTCACTGAGGGATTGTTATCAAAATGCATCTGCAGATCAAATTCCATGGAAGCAAGCATAAGGCAACTCACTTCAAGATCAGCATCGCAAGCTTTCCTGTAAGCGGTTCTTTCAGTAGCAGGTGCATTTTCTTTAGGCTCATCTGGTAATGGGGTGTCTAGAATATCTTCATTTTTCTCAGCCTGAGAACAATTCTCAGGTTGCGGACCCAATCCGCGTAATTTGTTCCATTCAGCTTATCTTAAGAATTGTACGCAAAGAAAATGGTTGATTGCGAGCGGCCATCTACAACAAAAGTAATGAAAAATACTAAGACAATGTATCCATCAAGGAGTAAATTATATCAAATAGAATATACTCCCACTAAAATCAATATCCCTCAATTGATATTTAGTGATTCAATACCCACAACTAACATCCCTACTAGTGAGCTTTAGCATCACCGCTGGTTGGTATGGTAGATCGGTAAGCAACACCTTGCTAATCATATCTCATATGACTCTTGTTGTTGGGCTAGCATCCCTATGCCAAGCACTCAACCTTACCATGCTTCAAGATCCCTAAGCGTTAGGATGACCTTGTTCAAGTAACCAAACCTTCTTGTAGTAAGTATCCTATACGAACCTGCCTAGTCGAGGAAAACCAGTGGCACCCTAATTTTATAGACCCACCACCGATCGTAGAAGACTTAGGATAGTGCAAGGTTTGGAAAAGCATTCGACTTAAACATTGCTGAGGGATCATTCTACTTCACTACCGCACTCATGTAGATAAAAACATAATAGCATGTGAAAGTAGAACATAGTAATGAGAATCACATTCACACATAGTGACATGGTATGGACTTTTAATGAATGGTGATCTCCATCTCCATCATCTTGCCCATCATGGTGATCTCCATCTCCATGATCCATGTGTGCCATCCTACTTGTGATAAGTCCTCCAAGAACTATCTTGCCGCAAGCTATACTAATTACATAGTCGCAAGATCACAAGATGGCGCGCAGGCCAATACATCAAATGGCAACACATATGGCTCCAGCCGTGTTGCTTACATGACACGCAGGCCATGAAAAATTACATACATACACATGGGCCATACCAATCATATCATACCCTGCAAAAACATGTTAGGTGTAGAACAATTCTATGCGCTACGACAGGTAGCAACGGTGGTCCCTCTATGCTCAACATGTATGAAATCATTATGAAATCTCATCAGATTGATCTCATCAACCTGAATCCAAACCATTCGGAGTCCCTCCATTTTTACTAGATCAACCCCATTGATCTATGCTCAACATGTATGGTCTTATGTGTATCACTTAACTTAGGTGGCGGATTAAACCGACCGGTATGAGTACATCGTTGCACAGCCACGCAACAAGAGCATGAAAACAGATTGAGTTTCCATCTACCACCCCGTTTCACAAATAGATCTAATCAACATGTGCAACCAAACCTAGTAGATCGCATCTACTATTCTTGCATATCAACTATATGCCCAAAACCGAACCTATAACGAGGTAGTAACGGCTCTGATACCACTCGCGTGGTTCATCCCAGTGCTCCAGGTGCAGCACCTCCGAGGAATCCCACACGTGCAGGGAAGAAGCGATGCACCTCCGAACTGCTAGGTCCGTGAGGAGCAGAAGGCGCGAGTGTGGGGAGGGCAACGGCGGCTGTTCAAGGCGTGTAACCTCCTGGCCGTGCCCCTTCCCCTTGCTTATATAGGCGTCCCCAATGAGCTCATGAGTTGGAGGCCCATTAGTAACCCTAAGCCTTGTCTAATTCGGGTCCAACCCGAATTAGGCTTCCATCCCCTTAAGCGTGCAACCCTATGGGTTCATGCACACATTGACATGGGCCGAGTACTCCTACTTGCCCAATAGTTGACAGTGGCCTCTAGCAAGGTGTGACAGCTCCTATGTGCACGCAAAGATCATATCAGACGAACCACTTCGACCGCATACAAGTTATTCCCTTTGCCACTCGATATATGGTTCAACTCGTGGGTTAGCACTTAACCCAAGCACAGCCATGCATTTGTTGATCCAATTACTTGAGTGATCCAGTGATATCTGTCTCGCATAGAGACGAGCAAATTCTAGCTTAATTATCTATGTCTCATAGCATGCTTCCCGACCACCCGAAGACCACCTTTATAACTACCCAGTTACGGAGCAACGTTTGATAGTCCCTAAGTAGGCCGTTTCACATCTTGAGTACATACCATAATCTTAGGTCTAAGGACATAATGTACATGATGTGAATAGATACTTTCTCATGTCAGGTCAGTCCAGCCTACATGTCTCACATGTGCCCACATTATTAGTTTGACATCTCCATGTCCATGACTTGTGAAACATAGCCATCAACTAATACATGTGCTGGTCTAATATTCAAGTGTGTTCTCACAAGAATGCCGACCAGGGACAACTTTAGAATAATCATTCAAGTAATTGAGTTATACAAACAATTCACATAATCGCCAATCAATACAAGTTGTCTATAATGGATATTCAATGAACACTTTATTAATCATGGATACAATCGGAATATCATCATCTACATGATTTGCTCTAGGGTATATTCCCAACAGATCTTCTCCAAGCTCCCTGCAGATGACAAGAAGATCGAGGATGCCATCGATGGAGCCATCAGCTGGCTGGACAGCAACCAGCATGCTGAAGCCGACGAGTTCAAGGACAATATGAAGGAGTTGGAGGGCATTTCGGTTGAAATAATGTGAGGACAAGATGAAGGAGTTTTATGCATAGTTCTCAAGCATGTTCTTGGCATCCACCTTCTTCTTCACCTCCTCGTCCTTTGCCTAGCCCCACGGCTCCAGCCTACATCCCACAGTGGATGCCGCCGCCGCTCATTCTTGGGTTTGCGACGTACATCTGCATGGCCCTACCGCTGTCAGAGATCCTATCTTGGCAGCCCGTGGCTCTGCCGCTACCTCTGCCTTTCTGGAGTGTCCCACAGGCCCCCTGCATGGTCCCGGGGATGCAAGGAACGGCGTTCCAAGGCAACATGGTGGTGGGAGTAGTATTCTTGATGGAAGGCGCGCAAAGAAACTGTCCTGTTAGCCGAAAGGTGGAGGGGCAAGAGTGGAATCGGCGTGGTGGTGGGGGTAGTATTCTTGATGGAAGGTGCGCAAAGAAATTATCCTGGTAGCCGAACCATGAACTCTATCTATCTAATTATCCTCTGGCTGATTTATCCTTGCTGTTTCACATCGCCTCGGAAAATATAAAAGGTGCTAGCTAGCTAGAGCAATGTATCTAACAACACCAAGATAATGGTCGTTAGGTAATCATAGTTTCCTTGCTCAATGCTTCTGTTGGACTCGTAAGCTAAAAACTAAATTGCAACTTAAATATTAGTTTTAATCGTAAACAAGCAATTGGATTGATCGATACAACAAACAAGCAAACATACCTCGGTAATGGAATACAAGGACACACTTGGACTCAGTGTCCTGTTGGAATTCGTACCCAAGTCCATCGTGATTTCATACAGAAGTCCATCATGAAGACGATTACTGGACTTGTGGTTGGGGAAGACAAAATAAGTTGTTTGGGTCCTATTGATTTCCTATCGAAGTTCATCACGAAGATGATAGTGGTTGGGCTTAACTCTATCAAAGCAGAGTCTCCCATGGAGAACTGCAACCATTTTTGAAAATTATATGCAAATTTTGTAGTCACTAAAACAAATTAGTTAAGAGGGGAAATGATCACCGATTACATCTTATCCTCCTTGGTGGTGTTCCTCATGTCAAAGTTAGAAATCGGTATAAAAATGTTGAATTTAGAAATTAGTCCACACCTCAAAACTCTAATGCTACTTGTTATTATATTTTGGTCTTGTTCTTGCTAGACTTTCTCGGACTACAGTCACAACGGGTAAAAGGTAGGGTAAACAGGGTGAAATAGAGATAGGGTAAAGGGATGGCAATGTATTTGGTGAGCAAGCTGAACTAGATAGACTCACAAAGTGTTCTGCAGGCAATCAAAGAGGACAGGCAAATCTATCTATCTCTCATTCTATCGGCTCCAACCTTGTTGCCGTCCACATATTCTTCATCATCCCATACACGGTAGGATCCATACCTGTCACGCATCCACGTCAATAACCCCTATTTAGTAGTCGAAACCAGGTAATGGGAGATTGGCAGTCCCCGCCTTCCTGGGCGTGCTCTAGTAATACATACCTTTCGCACTAGCACTGCTAGTAGCACGAGTCGGCGGTGGCAGCGGTGATCTCTTGTGAACCAGTGATCATTGCAGCAGCAAGATTTCACATGGAAAGATACGTATTGATATCGATCGCCTCGCCGTGAACACAGAGCAACTACTTTGCTACAATCCGTTCTTCTTTCATGAGCACCAGCTCAACATTAGAGGTCTTGGATGGCTCGCCCCACTTGACGGCGCATGGCCACAGCGTCAGTGACTTGAGGAAGAAGAAGGCCATCTTCCAATCATTAATATGTGGCATCCCCTTGAAGAGCATGTCGGCGGTGTCCCTGCCACAGGATCGCTGGTGAACCCATGATCATTGCAGCAACAAAACTGAGTATCAAATGTTCTTTACAAATCCTATCTAGCTAATATAAGGGGGTGTTTGGATGGAGGGGAAATTTTTTCCCACGTCACATCAAATGTTCTGGCCTTAATTTAAAGTATTAAATAAATACTGTTTATAAAACTAATTTTTCAGCCGAAGGCAATTTCACAAGACGAATCTATTAAGTCTATTTAGGACATAATTTGACAATGTGATGCTACAGTAAACATGCGCTAGTGATGGATTAATTATATTTAAAATGTTCATCTCATGATTTACCATCGGACCCCCTAAACCCTAAACCCTAAACCCCATACCCTAAACCCTAAACCCTGAACCCTAAACCCTAAACACGTTCACCTCCT
>CM041636.1:9604648-9617690 GCA_023333625.1 Bothriochloa decipiens | reverse complement strand
TCAATAACCCCTATTTAGTAGTAGAAACCAGGTAATGGGAGATTGGCAGTCCCCACCTTCCCGGGCGTGCTCAAGTAATACAAACCTTTTGCACTAGCACTGCTAGTAGCACGAGTCAGCGGCGACGGCGGTGATCACTGGTGAACCAAAGATCATTGCAGCAGCAAGATTGCTCTTAGAAAGATACGTATTGATATCGATCGCCTCGCCGTGAACACGGAGCAACTTCTTTGCTACAATCCGTTCTTCTTTCATGAGCACAAGCTCAACATTGGAGGTCTTGGATGGCTCGCCCCACTTGACGGTGCACGGCCACAGCGTCAGTGACTTGAGGAAGAAGAAGGCCGTCTTCCAATCATTAATATGTGGCATCCCCTTGAAGAGCATGCTGGCGGTGTCCTTGCCACGGGATCGCTGGTGAACTGGTGATCATTGCAACAACAAAATCGAGTATCAAATGTTCTTTACAAATCCTATCTAGCTAATATAAGGGGGTGTTTGGATGGTGGGGAATTTTTTCCCACGTCACATCGAATGTTCCGGCCTTAATTTAAAGTCTTAAATAAATACTGCTTATAAAACTAATTTGTCAGCCGGAGGCAATTTCACAAGACGAATCTATTAAGTCTATTAAGGACATAATTTGACAATGTGATGCTACATTAAACATGCGCTAATCATGGATTAATTATATTTAAAACATTCGTCTCATGATTTACCGTCAGACCCTGTGATTAGTTTTTTAATTAATTTGTATTTAATACTTCAAATTAGGGGCGGCGACGGGGCAAAACTTTTGCAACTCAATCCAAACGCCCCCTAAATCTAGATGGTCCCTAATCTTTTTATGCGTTTCAATAGATTCATCAAACGTACGAGTAGCCTCTGCACGAAAGGACCACGTCATGCAAAAAAAAAGAAAAGCCACCGGTAGTTAAGTTTGGGCCCACTATATGGGATTTGTCAAGTCTAATTTGGCAAACCATTGGAGAAAGGCTATAATTCAACTTGGCAAAAAATTTAGAGACTTGGCAAAACCCAATTTTTACCAAATAATTTTTTCCATACACCCTAAACCCTAAACACTTTTATACGTTTTGAGTGTTTATTAGTAAATTTATATACCTGTATATGTTATTGTGAAAATAGTTAAAGGGCCCTTATTAATTATAGTCTATGGCCCTCGAAATGTAAGGACCGGGTGGCTCTCTCGGTCGGTTCTGCGAGCTGTAGCAAGGGGCGAAAGCAAGGGGGCGATGGACATCAACTCATCTGGAGTCCCGGTGACAAGCTCTCCCTTCGGTTTGCCTCCTTCCTTCCTACATTTTTTTGCTAGAACATCTCCAATGACCATAGACCGTAAGACCCGTAACCCTAGATCGCGTGACCTTGTCTGCACTTGCGGAGCTACGGCTTGGCCAACATGGTCCAGTTTTAGTAGTGGCCTGCACACTGGAATGCTAACATATGAACAAAAATTGCAGGTTAGCAGCGCATACAGCGCCACTGTCACCTAGGTACAGTGGCGCTGTATGCATATACTACTTTGTGGTTTGCTTTGTGCCTTTGCAATTCCAACACTTTAACTATTGACTGCACACTGCTTTGTGCTTTGCTTTGTGCCTTTGCAATTCCAACACTTTAACTATTGATTGCACACTGCTTTGTGCTTTGTGATTTACAATATAAATTATATCGTATACATATACTGCTCTTGATAGATAAATTATACCTGGCTGCAGGCTGCTACAGAGCCCTTTCTTGTCTTGTTGGCTACTGCTGCTGCAGAGCATTAGCTTGAATGAGGAGAGGTGATGACTGATGACTGACCTGAGGAGGAGGAGCTCATCTTGGTCATGCACTCCTCCCTTGGCCCTTTCACCTGTGCACCCGCTGGATTTGTTGGCCTACGCGCCTCGAGCAGCAGCTGCAAGGAAGAGAGGCAGAGTAGCTAGAATGGAGGAAGGAGCAGTTGGGAACCAGAAGGGAGTAGAGGAGAGGGAGCTGCAAACTTCAGCAATGGAGGTGGGGCTGCTGCTGGGCGGGAGAGCTAGGAAGTGAGAAGAGTGAGTTCTGCTACCAGAGAATGAGTGAGAGGCTGAGGGAGTGCGGGGTAGGAATGGGCTTGAATATTAAGCCTATGGCTAAGGATTAATTACTTTATTCCAGCAACAAGGCCTAGGCCCTCCTTTATTTTTTTGATCCCAAGCTGCTAAATTACCTCTACAGGACCATGAGCACTACCAACCCTGGCTCTCCTGTGGCGCGTAGGACCATGCGGGAGCAAGTAGCTAGCTTGATGTGGCGGCACCATACCCTGTTGCTGGCAATGCTCTCCCGTGGCCCTCTCTTCGAGCATGACTTCCACGCCATCTACACCGGCGTCTTCGACGAGAACCTGGTGTGGCCCTATCTTCTCTTTACGTAAAACACTCCTGTGCCATGCCTTTGCCTTCTTTCCAGAGCACACCTTCTGCTAGCCTCTCTTCCAAGTGTGGGGGAGCAGCCAGAGTAGGGCACCTCTGCCCTGGTGGCAGCAGCATCACACCATGCTACAGGCATTGCTCTCTCATGGCTAGCTTTCACACTCACAAATTATTAATGTGGTGGTACTAGCACATTTGTTCGGAATGCAATTTACATCTACATTCTTTTTGAGAATACAAACATTGTTGTTTACTTCCTTGTTGGACCTAAGTCGACATTTCTTATTTAACTTGCAGTTTTCTCTAATTCATTTTGCCAAATGTCTAGTCTCGAATCACTTATTTCATATCATGGCTTGCAGCCACTTGTCAACAGCTGTTCAAGGATACACTTCTAGAGATCAACAAGGAGCTTGCATTTTTGCACCTTGAGTTGCGAGCATGCATAAACCGGTATGATGGAACGGTGTACTACGGAGTGGCTAATAACATTGCTGATGAAGCATCAGAGTTTGGAACAAAGTATTCTATGGCCCGGATTGCATTCTTCAAGGGATTGGTATGTGGTAGCTTGCTTTGTATAGCTCAATTTGACATTACATATGCTGCATTGACTTTTGCATGTATTGATGTAACTAATGATTCCTATGGCAGTTAGAAGAAGTTATTTAGCAAGCTAGAAATGATGGGAGAATAACCAGTATTGACGCTCTCAATGTCCAGCTAGAGAACTTCTATTGAGCCAGAAAGAGAAAACTCTAGATGAACTACTATGGGATCGTTGGTTGTTGTACACTCCCACAGGCAAGATTGGTCTGGGCCCTAGATCATTTCTTGATCTCCAAAGCTGGTTCTATGGTAAGGGCATTCCATCATGCATGGTCTGTAATGAAGCTTGTATAAAGGTACTGATACGTGATGATTCTATGATTTTCAGTTGCCTTGCTCATGATCTAAATTTGCCGTATAACCTGCGAAAGTTGATCTTATGTTCTGCTGTTGTTTATGTTTTGCTACAACATGCATCTCATGGCAAAAGTTAATCACCTAATTCTAGTTGAAACTGTTACCCTTGTTGATGTTAAAAGAGCTTTTTGCTAGTTTCTCTGCATATGCAGGCTTCAAGAGCTTGTCTGGTTGCGGTACGGAATGGCCCTGTGAAGATGATGAAGCTGATGGCAATGATGATATGAATGAGCCTGGTGAGGATCAAGTCCCATTGGCTGAGCCTGGTGAGGATCAAGTCCCGTCGGCTAATCATTCATCGAGGAAGAGGCGCAAGCAATCGAGGAATCGGCGCAATGATGATGATGTGAATGAGCCTGGTGAGGATCAAGCCCCATCAGCGAACATCGAGACCTGTAAGATGAATTCATATATCCATCGAGACCTATAGGAAATTGGGGAGGGGTAGGTTGAACAACTAACAGGGGTAGTCATATATCCATGCGTCATGTATCTATCCACTGTTGGCTTTTAGAATTTAATCTGTATTTGCTAGTCTTATTGTAATAGGAGTCTTAGTGTAACAGGCCACTTGACATCTGATAAACATACTACTTTTGACCCTGAGGACATGTGTTTCCTCGATTCTAAACTGTATTGACCCATCCTGTATTAACTCATCAAGATGAGAAGCCAATTGCAAGATGGCGGTGTTTGTTGGAGCACATACAAGAATTCTGGGATGGGGCATCAAATTCAGGAGCCCATGTTGAATTACTAAAACTGTTTTAGTTTTACATGTGCCAAGTGGGCCCCTAATTAGCTGTGCAGAAGACCTATGAGGACATCGACATGCTAAAATGTAACTACTCACTACATGAGCCTGCGAGCTATTTAGTCCAAAACAAGCACGAGCAGCCTCACAGTCAAATCCTGGGCATTATCCACATTTCGCATCAGCCTGCAGCATAAACTCCACTTTAGTGAAGAATAAAAGAATGCAAAAAGAGAGAGAGGCTGGTACTTACACCAATATTATTTTTACTCAATATGAGATTGATTAATTTAGAACTGCATTTGAAGCCATTCGTCATGACATTCCAACAACATTCATAAGTACTCAGATTTTCCAAGTACATAACCTGATATAAGCCTTCCTGACTAGGATTTCCACCATGTGGCAACTTTGAAACAGAGACAGTCATCCACCCTCTCTTAGAGTTATCACTCCGCTCATACCACAGAGCAGTATTCTTGACCACTACGATGGTGCATAAGCCGTCATCCTTGAGAATTTGGTCTCTAGATTTTGACTCCCTTGATGAAAGTAACATGATATCGCCTTTATTTGGACAGTCCTTACCCTTTGCCACATGGAGCTTGATTCTCCTATTCTCACTAACCTCCACATCCATGCGACTAACCTCCACATCCATGCCACTGGAGATGTCATCCATGGCTGAGCAGATGTAATGCCAAATCTCCAATAGAATTAAGTTATGGAATGCTTTTGAGTAGTTGACTCCTGTTTTGAATCCCGTGGGGATCGTCTCCACCTATAAGAACATAGCAATATTTATAATCAGTCATCAATAAGGTAGAAAATAGGAATCTTGCCTGCTGGAAGAGCCTCATTACCATAAAAGGGGGTCGCTTCTGGATCAAGATATCGTGAACTGACCATGATAGCACTTCTTCTGCGAGATACTCTTTGTGTTTATGCAGCATTTTGCTGGCGAGCAAGGCCATCCGCTACAAACTGGGCCCTGTGCAAGGTGGCTAGTGCGGTGGAGCTACGACAACGTGGGGCAACAAAGCAGAGGTGGCCGGTGCTGTAGAGGTTGCAGATTACCGGCGCGGTGGAAGCTACGGCAATGGGGGACTGCAAGGCGAAAGAATGGCGGTGGTGGCGGCGTTATGGATGGCACAGAGCTGGTACATTTTGGCTGGCACAGAGCTGGTCCGTTTTGGCTGGTGGGGAGCTGGTCTGTTTTATCAACAAGGTTAAGGGTCCCTTATCCTGTACTTGACCAGATCCAAGGTTAAGGGACCCAATTCCCTAAACCGGAGACAATGTCTTAACCAGCTTCAATTCCCTTTTAACCCACTTCAATCCCTTAACAGGATTTAGTAGCCTTAACCTGCTTCAATCCCTTCACTGGATTCAATAGCCTTAACCGAAGATAATGCCCTTAACCGGCTTCACTGTCTTAACTGAAGACAATGCCTTAACCGTATTCAATAGCCTTAACCGGAGACAATGCCCTTAATCGGCTTCAATGCCTTAACCTGATACAATGCCTTAATTGGCTTCAATTCCCTTAACCAGAGACAATGCCTTAACTGGCTTTAATCCCTTAACCCGCTTTAATCCTTTAACCGGAATCAATAACCTTAACCGGCTTCAATGTCTTAACCAGATACAATGCCCTTAACCGTCTTCAATAGCCTTAACTAGCTTCAATTCCCTTAACCGGAGGTAATGCCCTTAACAGGCCTCAATGCCTTAACCGTATACAATGCCCTTAATAGAAAACTACAACAACCCCTAGGAGGGAAGGGTGCCCCTTGGGTATGGTAGGGAGTGAGTGTTTCCTAACTTAGACCTCGACTAAACCACTACGAAACCACGTGTTTTGACATGACCATGAGTCTGACGCCAAAATTTCATCTTTCTACCTATGATGCAAAACAAAATGAGCTGAGGCAATGTTAGGGTAGAAAACAGGACTCAGATGCCTAGAATGGATGTTTGACTCTGAAACACCAAGATGAAAGTTTTGTTTGTTTACTTCAACTGAATATAATTTGCTAATGAGAAGTTTTGTCTTGCATTGTAGTTGACATACGAGGGCGACACAATGCCCTTAACCAGCTTCAATGCCTTAACCGAAATACAATGCCTGAAGCTTTTGTCAGATAAAGTTGATAAATTATCACAAATTCAGGTTCTATGCAGCCAAAGAGAAAGAGATGCCCAACTCCCATAGACATGACGACTTCAATTTAGTATTTGTCTTACCATGATTTCAAGCGTGATGAACGGCACTGAGCGATGGAGCTGTTCTATTAGGGTTTGTAGCTCTTGATGACCATACTGAACAGATGGATTACCTTGAATATTGTGCGGTAAGCAGTAATGGGTTGTTTGTAAAATACAGTATGAACATTGCATTTCCCATGATATGAACGTTGCATTTCTCATTTTTGTAGGATCGAATTATGCCCAAACCCAAACAGCAGGAGACGCATTCCTAGTCTATTGGTGGGAGCATCAATGTCTGAACACTCCTCAGGCTATGTCTTGTGTGATGTCTTGGCATGCAGCAGCAGCAGACTTGATGCCTTAAACTTTTTAATTTATGATCTTGAGCTATCAGTAATGTGTCGTGTACTGGTGTGCATTGTGCAGTTGCACTTGGATGTTGCATTGCATTTGTGCAAGGCTAAGTAGTATCAGTTATCAATGTGTCATTTGTGAACTGTCAATGTGTCGTTTGTGATGACCTGTGAGCTATGGTTGAAAACTTGAACTTATTAGTTATCAACTATTATCTATTTCTATGAAAAAACCTGTCAAGTTTTTTTGAGTGAATGACCTCTCGATTCTTTGAGAGCCCATTTCTTGTCTGCATCATAATCTTCAGTAACATACCATGATCAAGGTGGGACGTGACCTCCCATTTCTCTTCAAGGTTAGCCTCCCCGTCGTTAATTGATGCTTGATTCGTTAATTGATGCTTGATTCTATAAGACAGATTCGTATTTTCAAACCTAGGATTCATTTTTTCAATCTTAGTTGTGTATTTGAAAACATGAATCCATGTGTATAAAACATGAATCCTGATCTCCATAAGACAGATTCGTCTTTTCAAACCTAGGATTTGTCTTTTGAAACCTAGGATTTTATTTTGATCAAATTTAGTCTGATGTCATTGCTTTTTCTCCTAAGGTGATACTACATGTTTTGGTTGGAGTTGTAATGTTGATTCTACTATCGGCGGTCTACTTAGACCTAATGTCTATTTCAGAAGCAAAACTTAATTTTTTCTGACATCTATTATAGGTAGGAAACGCCATTTTTCAAAACCAACTTCCATTTTAGCATTATGACTTCATCTAGAGTACACAAGTACCAGAGTAAGCAATATATACAGATGGAAAATTAACAATATTCTATTTTAGATAGTAGCAACACCAGAGTACCAAAGTAAGCAATATATACATTACAGCAGCAGCACACCTAGGCAAAGTTTACTACAGACATACATTAGTTCTACCAACTATGCCAACATCAACAGCAAGATGCACCTAACGGCTCAGCATAAGTTGCCTAATGCCTCCTCCCCATTAAGCCCCATTAGAAACCACCCAGTCAAGGTTGCCAAAAGCAGCAGGCCCAAAGAACACATTCCCAACAACTCTTACCCTTTTAGCTTCTACAGATCACCAGACCCTAACCCTTTCAGCTTTTGTAGATCACCCTTCATCAGATCCATTGCAGACGCCATTGATGAATTGGTTTGCTCATTCTGAACCATGGCTGCCATCAGGTCATATAGCTCTTGCTTCATGAACTCCTCCAGGTTATGCAGCTTTTGCTTTGTGCACTCCAGCTCTTGCTTCGTGCGCACCAGCTCTTTCTTCATATTTTTGATGGTGGAGGATTGAGACTCTAAGCCTTGGCTATGATCATCAAGTGTAGTCAGTAGGAAATGATTGAATTGGTTGGCATTAGTGGCATGCCGCCTCCTTATTAACATAACAGCATATCTTGCTTGCCAGCGGAAAAAGTCACATCCCTGCAAAAAATAAAGCCTTCAGCCTTCTAATTACCTAGACCATATAACTTATGAATTGAGATAAAATGGAGCAAGTTACCACATTGCACCGGTAGAATTTCCTACACTTGCTTCCTGGTTGTCCGGAGGTAAGCTCACTCAATATCTTGTTGCACATGTCGCAAGGGATCAGAGGAAGTTCTGGACACGCAGAAGACTGAGAGTGCAAGGACGACGATGATGACGATGCCATCTCAAATAACCTGACAACAAACAGGACCAGAGGTCAGATCAACAATCATCTTGAGTAGTATAGCTTAGTGGTAATCTAAATTTCTGATTATTGTACAGAAAATGTCATATAGCAGTGCCATGTACATCTCAGAAGTCTCATTTCTCACCCTACGTATACTGATTATAGAACAACCACTCCTCCTACCTCTCTGCTCTATGCCAATTGCCAACATGTTGGAGTCTGCTGCCAACATATCATGTTGAACCTCTTGGTTGATGGATGAACATGGATATTTTGTTGTTTAGGAAGCTTAATTACCTGTGTTATATGTGTCCTATGTTTACTGACTATTTTGTCTAGTGATTTGGTTATTTTCTGTAACTAACAACTTAGCTCACAAGTTGATCCTGCTGTTTCTCAACTCAGCTCAGCTCGGATTCAAGTTTTGGAACTTAGGGTTCATGTTTTGTTCACAGAAGTTTCTATGATTCACCATTGGTCATGCAGGGCAGTAGTTCCTCATATAAGCAAATAGATTGGTTGGTGCAAAGCTTTAATTTATCTAATCATATAAACCAACCAAAGCGTGATCTACAGACTGGTTTTTCCTAGATATTTGGATAGTCTGCATTATAACTGAACTTGACAAATTGCATCAGACCTCCCTGCTCTGCAACAACACAAAAACTGTTCTCATGTGCATCCAAAGCAACTATAGGAAGGACGAGCAGACCTATCGAAGGGGCTCGATCTAGGGTACAAAAGCACTACTTCGAATTGAAAGAACGGTATTGCCTTGCTACTTCCACAAATAGGAGTTCAGCTCGAATGAGGGAGTGGAGCAGCGAATCGAAGGGAGTGGAGCAGAGAATCGAATACCTTGTCTTCCTTGTTGGCCGGAGAATGGAGAGCGGAACAATCTTGCTGCTGAGCCACCGTTGGTCAAGGTCGTCTTCCCTAGCCGCTGCCTAGACCTGACCACCGACGCGCTGGTCTCCTGATGGAGGGGATGGCTGCGACGGCGAGGAGGAATAGCTCAACGCGATCGTCGGGGAGCGAGGCGACGGAGGGAAGAGGAAACACGGCCAGACAGACAAGGTTTAGGGAGCAGCAGGTGGAGTGGCTAATTTCAAAATTTTTTGAAATTTTATGGACGATGACTAGAAAAAGTGCCCTGAGAACCGCATTTGATGAACGATCCAAGTTATAGTTTATCTACTTTAAAAAAACTCTTTAGCTGTGATGATATGTTTCTGTAAATTTGGTGATGTGTTTTCTGTTAATGCATTAAAATAGGCAAGCACCATGGCAGGAGCAGTCATGCAGCAGTTTGGCATGCAGTTTGGCATGCACCAGGTTGCTGTAGTTATCCAGGTGTCAATGAGGATCTTAAAACCCCTCCCTATGAGTCTTTGCTGACATGCATCAGGTTTATCAGTGGCTAGAGATCATCTAGGTTAGCAAATAGTATAGTCTGTTGGCACTGCATGCAGTTTAATTTCAAGTTGTTTGTTGCTGGTGATGTGTCGAACTCGGTCATTTGCTTTCCCTACTGTCAAATTTTCTTGATGTGTCCTACTTTTGAATTTTTGCTGATGCTCTAAAAAAGGATAGGGACTGAGTTTTGCTGTTACTATTGACTCAACCAACAATGGCAATCTTGCTGCTACTACTCCTTGCGCGGCACACAAGATAAAGACCTGTTTCCCATGCTTGCTTGATGGATAACAGATAGAAGGACTAGCATTTTTTTGAGAGGGGTGGAAGAACTAGCAGAGCATCTCTCTTAATGCAACATCATCCAGAATGGGCCAACAGGGCTGGCCTAGGAAGGGGAGGTTTTTCGAAGCTAGGCCTAAAAGGCCATTTGTTTTCCTGTTTTGAGCTCAAATCCTACAAAAATAAGAGGTGGACATAAAAGGATGTAACACAGCACCACACAGTTCAAGTTCACCAGTTCACCACTTGACCACACAATAATAAAAGTTCAGATTCAAACTGCAGCATCAACTCATAATGACACAATACAAGTCTTTAAAAAGATAAAAAACAAAGGTTCTAGCAGGTAGCTCCGTAGCACACACGATAGTCCCAACAGCCCTTCAACATCACAGATTCAAGTGTTCATCTCCATCTCCATGACTCCATGAACCAGCAGTCCCAGCAGAACCTGAAGATGTATAACACAACAACTTAGAAACTACACACTGCATAGGTAATGTACATTATTTGAAATTAAGAACACATGAAGAGCTAAGACCCAAACACAACTATCAAAATAAAGAGAAAGCATCTAAAGAATCCATAATATTCTATCCAAAAAAAATCTATGATTATTTAGATATCCTTTTTGTATACTGCATTGAGGTGAAGATTGCTGCCCCTTTTTAAGAGCCACGGCGAATGAAGAAAGTATATCAAGGATTTCATCTTTCCTATGTAGTTTTGTGCATCAACAGACTATTAGAAATTAAATTTGCTATTCTGATCCACTAATTTCATCACCAGAGCACTAAAAAAGTTGCCAAAAACTAGGGCCATCAATATAGCGGCAGTCTGGTTTGTTCACATATGGCACAAATATGAGCAAGGTCTGCCTAATGTTGGCAGCAAACTGAAGGTATTAGGGAGTAGAGACATATGAAACATGTGCTGAGTTTGCTTATGTAACCATGTTTGATAGTTCGGCATGACCACAGTGCGCATACAGACAATGTGCCAAACACATGTTCAGCTCCAATTAACAATTATGATTGGTAGGTGTGCAATTTCATAGGTAAAGAATATTCAAACCTAATGTAGGACACTCATTCTCATTAAGGATTGGGCGATGCTATTTGTTGAGGTTCTTTCTAAGCAAATGCATTGAGATGCGTAGATCGACAGACAGAGTTGATACTCTTCTAATTGTACAAGTGACAAGAGGTTGCCTAAACTACCCCTTATACAGCATGCACTTGTATCAAGCAAATACCAGCAAACTAGCAAGAACCAAATAAATTACTAACAATAGAAAGGAACAAATGAAGACTGTATACCTATGCACTGAATCTTGGAGGTCTGATAATTTGGCCAAGAGAACACCTGACAAAAAGTATCAACAAAGTGATCAGAGGCAGTAGTGCAACCATGCAATTGGCCAAAAAAATAATGCTTGATTAAGGTTAAAATAAGAATGTTTAGCTCAACTAGGTGCCTACACTACTCAGCAAAATAGAAAACAAACTCAGAGGAGGAGCAGAGGAGGAGGAATAGGGATGTCTAGATTGGTTTGTCAGTCCGACACTCAGGTTAAGACAAACTTAACAAAAATGGGTTCACATAGAAATGGGTTCTAAAATCCCTAACCACAATCCAAATGCAGCACTAGCAGAGTTCACTTAGTTTTAAGGGGTGCAGAGTACCTGAGTTTTCTAGTATAGCCAGAACACACTAACCTTTTAAGCACCAACGCGTTTCTTGACCCACACCCATGGATTATCTGAACTAAAATCCAAGATACAAACGTCTATGTTTTTTGCTATCTAGAATCTGGGTTCTAACATTCCTAACCACAATCCAAATTTTTAAAATCCTTTAGAGAACCAAACAGGCCCTAAGTTAACTACAACTAAACTGGCACACGGTGGGTACTGCAGCAAGATGCGGCAGCGGAGGCGACTGCGCCGACGGGAGTAGCTGTTGCAAGGTACAACGGCGGCGGACTGGCGGCCCTTGCTCACCATCGCCCCCACCCATAGAGAAAGAGAAAAAACCTTGGGTCCTCCTCGACCGCTGCCAGGACCTAAACCACTGCCGCCGCCATCGCCTCTGGCCACAAAAGGAGAGAGTAGGGAGAGAGAGAAAAAAACCTTGCATTTCTTGGTCTAGCAACCGGAGTCCAATCTGCTTTTGCGAGCCCGCCTCGCTGTTTGCAGCTGAGTCGCCATGTATACAGGATTCGTAGGTGCATTAGTAGCCAGGATTCCTGCCAGGAGCAATTGTGATGTGACTACCTCGAGCAGCGCAATAGAGAAGAGTGGCAGAGAGGGCAGGCGGGTGGGTAAAAGGGAGTACCATTGCTGTGATGTAGTCTGTGCCACGGTGCGGTGGGTGGAAAAGACATTTGAGCCCTCCCCGCTCACCAGGTCATTGTCTCTGGTTAATGCTAGTGAATCCAGTTAAGGCCAGTGTATCCGGTTAAGGCCATTGAATCCGGCTAAGGCCATTGAAGGTTGGGTCGGGCCCGGTTAAAATTCAAGGTTGAGTAGAGGCGGCAGTTGAGGCGGCGGCGGCGGCGGCAGATTACTTGAGGTCAAACCCTACATGGGGATTGCTTCAAAAAAGGAGGCGGTAGCGGTAACGGAGGCACAGACTACGTGCAAGTACACTGTGGGGATGTCTTCGGCAGAGGAGGATGCCACTTCGACACAGGAGGAGGCCACTTCGACAGCTATGCATCATCACGGATAGAACCTGACTATTCATCAACACCCATTTTTTCCTCCTTTGTTGAACCAATTGGAATTGGTGCCAATATTCAGATTTGATCACAAGTTGATATCTTGACTGTTGTTAGGATTAACCCAAGGTTAGACCTCTGTTTGAATTTGTTCTCTCAAAGTTCTGTAGTACAATCAGAGGATCGAATCTCTGCTGACAATCCTTTTAGAGTC
>CM041636.1:9551025-9599702 GCA_023333625.1 Bothriochloa decipiens | reverse complement strand
AAAAAAAAATTACTCCAATGCATATTTAGGGTCCCACAACATGGGTCATTCTTGCTAGTTGGCTCTTAAATACAAAATTGAAGAGAGCGCAACCCATGCTCGAGTTATAAAACACAAAGCATGCCTGAAATAATAGCCGGCCAATGTTAAGCATTGACCGCTGCTCTGTGCAAGCTAAACTATATATAGTTAGAAACAATGGAGGAAATAGAATTAGGAGGAGTCAGGATTAGTCATCATTGTTGCCAGTGGCGCTTTGAACAAAGAGAAGAGCATGAACGTAGAGGCCAAGCTTTTATCACATCATGCAAGACAAAAGCATGCTCAAAGGTTTTGTTAGTGTCGAGGGTTGTATAGACTAGTCCGACACACCACCATCTACACCATGCCAAACACACCAATGATGCTGCCGGAATGTCATTGATGAATTCTTGTCAATTGTCACTGCTAATATGAGCTGGATGTCATCGTTGATCCTTCGTATATTTTTGTAACACCCTAAAATTTGCATGATTTTGAAATAGTCAAAATGATTTAATTTTTGCATTTCTAGTGGGCATTCAACCTAGGGGAAATAATAAATTTTATAAAAGTAAAATCAATCTTAGGTCAAGAAGCATGCCTGTGCATTCATGCTGGTGCATTATTCATTTTGTGATGTTTGATTTTGGTTGGATTTCAAAATCCTTTTAAAAATGCATTTGAAAAAGGGTTCAAATAAAAGAAAAGCAATTTCTTTCCCTCCCTTCACCCTTTCTCCTTTTCGGCCCGAACATCCCAAGCGGCCCGCGGACTACTGCCGTTACCCACGCTTCTCCTGTGACCGGCCCGAAGGCCTACCGCTGCTGCGGCCCACTCCTGCCTCCGGCCCAGCAAGCAATAGCAGCAGCTCGCGCGCGCTTCTCCTTCTTGGGCCGCCAGGCCAAAGCCCAGCAAGCCACCGCGCCGCGCGTTGTCTCCCACCTCTCTCTTGGACCGACTGACGGGCCAGTCCCACGTCGTGTGTCGCTGACAAGCAGGACCCGCTTCCCTGTCTTTTACCTCGTAACCGCGCCAGACTCTGGTAGGAGCCCGACTCCGCCCCGACTTCCCTCGCTCCGCCGTAACCCTAGCCGTAACCCTAGCCGTAACGCTAGCCGTAACCCTAGCCGTAACCCTAGCCGTAACGCTACCAGGCCATAAATAACAGGCGCCGCCGCAACCTCAACCCGCATCTCAAGCCATAGAGCAAGTGCCGCCTCCTCGCAAGCTCCGGCCGCACCGTAACCCTAGCCGCCATTGACGCCAGCCGCTCAAGCTTGGAATTCACCACCGCCGTCGTGTCTTCGCCATCATCTTCTACATTGGTGAGGTTACCTCGAGCCCCTCTTTTGTTTGGTATCGATTTCGAGCTGTGTAGTGGCCCGTAGCACTCGGTCGGTGTACGCCGGCGAGCTCGCCGTCGTAGCCATCGGTCACCAGTAGCCCTGAGCTCACTCCGGTTCCCATCTATGGTCGGTTGAGGTCGCGCAAAGCTTCTTTGTCGTTTGGTTTAGGTCTCATGCCGATTCGAGGTCTCTAGGGCCGGTTTCACCTTTGTCGGCGAGCTTCCTTCGCCACTGGCAATGTCAGCCACCGCGCCTGCCTTCTTTCCCGGCCGACCGCTCTCTCTCTCACCCCTGCCATCTAATCTGCACCGCTCATCTTAGATCCCACGGCCGATATTAGCCCGTACCCCTTCGGCTGACACTTTTTGACAAAAATCCCCTGCCTTTCTACCTAATCTGTTAAGAGCCCTTGGCGCTTTTTGCAGAGTACGTTTTCTTCACGCGGAAACGTATTTTTCCTTTTTCAGTTTTAAAATGCATTTTCATCTATTTATAGTTTTGCCACTATTTTGAAACGCTTATAACTTCTCTATTTTAGCTCCGATTTGGTCCGTTCAAGTTGCGTTAAGTTCATAATTTCATGATCTACATGTTAGTATCATTATTAGATTTATTCCCAACTTTTAAAAATTGAGTTTTATTTTAAACTAACTATTTTGCAATAGGAAATCTTGTAAAATCCATAACTTTCACGTTATAGCTCCGATATCAGTGATCTTTACGTCTGTGTGATCATAGCAACGAGTAGCATAATTTTATCAACTTTTTTCAACCTATTTTATGATATGGTGTACTGCTCTAATTTAAATCTATTGTTTGCTTGTGTATGATTGCTCGATGCTTGTGTGTTGCTGATTGTTGATCGGATCTAGAGAGTGAGCCATTCGTTGGAGATCAAGAATTCTTCAACAAAAAGGATCAGCATGTTCATCAGGAGAGCTTTGATCAAGGCAAGTATAGTTGGGTCCATCCTTGTTATCTATTCACTATACACACTAAAATCATATGCATGTGTCTCCTTTGCTACCCTGATAGGATTGCCTAGCTTTGAACACTTGTTTACCTTGATAACTAGGGATGTTGCACATGATAGTTAATGCTAGTGCTTTATAACCATGATCTTATGACTTGATTAATGACTATGCCACTAATGAAAAGATGGTTTTCTATAAGATCCAAACTGTAAGTGATCATCCGAGACATGACGTACAGCTATGGGGGCTATATGGCTCTATCTCTAGTTATTCATAGGACCTTTTCTAGTAAGTTAGAGGATCTGTGAGTTGGGTATAGGACGGCTTCTTTAGTATGTGTATAACTGGGATGTGCCATATTGGAAGGAGGGTTTTTCTACATCCAATGACCCTGCGGCCCTAACTTGTTAGACGAACCTATGAGTGGCTTTATATGGTTTTCGATGTTTTAGGAGTCATGACCCTGGACATTTAAAAATCATGACCCGTAGTGAAAGTGTACACCTCTGCGCAGAGTTAAATCGATATATCGTCCGTGCTCACGGTTAGAACGGCCTTGGAGACTTTTATGGAATTGGATCATCAACATAAATTGTGATACTTGTTAATGTTGTTGTTTTTATCATACTCTTAGTCATGTTCTACCTGATCATGTGGTTATGAGAATTGTTACTACGTTGATGCTAACTGCTAAAACTTGACATACACTAAAAGCTACTTGCAATTAAACCATGTCAACTTTCCTTGAGCCTCATGAACCCCTTCTATTCTTGCTAAGTACGTATGTACTTACACTTGTTTTATTTCATTACTTGGAAAATCCTGAATGGGTAACAGATTAAGACTGGATCGAGAGTTATGGACACGATTACTAGCTTGTGTCAACCAGTTGACTTGTTCCTGTGGTGGAGCCAACACCTGGAGTTATCTTAGTTATGTCTTATCCTTGTTAAAGACAATGTCATGATATTCGTGCACTATGTAATAAACTCTGACTTGGTACTATTTATAATTTATCAACTTATATGTATGATATGCTGGGACGCCTATAATGCTTTTATATATCTTATTTTAGTCCTTTAAAATGAGATATGACAATTCTAGTGGGGTACAAGTCACGATTTTTGCTTGATGGTTGATTTTTTGCTGGGTGTCACGAGAGCCCTTTTTTACCCACTAGAGAACATGTTAAATTTTTGAATTACATCTCGTATAATGTGACAGCCACGGAAGTTAAGGAATTAATTTGGATGGTTCAGAAGAATGAAACTGAGCTACACGCACATCACAACTTTGGGTGGAGAAACGATTTTTTCCTACAAGAATAAAATGGGAACCTCATTTTTTCACTCGAATCCCCACAATTTGATGGACCATGTAAAAAAAGGAAGGCACTACGTATCCCTGACTATACATACATAATAACATAAATACATATAATAACATAAATACATATAATAACATAAATTTGGTGACTGATACTCTGCTATCAGAAGTTGGTTCGGTGGTACTCACAAGCCGATTGGGCTGGGCTAAATTTTTTTGGAAGTATAATGGGCTACACACATTACCATATGATTCTTTCGAAAAAAAACTAAAATCTGGACCAACCCACGTGAACTGGACCATTCAGGTTAGAACCGAATTTCTAAATATGTTCTGTCTACTATTTCTTCCTTCCATTGATGCCAAATTTCCTGTTATTTTTGTAGTCATCTGCATTGGAATATAAATGTCCTGCTATCTACTGAAAGAATCCAATAAGATCGAATAGATTTAAAATTTTTGACCGGAGAAAACTTACAAATGTATAAGCTTTTTATTCGAAAAGGGAGGATTTTATTAATTCACAATCGTTCCATCGAGTTGATACAATAATTGTAAACCCACTCCTAGCCTCTACAAAAGCACACAGCCTGAATCAAAGGAAAATAGATACAAAAACCCGGCATTCTAATGATTATCAATCCTAAGACTAGACGGCCACCCATGTGCCCGGGAGAAAAACACCGTGACCATTTGCGCCAATTGTCGCGATGCCGCCACAACTAAAGCTTGTCAAGTATGCTTCTGGAGGATAGCCCATGTACGGGGCCAATAGATAATCGAAGATACCACCTGCATAGGAAAAGAACAATGTTGTGTTTCAAACACCAAATTATTTCTGCATAGCCAAAGCGACCAACGAGTAGCTGCAGCTCTCAGCAGAATTAAAGGTTTCAAATTCTTCCCAAATCCTTGTAGCCAACTCCCAAACATATGAGGAATACTACGAGGTTGAGGAAGACCAAAAGCAATATTTATGCAAGCCCAAATCGCTCGAGCAAAGCGACATTCAAAAAAGAGGTGCTTAATTGTCTCATTTTTGTGACAAAAGACACACTTTTCACTGCCATGTCAATTGCGTTTTGCTAAGTTATCCTTTGTTAGAGTCACTCCTCTAGGAAGGTACCAAAGAAAAATTTTTATTTTTAAAGGAACCTTTAACTTTCAAATAATTTTGTTTAAGTTGGGGACATGTACACAAATCAGAGCTGCATAATGTGATTTCACCGAGAACTGTCCTTTTGGGTCCAAGTTCCAGTGGAACACATCCGATTCTTGTGTAAGAGAAATATTAGCAATGCGAGGATATAGTTCATTCCAAGCTACTAATTTAGGACCAATTAAATCGCATCTCCATGAAATATTTAGAGGTGATGTACTGAAGACCTCAGCTACTGTATCTTGCTTATGTCGAGCAATGTTCTATAGGCAAGGATATTGTTCCCTTAGAGTTAAGTTTTCAAGCCACTTATCTTTCCAAAATCTCACTTGGGATACATCTTTGATAATGAAGGATCCAAAACAAAGAAAATCCCGTTTCACCTTCATTAGACTAGCCCAAAAAAGTGAGTCTCCATTTTTCCAATAAGCCTGAGATAGAGGCTTGGAGCCTAAATATTTATTTCGAATTAAACGCTACCATGTCCCATCTGTTGTAAGTAACCTGAATAGCCATTTACTTAGAAGTGCCATGTTTTTAATATCCAGGTAATGAATTCCTAACCCCCCCAAGATTTTGGTTGACAAAGTATGCTTCATTTCGTCAGAAGATACTTCCTCTTTTGGTTATCACTTTGCCAGAAGAATCTAGGCGGAAGTAGTCCAATTTATTCAACACCCCTCTAGGAATTGCAAAAAAAGACATCATGTACAATGGAAGGCTGCTCAATACTGAGTTAATCAGTGTTAGACGTCCCCCTATAGATAGATGTTTCCCTTTCCAGCTACTCAATTTCTTCTCAAAATGTTCTTCCACCTTTTTCCAATCCACATTCCTCGGCTTTCTAAAATGAATAGGAATTCCTAGATAAGTCATAGGAAAGTCCCCAGATTTACATCCAAAAAGCTCAGTATATTGATTTTCTACTTCCTAGGCCTCGCCAAAACAATACAATTCACTTTTATGGAAGTTTATTTTAAGACCCAATGTTGGCTCAAAAGCATAAAGTAATAACTTCATGTTTCGGGCTTGCTCAAGATCATGATCCATAAAGAGAATTGTGTCGTCTGCATATTGCAGGATTGATAAACCACCATCTACTAGATGTGGCACCACACCACTAATCTGCCCATCTTCTTTGGCTCTATTAATGAGAACTGACAACATGTCAGCAACAATGTTGAACAAAAGAGGAGATAGCGGGTCTCCTTGGCGAAGGCCTTTTTTGGTTTGGAAAAAGTGACCAATCTCATCATTCACATCAATTGCTACACTGCCGCCCATAATGAAGGTTTCAACCCATTTGATCCACTTGGGCGAAAAGCCTTTCATATTTAGTGTTTGTAGCAAAAATGGCCATCTAACTTTGTCATATGCTTTTTCAAAATCTATTATAAAAATTATGCCATTTAACTTCCTTCTGTGGAGTTCGTGTATTGTCTCATGTAGGACAACAACCCCTTCGAGGATGTTGTGTCCTTTCATGAAAGCTGATTGAGATGGGCTTATTATATGGCCAGCGACCATATTAACACGATTAGATGCCACCTTAGTAAATATTTTAAAACTTACATTAAGTAGACAAATGGATCTATATTGTTGTATTCGGTTTGCTTCTAGCACCTTAGGAATGAGGATTATAACACCAAAGTTTAAACTAAATAAAGGCAAATCCCCATTATGAAGACTTTGGAACATCTGCAACAGATCACCTTTAATGACTTCCCAAAACATTTGATAAAACTTAGCTAGAAAACCATCTGGGCCAGGAGCTTTATTATGTTCCATGTCAAAAATAGCATCCCGAATTTCTTTTTCTGTAAAGGGGGAAGTTAGGAATTCATTTTGTTCTGGTGTCCCTTGTGCTATATCATTGATCCTAGAACTATCTAGGGCACACAAGGAATCCTCTGGTGGCCCAAATAATTCTTTATAACATTTGGTAATATAATCTTTAAGGTTTTGTTGTCCTTCAATCCTGCCCTCCTCCTGATCCAGTGAGAAAATTCGCTTCCTTCTATACTTGCCATTGGCAATTAGTTGGAAGTAACGTGTATTATTATCTCCAAGTAGGACATCCTTCACCTTAGCCCTCTGGAAATATTTAATTTCCTCCTCTCTAAGCAAATGAGATAATTGATCTCGAGCAAGAGCAAGACTATCACGCTCCGCTTCAGACAAATCGCGAACCTCAGCTGCCAAATCTAACTCATTTATAGAGGTTTGTAAATTTTGTTTATGTGCCATATATTGCCCATTTCTATGTGTTTCCCACCCTCGCAAGTTTCTGCACAATGCACTTAGTTTATTATTCCATCTTTGTACTAGGTTGTGCCCCTTCACTGGTTTGTTCCAAATTTCTATGACACGGTCATAAAAATCATCACATGTAAACCATGACAATTCTAGTTTGAACCGTTTCCATATTCCTTGCAAAAGCTGAGGTCCCGGTATCTAATAACAACGGTGTGTGATCTGACACCCCCTATCAAGGGCTTGTACAGTCACCAAAGGTTATTTAAGTTCCCATTCAGTTGTCATCAAAACTCAATCCAGCTTCTCATAGGTTGGAGTAGGCAAGGAGTTTTCCCAGGTAAATTGGCGACCAGTCAAGTCTATCTCCCTAAGATCAAAACTGTCAATAACAGCATTGAATAGGAAAGGCCAACGGTCGTTAAATCGATTATTATTCTTTTCCCTACTGTTGCGCAGAATGTTAAAATCTCCACCAATAAGGGTAGGCAGAGGATTTTCTTGACAGGCCTCGCAAGTTCAGCTAAGAAGGCTGACTTAAAGTCAACTTGAGCTGGACCATAAACAGCCATGAGGATCCATTTAAAATTGTCAACTTTATTGCAAAGGGCGTACCCAGTGCCGTAGGCTCCTGCACTGCGGGGTCTGTGGAAAATTTTATATAAAATTCCCCTTCAACAATAAATGAAAGATCTATGACCGCCACATTAATTCCTAGCAAAATCCCCCCCGACCTACCATGTGGTGCAAGACAATGCCAAACGAAATCAGCTCCCCCTGATAGGCGAGACTAATTCGTCTTTGACAATTCGTTCTTCCCTGTCTCCATTATAGCTACAAAATCCAGATTGTGATCTTTTATTAAATCTGAGACATAACAAAATTTAGCAAAGTCTGATAGACCTCTGCTATTCCAGAAAATTCCTTTCATCGGGAAACTTTCTTAGGTTTGATGTTACCACCGTCTCTAGACTTGCGACCTTTTTTCTTTGAAGATGACCTCGACTTCCTAGCAGATGCCATGAGATCACAAATCCTTGTGTCCAGGTCTGCCTCGTCAAAATCAACCACAGAAATATCCCCCACCAAGTGAGCGAGTAGAGCACCATCACTTTCGGTGTCCTCATCATCACTAAAAACCAGATAAGACCTTGCTGTTGATCTGTTAGAGGTAGGTGCAACTGATGTTCTATCAATTTCTATGTGTTTCAAGGCCTTGATTGCTAAATTTACCCCTGAATCATTGCCTCCCAACGTAAAACCTAGCTTATGTAGGTTTCAAGAACACAAATCATTAGGTAAAGTACCAATAGAAATTTTTGTAAAAGAATTAGGCATACCCGAGTGCAACTGCTGAAGACCAGACGACGAACATGGTGATCCCAAATCTCCCACCGTCTTTCCATCCAAATTGCGCATCGCAGCTCTACGCATTGCTTTCTGCAACATATCTTCGTCTCCTGCAGAGATACCATCAGCAGTAGAGACAAAGTTAGATCGAGAGCTACGCCTTAGTCCATTAGTTGTTGTTACATCCAAATCCTGTATGATATCCATACCGGTTGATTGTAATGGCGTTGATAAATTCTCTATGGGCTGAGGGTGCACCAGAACCTTCTCTGTCATTTGCTTTTTCTTGCTAACTTGTGTTGAAAGCACACACGGAGTATTCGGGCTGCTAGCTGTTGGCATGCTACCCACTGGTTTTGCCATCACCGGAACATGTGAATTTCTCAATTTTTCAGGGACTGAATACACCTTCAAAGGAGACACAGAGCTACTGCATTTTTGCACAGAACTGAATCGCCAATAGGTGAATTCTGCATTTCTGATATTTCAGACGTGTTGTGCTCATGCACACCAAATGATATCGCCGGCAAACTGTTGGGCGTACCTGGGCTGTTGCATGACCGCATAATTCGTGGCTGACTAGATGTATCTGGATTGCATGTTTCTGTAGTCAGCAAGCTGCGATCTGCAATCAGGGTGCTAACATCATCACGATCAGAAACATGTACATCTTGTATAGCTGCTGCAGTATTGGCCATAGCATCTATTCCACAAGCTGATTTGCTACTAAGATTTGTCTTGCCCCGACTACTTGAGAACTCCGGAGACCTTCTTCCCCATGAAGGACTAACACCAGCCGAGGTATTTTTATCCTTCTCACACAAGGCCTTATGGAATGGTTTGACAACTGGTTGAGGTCTAGGTGCCCTACTGAACAAAGGACGCTTGGTAGATACAATTGCCTTGCCAAACGGAGTCATCTGTAATTCCATATGACTTGGGCCCGATGATGTACCAGATGAGCTAGCGGTGGCAAGTGCAGACCCAGTTGTCTTTGCCTTCTTATTTTGCTGCTCCGGATCTTCTTGACCTTGTCCCTCAGTTGCTCCGTTGTCATTATCCTGATTAAAAGGATCATATGGTGGTGGAGAGGCATACTCAAAACCTTCAGGTTCTAGAGTAAATGTCAAATTACAGCCTCATAACCCAAAAAACAAATCTGTAGTGTATGGAAGCAACTCCCTATTCATCATGCCCACTTGGATTCTGATGACGCCTTTCTTCCTGAATGTATACATATCCACCTCTTGTGTTGCGCCAATAGCGGAGCCAATAGCCCAAAATCCCAAAAAAATGCCTCCAATTATGTAGAACTCCTGTCACGTGAACCCAAACCACATCTAACTCATATGCTGGTGTAACATCTCCATTCTCTTTCCACTCAGATATGTTTAAAGCAACTCCATGGCTCTTGAGACGGACTTCCACATCACCCCATCTCGTCAGTTCTTCCTCGGACGGGAAAGTGACAAGGAATGCATTGTCACCATGTGGAAGAGCTTCCCAATTCCAATCAGCCCGAACAAGACGACCAAGCTCATTCTGAACCACTGATGCTTCAAGCACCCCTCCGATGATAGAAATCAAAGCCGTTGGTGCTGGATTAGGAGTTTCCAGCTTGAAGTCAAAATCAGGAATTTTCAAAAAGCCAAGTTCACTCTTTCCAAATCCGTGTAGCGACACGTTGGGCTTTGACATTTAGATGCCAAATGAGAGTTTTTCTTGTTGCAAACAAAACAATTGATCTGCCTTACAAGCATCGTTCAAGTGGCCATTGCACTTGCATCTGAAACAATGGGGAGGACGAGGTTTCTTCGCCTTGACATCCACCGCTGGGACTGTATGCTGTTGAGCGTCACTTCCTGTATGAATTGCTCCAGTAGCCGGCTTGTCTTGATCCAGACCTTTATCACCGGGACCTGATCGCGGCAAAAGATCTTGGCGTTGCCGGTAGGATGTACTGTTGTGACGGCTGAATCTATTACTGGGATGCCACTCTTGTCTTCTGTAATTGTTGGCATTGTTGTTCCCCCTGATGTGGGAGGCCGATCAACAGGGCCTCTCCTTCCCTGATCATGCCATCGATCTCCATCACGACCACCTTGGACACGCTCAGGTTGGTGAGCTCTTGGTGGTGGTGGCCCTCGATGTGGTGGCGGTGGCAGTGGCGGCGGCCGCGCAGCCATGGCGGCGTAGTTAGGTTTTTGCGTTGTGGGTTGTACTGCTTGGCCCGTGCACTCTGTGCGTTGAGGCAGGACCTGCCGGTGGGGCCACAATGCATCCCGGGATCGGCCAAATCGCCTGGCGTTGGCAACCAACTTGGTCAAGCCTGGCGCTGTGATATCTCCCTGAATTTGGGAAGTACAAGTTCTGTTGCCCGAAATCGACGTCTGTGATTTCTGATTCAGCGACAGCGACGTCATGAAATCCGTGAGCATGACAACCGAAGCTGGTCTAGGCCTTGGTAGAGTTCCCTTCGAGGGACGGATTTTGAATCCCGGTCGAGATCGAGCAGGATTCAATTTTTTTGAATCCGATCGTTCTCCACCCAGATTCGGCTCTTTGAACTCTGCTGATTTTGCCGGCGACGCCGAAGTCCCCTGCTCCCACCAGCGAGCTTCCTTAGGGAACCCGATGTCACGCCAAAATTCTTCTTCAAATTGTTTGTTCAATGATTCCTCTCGTCGCGTGTCAGATTGAGTCGCCAAAGCCATCTGTTCCATGGCGTAGGCACGTGCATCGGCTTCTCCGAAACCTGCAAGAGAAGCCTCGTGAACCAAATTGAAAAAATTCTTCGTACCTTGTTCATCGAGAGAAGAGGCAAAGTTGTCAGGCGCGTTCTTCTCCTCCAACTTTTCTTCAGCGTAATCGTACGTGGCGGCCACATCAAGGCCGGCAAGGACCGCCGATTCCACGCAGGCAGCGAATTCGTCCGTGTCCGAGGTCACAACGACGTCGGACGGACGAAACGCCAGCGTCAAGCGCCGCTTGCGTAGTGTTTCATCACTGGATTGTTGATCGCCCGGCTTCGCCTCTGGCCTCGTCTGGCCATCGAACCCCAATTCCTCATCTGGCACCGAGCTGACCAGTTCCACGCCCGGCAACGAGACACGGATAGGCCCAGCGGACGCCGAGGAGGCTAGATGGGCAGTCGACGGCGAGATCCCGACGGGATCCGGAGGTTTCGCCCCGTCGCCCCCTGCGTCGCCCTCAACGGTCATCTCTACCACGTGGTGTACTTATCACAAATGTATAAGCTATCATGACAAAAATAACCGAGCCTTGTTCTTACATCGAGGCAAATTTATAGAGGTCTGTTCATGAACCTCATGCTTGGTTATACATAAGAATGCATTAATGCACTGGTACGGCATGGCAAGGGTACTCACTACTTTCTAGTTGCCATGTCAATAAAGAATAACTGAAGAAAGGCAACATATATACCACACTGGGCTATAAAAATGAAGAGCAATTGTGCGTGGAAAATAAAAGAAAGGAAGACATTCAAGAGAAAAAGCTTTTCAAGCATAAACCTAGCTAGGCTTAAGAGACATTGGGAATATAGACACAACTCCGTTTATGTTTGTTCCGTTCCATTGTGCTCATGTCCACAGCCAAATCCAGTAGAAACTACATTGAGGTGGTGTTGTTTCGCACGCGTTGGCGTTGTCCACTACAGCAACTACATTGCATAATGAAGCGAGTGGACCCAGCAGCGCTTGGGCTTGGACACACGATGTTAGACGGCTGCAGGGTACCTGTCGTCGTCTTGGATTTTTTTCTCCCTCCTCCAAGGTTAGAAAAAACATATAAAAAAGTTTCCAAGATTATCACGAATTATGTTTTTGGCTAGAAAGTAGATCAAAGAAGATACAAAAAGGACAAAGAAAATGCCAAATATGAATTAGAGCATCTCCCAGAGTTTTGAATAATTTCCTATTTTGATTAGCGAAGAGGAGAAAAGGATGTGACCTCTAACAGTTTCGTAAAAGAGCTCATTGGAAATGAAATGTTGCCATCGGTGTTTTAATAGGGAGATTGGTGTAAACAGGACGCATGACTAAATTAAGAAAATAAAGGGTTCTATGCTAGAAAATGTGATAAGTGCCGACCTGAACTAGCAAGGAAATGGCCCAATCTTCACGACAGTAGAACGCGAATCAAAGGTAACTTGCTGCGAACAGCGGAGGATAACAGGCTTTATAGCTGTCCAAGGTTGGATGTGACCAAGCGACGTGGAGAGGGACACCAAAACCGCGAAGACTTCGACTCGATCTCCGAACGACCGCAGAACCACAATCCAAAACTAATCCACACAATACGGCGTAGCCGAACAGAAGCCGTACAACACAAAGTAGGGGATCCTAGATGAATCACGTCACAAGTCCAAGAAGAATAAGGAAGAACAATGGTTTGAGTAAGGCACTCAGCAGTCTCGGCTGCAATATGATGTAGTTTATCAAAATGATTGAAAGTCCTAATAACTTAGAGGTAGGAAATATTTGTACTATGAACAATCCTTCTAGATAGGTATGAAAACAAAATGGAGTTTCTGAAGATAAGCTTTGTGAAAGGTCACCACGAGATGGCTTTCAGAAGTGGCTTCACGTGACTGTTGGCCTCCAGTTTCCACTAAACTGAACATAACTGCTTATTGGGAAGACGAAATGACGAACCGTTTGTTGTCTGTGAAAGTAGACTCGAAGAGCTTTCCAGACATGTGCAGCATTCGTCACGAAGAATTATGGATTGCAACAGTTTTGCTTGAAGTTGTACCAATATCCTGTCCCGATATGACTGTTGATCTTCAGAGCAATTTGGATTAAGCTGTGTATATCTCAACATTGGCATGTCCAAAAATGATGAGGTTTGTTGCATTGGAAAATAGACTTGATGAGCTTTCCAAAATGTCTTCATGGGCCTCAAAATATTCACAGGGTGGAGGGATATGAACATTTCTTCTACTGGTCCATTTTGGACTGCACTGGTCCGATTCCTCCTCCTCTTTAAACCTAACCATAATAAACGTAGAACACTTAGGTAGTATAACATTCTCATATATATCAAAGTTAATTTCAGCTAAGAGTCACCTCTTTTTGGAGTAGTTTTGCACGGCTACATGTAATTGGCCCTTGATTTTTGTCCTTTGGACTTGAGCTAGCGTGCATGGTTGGGATGTCCTTATCTAACAAAGAAACTTTTAAAAAGAGGTTTAGTTGGTTAGAAATAGTTTGGTTCAAATAAAATTGTTTAGCAAGCTAATATAGAAAACTATTGGCTTGGTACTCACTTTATTAACTCACTAATCAATTAGTTGGTTTAAGAAGTTAATTATAGAAAACATATGGATGTCTTAGCTAGTGCACGGGTTGACCGACCAGACCAATAGAAATCATCATGGCTATGAATACCACTTAGCTCCACAAATTACCACTTGCTGCCACAAGTTTTTCGGCAGCGACATGACGGAGGGCCCATTGGCAAACCTAATGATTGCAGATGTTGAAAGGCTGGACGTGTTCTTCCTGACCTGTCAGCCAAGAAGACACAGGCCACCTCCTATGTCACATCATAGTGTCAACATTGGTTGTTTTCTTTTATATAACGACCAAAAGTTCTCATCTTTCAGGATGGTCCAGCTACAACTGTTGATTTCTTTGGCACTCTTTTAAAGCGTGTTGTATATTTGTTTAAACTCTTCTACCTAATACAGTTATACGTAAATGGTTTGTGTATTCGCAAAAAGAAACACACTCTGGGATGTACAATTGTGCATGTATCACAAACACGATGCTCTATTTCCCTCTAAGCTCTGAACTCTACAACCCCAAACACCCAAATCCTACATACAGCACAAACTCGCTCCTCCCAGCATCATCACGCCATATTTAGGCTGAGGCACTGGTACATCCACGGACCCTACCCCATCTCGTCCTCACCTCGCCATGAAACCTCACCAGCGTCGCCGCCACGTTGACCTCCCTGAACTGTGCCAGATCAGAGTCCGTCGAAGTAGACGACACTGCGGTAGCACCAGAGTCCGAGTTGGACGACACCTTCAGCTGTCTCCCCTGTCGCCTCTCAGCCGCCGGCGGCATCGCAGCTACAATTGCTGCTACTGCTACTTTGTCCCGGGTTGCCAGTATCAGCTCAAGGTTGCATTCCTCTGCCAGTGCAGACACAGGTGGAGGTCCTGCGGCCTTGTTGGAGCTGGTGAAGCTGATAATCTGCTGAGAAGTGGTTGTGGCCTTCTCGGTGCACCAGATTGTTGGGAATATGCCCTAGAGCTAATCATGTAGATGATGATATTCTGATTGTATCCATGATTAATAAAGTGTTCATTGAATATCCATTATAGACAACTTGTATTGATTGGTGATTATGTGAATTGTTTGTGGAACTCTTTACTTGCATGGTTATTCTAAAGTTGTCCCTGGTCGGCATTCTTGTCAAAACACACTTGAATATTAGACCAGCACATATATTAGTTGATGGCTATGTTCCACAAGTCATGGACATGGAGATGTCAAACTAATAATGTGGGCACATGTGAGACATGTAGGCTGGACTGACCCGATATGAGAAAGTCTCTATTCATGTCATGTACGTTATGTCCTTAGACCTAAGATTGTGGTATGTACTCAAGATGTGAAACAGCCTACTTAGGGACTATCAAACGCTGCTCCGTAACTGGGTAGTTATAAAGGTGGTCTTTGGGTGGTCGGGAAGCATGCTATGAGACTAGACAATCAAGATGGAATTTGCCCCTCTCTACGCGAAAGAGATATCACTGGATCACTCAAGTGATTGGATCAACAAATGCATGGCCATATTTGGGTTAAGTGTTAACCCACGAGTCGAACCATATATCAAGCGGCAAAGGGAATAACTTGTATGTGGTCATAGTGGTTCGTCTGATATAATCTTTGCGTGCACATAGGAGTTTTCACGCCTTGCTAGACGCCGCTGTTAACTATTGGGTGAGTAGGAGTACTCGGCCCATGTCAATGTGTGCGTGAACCCATAGGGTCGCACGCTTAAGGGGCAGGAAGACTAATTCGGGTTGGACCTGAATTAGACAAGGCTTAGGGTTTCTAATGGGCCTCCAACTAGTGAGCTCATTGGGGATGCCTATATAAGCAAGCGGCAGGGGCGTGGTCAGGACACACACGCCTTTGGCAGCCGTCGTTTCCCTCCCCACGCTCGCGCCTTCTGCTCCTCATGGACCTAGCAGTCCGGAGGCGCATCGCTTCTTCCCTGCACGTGTGGGATTCCTCGGAGGTGCTGCATCTGGAGCACTAGGACGAACCGCGCGAGGGGATTGAGGTGATGGATGACCACACAACTACACTGCCTGCTGCGACGCGTATGACTACATCGAGTCATCTTTCGCTGCACCTGCGCATCTAGTGGTAATCCTATAACCTATAACTAGCAGTAGATCCTGGTTTATGAGGTCAAAAAGTTTTATTTTCTAGCTAGCGTAGCACCCTCATAATCCTATATTGGTATCAGAGCCATTACTGCCTTGTTATAGATTCAGTTTTGTGCATATGGTGATATGCGTGGTTGTAGATGACTCTCTAACCTTGGTTCGTCATCTTGCCGTGTTGGTCTTGAAACGATCTAGTCGTACCAGTCGGAGTTCTGCCATCTGAGTTAAGTGATTCATGTAAATCTAGTCATGGCGAGTTAGAGATCAATCAGATTGATCGAATTGAACCCTAGGTCAAGTGCCAAGCACATATGATGCGTGGCGGTGGTAGATGGAATTTACTGACGGGCGCCGGTTTGCCGAGAAAAGTGTTGTTTGGTAAAATAGCCGTAACTTTTGAACCGTAACTCAGATTGAGATGAACTCTAAACAAAAATCATAGAGAATAAAATTTTACATTTGATTCTCTGCAAAATTAGAATTGTGAAATAAGGCTTGGAAAATAGAGTTTTCTATGTTGCAAGTTTAGACGTCAGATTCGGATAACTCTGTTTTGCAGGTATTGATGACTGGTATAGCCCTTATGTGTATGGGATGCATGTATGTATTTAATTCATGGCTTGCATATCATGAGGACAATATGGGTAGGAGCCACATACATATTGTCAAAATTAATGTAATGGCATGTGTGCCAATCTGTGATGATCTATCCGTGACTATGTAATTTCATTTTACTTGCGCTAGTAGTAGCTAGTCTTGGCGGAATCATCACTGAAGGATGGCATACTCGAATCATGGAGATGGAGATCACCATGATGCATAGATTGAAGGAGATGGAGTTTCCCAAAGGAATAATGGGCTATACCAAGTCATGTTTGTGTTATGCCGTTATTACTATGTTCTACTTTCACATGCTATTATGTTTTTGTCTACATGAGTGCGGTAGTGAAGTAGAACGATCCCTCAGCAATGTTTAAGTTAAATGCTTCCCCAAACCTTGCACTGTCATAAGTCTTGTACAATCGGTGGTGGGTCTATGAAATTAGGGTGCCACTGGTTTTCCTCGACTAGGCAGGTTCGTATCGGATACTTACTGCAAGAAGGTTTCATTACTTAAACAAGGTCATCCTAATGGTTAGGGACCTTGGAGCACAGGTAGGTTGAGCGTAGCATAGAGATGCTGCCCAACAACAAGATTCATATGTGATATGATCAGCAAAGTGTTGCTTACCAATCTACCATGTCTTCTAGTGGTGATGCTAAAGCTCACTAGTTGACTTGTTAGTTGTGGGTCTTGAATCACTAAGTATCAATTGAGGGATATTGATTTTAGTGGGAGTAGATTTTATTTTGATATAATTTACTCTTTCATGGATACATTGTCTTAGTATTTTGCGTTACTTTTGTTGTAGATGGCCGCTCGCAATCAACCATTTTCTTTGCATACAATTGTTGAGAAAGATAAGTTGAATGGAACAAATTACGCAGATTGGATCCACAACCTGAGAATTGTTCTCAGGGCTGAGAAAAAGAAAAAAATTCTAGACACCCCATTACCAGATGAGCCTGATGAAAATGCAACTGTTGCTGAGAAAAACGCTTACAAGAAAGCATGTGATGCGGATCTTGAAGTGAGTTGCCTCATGCTTGCTTGTATGGAACCTGATCTGCAGATGCAGTTCAACAACAATCATTCAACGAACGATACGATCGTGGCACTTGAAGATATGTTCCAAACTCAAGCATGGACTGAAAGGTTCAATGTCTCTAAGGCTCTTGCAGAAACCAAGCTAGCAGAGGGTGCAGCTGTTGGTCCACATGTAATCAAGATGGTTGGTTACACTCAGAGGTTGGAGAAGCTAGGCTTCCCAATTGGCAAGAGTTCGCAACTGATTTCATTCTTTCATCTCTTCCGCCCAGTTATGGAAATTCATCTCGAACTACCATATGCATGGGGCGGAGAAGGGCTTGAATGAACTATGTGGCATGCTGAAAATAGCAGAGGCTGACATCAAGAAAGTAGGAGGTGGCCAAGTGTTGGCAGTTCAAAGAAGGCCTAACTTTAAGAGAAGGAAGGGCAATTGGAACAAGAAGGGCAAGGCTAAAGATGAGATCTCTAAGCCAAACCAATTGTCTTCCAAGGATGAACCACTTGCAAAGAATGATGAATGCTTTCATTGTAAGGGGAAAGGTCACTGGAAGAGGAACTGCAAGGTGTACTTGGCGTCCTTAAAGAAGGATGGTGGTAGTAAAGGTACTCCCGCTCATACACTTGTTGTTCCTGTTATAGACATTTTCCTCGCTAACTCTTATATCAATTCTTGGGTATTTGATACCGGATCGGTTGCTCATTTTTGCAATACGATGCAGGGAATGATAAGAAGTAGAAGCATGGAGAAAGGAGAAGTTGATTTCCGCATGGGCAATAATGCAAGAGTTGCTGCATTGAACGTTGGGACAATGCAACTTCCCTTGTCGTTAGGATTTATTTTGGAATTGAATAATTGTTATTTTGTTCCTAGTTTAAGTCAAAACATTGTGTCACCTTCATGTTTGATGAAGGATGGTTATTCATTTGCGAGTAAAGACAATGGTTGTGTGATCTCAAAGAATGATGTGTTTGTGGCTTTTGCATCCATTGTGAATGGATTATTTATTTTAAATCTTGATGATGCACCTGTCTGTAATGTTAGTGCTAAACGGCCACGGCTTAATGAGTTAAGTCCTACCTATGTGTGGCATTGTCACTTGGGTCATATAAGTGAGAATCGCATGAAGAGGCTCCATGATGATGGTCTTCTAACTTTGTTTGATTTTGAATCATATGAGACATGTGAGGCTTGCATGCTAGGCAAGATGACCAGGGCGCCATTCAAAGGAGTTCCTGAGAGGGCGTCTAACTTGTTGAAACTTGTACATACTGATGTATGTGGACCAATGAGCACGACAGCTAGAGGCAGATTTCAATACTTCATAACTTTTACTGATGACTTTAGTAGGTATGGATATGTCTACCTAATGAAGCATAAGTCTGAAACATTTGAAAAGTTCAAAGAATTTCATAATGAAGTAGAGAATCAATGTGGCAAGAAGATCAAGGCCTTGCGATCTGATCATGGAGGCGAATATCTAAGTCACGAGTTTAGCAATCATTTTAAGAGTTGTGGAATTATTCCACAGCTTTACGCCACCCGGAACGCCTCAGAGAAACGGTGTGTCTGAGCGACATAATCGGACCTTGTTGGACATGGTTCAGTCTATGATGAGCCAGTCGGACCTACCTTTATCATTTTAGGGATACGCTCTAGAAACAGCCGCTTTCACATTGAATAGGGTACCATCTAAGTCCATAGTTAAGACACCATATGAGGTGTGGACTGGTAAGAGTCCTAGTTTCTCTTTTCTAAAAATTTGGGGTTGTGAAGTTTATGTTAAACAACTTATATCAGATAAACTAACACCCAAATCGGACAAGTGCTTTTTCGTGGGATATCCAACGGAAACTTTAGGGTATTATGTCTATAACCGGTCAGAGGGCAAAGTGTTTGTTACTTGAAATAGTGTTTTCTTAGAGAAAGAGTTTCTCAAAAGAGAAAAGAATGGACAAAAGTTGTATCTTGAAGAAATTCAAGATGAGCCAGTAGGGACTGACTCTACGAGTGATGCTAATGTAGCAGAGCAAGTTGAGACACCCATGGCAGTGGAGACACCACCACAACCACGAAGATCAGTGAGACTTCGCGCATTGCGTAGGGATTTGTTATTGTTAGACGATGACAAACCTGCGGATTATGCGGACGCTATGATGGATCCAGATTCCGAGAAATGGCAAAGTGCCATGAGATCCGAGATAGATTCCATGGGAGACAATCAAGTTTGGAACTTGGTTGACCTGCCTGATGGGGTTAGACCCATAGAGAGCAAAGGAACCTTTAAGAAGAAGAAGGATATGGACAGAAATGTTCACATCTATAAAGCTCGACTTGTCGCAAAAGGTTTTTGGCAAGTTCAAGGAGTTGGCTACGATGAGACGTTCTCGCCGATAGCGATGCTTAAATCTATTCGGATCATTCTAGCAATTGTTGCATATTTCGATTATGAGATATGGCAGATGGATGTTAAAACAGCCTTTCTAAATGGGTATTTAGAAGAGGACGTGTATATGATACAGCCCAAAGGTTTTGTTGATCCTAATAATGCTGGAAAGATATGCAAGCTTAAGAAATCTATTTATGGGTTAAAGCAAGCATCTCGGAGTTAGAATCTTCGTTTTGATGAGGTAGTCAAAGGGTTTGGCTTCCGTCAGAATGAAGAAGAACCTTGTGTTTACCAGAAGGTAAGTGGGAGCGCTATTGTGTTTCTGATCTTGTATGTGGATGACATACTATTGATTGGGAATGATATTCCTATGTTGCAATCTGTAAAGCCTTCACTGAATAATAGTTTTTCTATGAAGGATTTAGGTGAAGCAGCATACATCTTGGGAATTAAGATCTATAGAGATAGGTCGAGAAGGCTAATAGGATTAAGCCAAGACACGTACATTGACAAGGTGTTGAAACGGTTCAACATGGAACAGTCCAAGAAAGGGTTCTTGCCGATGTCACATGGTATGCGCTTTAGTGACAAGCAGTGTTCTTCATCAGATGAAGAGCGTAACCGCATGAGTAAGGTTTCATATGCTTCAGCCATTGGTTTCATCATGTATGCCATGATATGTACTCGCCCAGATGTCTCATATGCCCTAAGTGTTGCGAGCAGGTACCAAGCTAATCCGGGTGAACCTCACTGGACACTTGTTAAGAACATCCTAAAGTACTTACGAAGGACTAAGGATGTGTTTCTAATCTATGGAGGTGGGGAGGAGCTCGTTGTAAACGGTTATACCGATGCTAGCTTCCAAACTGACGGTTTTGTGTTCACAATAAATGGTGGTGCAGTTAGCTAGAAAAGTTTCAAGCAGGAGACGGTGTCCTATTCTACAACAGAAGCCGAGTACATTGTAGCTTTTGGCGCTGCAAAGGAAGGTGTTTGGTTGAGGAGGCTCCTCATTGAGCTTGGTGTGTTTCCGAATGCGTCAGGCCCATTGAATTTATATTGTGATAACAATGGGGCGATTGGACAAGCTAAGCAGCCTAGGGATCACCAGAAGAACAAACATATACTCCGGAAGTTTCATCTCATTCGAGAGTTTGTGAAACAAAAAGAGATCAAATTATGCAAAATACATGCGGATTTGAATGTAGCAGATCCTTTGACAAAGGCTCTTCCACAGCCTAAGCATGAGGCGCACATGAGGTCTATGGGGATTAGACATCTAAGAGATAAACTCTAGTGCAAGTGGGAGACTGTTGGGAATATGCCCTAGAGCTAATCATGTAGATGATGATATTCCGATTGTATCCATGATTAATAAAGTGTTCATTGAATATCCATTATAGACAACTTGTATTGATTGGTAATTACGTGAATTGTTTGTGGAACTCTTTACTTGCATGGTTATTCTAAAGTTGTCCCTGGTCGGCGTTCTTGTGAGAACACACTTGAATATTAGACCAGCACATGTATTAGTTGATGGCTATGTTTCACAAGTCATGGACATGGAGATGTCAAACTAATAATGTGGGCACATGTGAGACATGTAGGCTGACCCGACATGAGAAAGTCTCTATTCACGTCATGTACGTTATGTCCTCAGACCTAAGATTGTGGTATGTACTCAAGATGTGAAACGACCTACTTAGGGACTATCAAACGCTGCTCCATAACTAGGTAGTTATAAAGGTGGTCTTCAGGTGGTCGGGAAGCATGCTATGAGACATAGACAATCAAGATAGAATTTGCCCCTCTCTACGCGAGAGAGATATCACTGGATCACTCAAGTGATTGGATCAACAAATGCATGGTCGTGCTTGGTTTAAGTGTTAACCCACGAGTTGAACCATATATCGAGTGGCAAAGGGAATAACTTGTATGTGGTCGTAGTGGTTCATCTGATATGATCTTTGCGTGCACATAGGAGTTGTCACGCCTTGCTAGAGGCCGCTGTCATCTATGGGGCGAGTAGGAGTACTCGGCCCATGTCAATGTGTGTGTGAACCCATAGGGTCGCACGCTTAAGGGGCTAAAAGCCTAATTCGGGTTGGACCCGAATTAGACAAGGCTTAGGGTTTCTAATGGGCCTCCAACTCGTGAGCTCATTGGGGACGCCTATATAAGCAAGGGGTAGGGGCGCGGTCAGGACACACACGCCTTTGGTAGCCGCCGTCGCCCTCCCCATGCTCGCGCCTTCTGCTCCTCACGGACCTAGCAGTCCGGAGGTGCATCGCTTCTTCCCTGCATGTGTGGGATTCCTCGGAGGTGCTGCATCCGGAGCACTGGGACGAACTGCGCGAGGGGATTGAGGTGACGGACGACCACGCAACTGCACTGCCTGCTGCGACGCGTACGACTACATGGAGTCGTCTTCCGCTGCACTTGCGCGTCTAATGGTAATCCCGTAACCTGTAACTAGCAGTAAATCCTGGTTTATAAGATTAAAAAATTTTATTTTCTGGCTAGCGTAGCACCCTCGTAACCCTACATAGATGTCCAGTTGCTGTGATCTTATTCGCTTGACGTCGATGACGGGTGCCAGAGCACAGCTCGCCGGAGCAGTGTCTCAGTGTTGCAAGGAATGTAAGAATTTAAGCATGCAATATAAGGGCTAAGAAAATAAGTTCATGGATGATGAATTTTTCTTGTGGATACTCACTCAATGCTTCCTACTCACGGTGCCTTGGTAACAGATCCCAGTCACTATCGAAGTCTTGCTGGAGCCCTTGAGCATCTCACCTTCACTAAACCAGATATATATATTGCATATGTTGTACAACAGGTCTATCTGTACATGCACGACCCTCAGGAGCCTCATCTAGCCGCTATGAAACGCCTCCTGCGATATCATTAGGGTACCATCGATCTCGGTCTACATCTCCACCGGACGTCATCAGCCGATCTCACTGTCTATACCGATGCAGATTGGGTAGGTTGTTCTAACACATGCAAATCCACATTGGGTTTTGCGGTATTTGTTGGGGACAATCTGATTTCCTGGTCCTCCAAGTGTCAGCTTACAATGTCTCAGTCTAGTGCAGAGGCGGAATATCGAGCAATTGTGAATGGAGTCACCGAAGCTTGATAGTTACGTCAAATTTTGCAAGAGCTTTGTTGCCCTCTCCATCGCGCCGATCTGCTAGTCTATTGCGACAATGTCAATGTTGTTTACCTCTCCACCAACCTGGTCCCGCATCAGTGGACCAAACATGTTGTCCTACACATCGTCAAAGAACGATTGACCGTCGGGGAAGTCGGTCTCCTGCACTTTCTCACTTTGTCTCAGTACACAGGCATCATCACCAAAGGATTGCTGACGTCCCTGTTTATTGAGTTTAGGTCCAGTCTTAAATGTTTACGGTGCTCCCAGTTCTGACTGCGGGGGAGTGTTAGAGTGTAACCTGGCATGTGGGCCTGCCATACCTAGCTCCTCTCATTGCCTATATGTAAACATGGATCATTCCTATGCAATCCATTGAGTAATATGAGTATTTCCCTAATCATACTCTTTCAGTTCTGACCACATTGGGGCCTGCATAACCACAAAGGCACTTTCTCATATTAGGCTCCATCCATGGGCTTCTGTTTTTTCAATTTTTTTATTGTTTAGGCAGAAGAACATTCGGCCGACTATTCAAATACTGGTAAATGCGGCGGACGGCCTGCCCGCCCGCAGAAATGTTTTTAGACCACCCGCAGAATGGACACAAATATAATTTTGGTACAGCTCCGCTTCAAGCTTCTTTAGAGCAGATTCCACGAAATCCAACCAAATGGTTGAAATATAACTGGCAACTAAAAAAATCTGAGTTCTCCATTACAAGCCCTTCAAAAAACGTCTCTACTACTCCCTGTTCAATCCCACCTAGAATCACTACCTGCTCCTCACCCTGCTACCCCACTAGAATCACTCCATTAGAAAATCATGAAGTGAAACTCATGAATTAGGAATGAGAGCTCTACCGAACTGGCCCTCTGTTTTCCTTTTTTTTTCTTTGTTTGAGGTAATGTCTGTGATGTAGACCCCTAGGAGTATGGGGCTTGTTAATACAGTTTATCCATGGTATGACCGGTAATTGAATACATAACAATTGAACAACAGTTTAACCATCGTATGACTGAAACACGATGCCATTCTTAATAATTGCTATTGCTATCTGAACATATTGCGGTGGTATAGTCTAATGCAGTTGCAAGAAGCATTGTGCCAACAAATGTTCTACAATTTTGAATTATTATAGAGTGCTTTTTTATGAACTAGATTGTTGCGCTTTTGTGTTTTTATGTACCATAACACATATGGTTTAGGGTCCCACAACATGGATCATTCTAGCTAGTTGGCTCTTAAATAAAAAATTGAAGAGAGGATTTTCTCAACAAAAAAAAAGAATTCGAGAGATGGCAACCCATGCTGGAGTTATAAAATAAAGCATGCCTGAAAAGAGAGCATGGCCAATGTTAAGGATTGACCGCTCCGCTGTGCAAGATACTCTAGTTAGAAGCAAACAATGGAGGAAATAGGGTTAGGAGGAGTCAGGACTATTCATCCTTCCCAGTATAGGAGGCTTTGTACAGAGAGAAATGGGTGAAGTAGAGTCCCAGCTTAGAGGATGCTTTGTACATAGAGAAGAAGGTGGAACGTAGAGCCCCAGCTTCTAGTACATCTCATAAGACAAGGGCTTGGTCGAAGGCTTCGCAAGTGTCGAGGGTTTTATAGAATGCTAATGTGTGTTTTATAGGACTTGCTACCTGAAGCCTATTGTGTTGCTTCTCACCACCAGGCCACAGAGTCGCTTCTATATTCATTTTAGCTAATATTACAATCCACATTTGAGAAACCACATATTCAAAATCAAAAATTTGAAATGGAAAGTTGTAGATCACTTCCAGTACTACACAGCTTTGGTTTTAGGTCATTTCTTCAGCTGATGTCATCTGAAAATTCAAAAAATAATAATAATTTCAAAGACAATAAACTTTTATAAATAGAACTTACATGCCTTAAATCATTTCAATTGAAAATGTAATTAACTACTTTAAGTAATATAACTTTTCTTTAGGTTATCTCTCTTTAAAGTTCACAATTATTGATTCCAAAATATTTGTACTAGCGGGGTAAAAAATAGTTTATGTAAATTCATCTCTCAATTAAAATACAGTTATCCAAGTTTCATAATTCCCGTGACTCTTTTTTTCCCTGTTAACATAGCATGACAGTAAAATAATGGTCACGTTATACCTGATATGAAGTAGTGGTGTATTTGAGACGTTATACATGTCATCAACAGGAGGAGTGAGTCTGCAGAATTATTGATTAGATTTTCCAGGGTTGCTACCACCGTCTACTGTACAAGTAATAACATGTGTAATTTTAACATGTAGTAGTCAAAATATGTAAAGAAAATTCATAAAGTATCCATATTTACTCACAAAACTCTTTTTTTACAGAACATTGTATAGATATATGCACATTGACCCTCTATGAGAGCACGCACTGATTCTACTCCATATGGATACCTGCGATCCTAGAGACTGATCAAGTATACCTCAAGATAATTAGTGAATTCACCACAGGCACCACGCTTCCCATGCACAGGTCATCTACCACTGAAGAATAACACAATTAGCTCGCTTAGTTCACAAGTCTTGGTGGAGAATTGAAATTCTTTTTAGTTCGTACAAGAATAAATTCGGTAAAAAATAAAAGGAGGCAGAACATACATGACATAAATTTGTTGAGTGATACTCTGCTGTCCTTACTCACAAGGTGACAAGCGTGAGCGCCAAACAATGCAAAGTTTCCTCCTTACTGGGATGGGCCAGATTGTCTGAGAAATATAATGGGCTACATACATTAGCATGGTATTCCTTGGAAAGCCTAAAATCTGGACCAGCCCACATGAACTAGCCCAGTTAGGACCGAATTTCTAAATATGTACCATTGTTTTGTCCTTGCAGTTATATGCTTTTGAAGAGTAAATTTCTTATTTTCCTGCTGAAAGAATTGATCCCTAATCAATGAATAGCTTTTACCATTTTCACTAGAGAAAAATGACAATAAATGCTTAGCCATCATGATTTACCACTGACTACAAAAGTAACTAAGCCTTGTTCTTACATTGAGGTGAAATTTATAAAGGTGTTCATGAACCTCGTGCCAAGTTATAATAATTGATTAATACACTGGTAGTGCATAGTCCAACTGTACTCGCTACCTTCTTGTTGCAGTGTGAATAAAGAATTGATGAAGGGCTACTGTACCACATTGGAGCCATAAAAATAAATAGAAACTGTGCTTGGAAAATAAAAGAGACAACAGGCGCGCACACACTCACATTGCGAGAGTGGTAGCTTCTTAGGTCATGCTTTCAAGCATAAATCTACGATTAAGAGGCATTCAGAATATAAAGACCAGGTACGGCCCTCACCGTGCCGAGGCGGCCGCCCAAGCATGACCTGCTACATGCTTCGGGCGGGCATACAAATGTCGTGCTTTTGACCGTGCCTCTAACCCAGGGGCTGCATGTTCAAGATTAAATACAAAGCTTCATCCTTACTAGGCTGGGCTAAATTTGCAGTGAAGTATAATGGGCAAATTCCACGTGTATGGTATTCTTTGGAAGGACTAAAACTGAGACAACCCCACATAAAGTGGCCCACAGGATGTTGCGCATAAGTCCACTATTTTAGGCATAGTCTATTTTTGTGATTAATGATTATTGCTTCTTCGTTCATCAATTTACTAGCATGGTCGTCCACTCATTCTTGGCCGCTGTTTTGTTGTTATAGGTGTCTAATTTTGAGTATAAATTTTATAACACCCCAGAATTTACAGGCACCCCAGGATATCACTAAACAACACCAACAACAGCCGCACATAACCAATAAAGATTCTGGTGGCATTTCCTTTGATGCAACGCGGAAGAAAAACATATATATAATGAAAGAAACCAAACTAGCATTAACGAATATTAACGAATGTTCTAACACAAATATGCGGTACTCTAATGAGAGTTTAACATCCGATCTTTAAGAATTTACTTCTAAGTCTCACAAAAACAACCAAATTATTTTGTATTAAAAGTGAAGACTCATAAAGAGGAAGTGTGTGACGTGCAGCTAATCCCCTTCCCTCCAAGCAAGCATCAAGTACCTGGATTGAGTAAAAACAAGGGTGAGATGAAACATCTCAGCAAGCGAACTTGTTTTGACAAGCTATTTAAACCACAAGTTGAATTAAACATTAATTTAATATGGAGATATGATATCAATATAAAATCAATAACTTTCAGCTTTGGTCATAGCAAGATGATAGAGCTTCGTAATAATACAGGTATAACACCTTCAATATACTTAATGATAACATAGACATAACACCTTCAATATATTTCAGAATAACACAGACATAAGACCTTCAATATACTTCTTAAATGCATATGAATGTCTCCTGCCTGCACATCCAACAAGGTGTGGAGCTACATCCCGTGATGCGTACCGATACAGTCATGACTATAGGTCAAGACATAACTTCCAATGCCAATGAATGATGCAATGCACTTGGCATGCTAATAAAATTCATATACCACCAATGATACTTTAACTTCATCTTATGAATGATGCAATGCACTTGGCATACTGCAATTAAATTCATATACCATTAATGATACCTCAACTTCAACTTCAGAGTTGTGGGCTAGCCACAAATAGCAATATATCATAAAAACATCACCATAAACATTTAAATAAGACCGCAATTAAATCAAACTAAATATACCCAGATCATAAGTTTGGGATATTAAGAGAATAGCATTTTTATAGACGATAAACTGTAGGTGATAAAAATAACAAGTCAAAATGGTAGCAAACTACCGCTACATTCACTTGCCTCTTTACCGAAGGAGATCAAAGGCACTACGACATTCCGAAGTGCTACCACCTGATCACAAACAATATTCAGTACATGCACCAACATACAATCAAGAATGACAATAAAAACGCACTAGAACATCCCAAACCCGACATTCAAGCCTCTACTATTTGAGCTACCGATCATGACAGCAGCACTGTCTCTTATATTTTTCATATACTTCGGAAGACATGTCCAAAAAATCCCAAAATTTACCAAATTATGTAAAAATTCATTATATACAACTCTCGTATTGTAAGATATTGCATTTGAGGTCTACAAGATGGTCTAATTAGCCATAGAACATAACTGAATATTTCTGACATCCAAAACTGAACATCAGACATCAAATACTCATAACTGAAGATATACTAATTCAATTATTATCAACTTTACCAATCTGGAAAGATAAAGGAAAACACTACCACTTTTGTTTATATCACAAGATCAAATTAATTCATCTAAGTAGTCTAAAACTGATTCGATCTAGAACTGTCCAGATTCTCGTCACTGAAAAACAGTCAACTCTAACTGTTCATATCTCCCAAACTATGAACACTATGGGGGTGATATTAGTTTAAAAGAAACATGATGAAGTTCTCTACAGAAAAGTCTACAGGCCCAAAATTTATTGAGGCCTTTAAGATACCCGAAAAGAGCGACGAACAGGGACTGCATAATCTGATGAACTCAGAATACGGGTGGGATCAATTTCGGGAATTACTCCAACTAAACCCTCCCTATAGAGATGATTCGATCTATAGAACTCGATCCAAAGAAGGGATTAGGATATGAAATCTCACCTAGATAGATCACAATGAGTACGATGGCACCCCACGGGATCTCCTTGTCACTCCGATGGCATCCTTTCCGTGGGATTTCGGAGAAGAACGGCACGTCGACGGCGGCAGCGGCGAAACCCTAGGCCGTCACCTTCTCTTTTCCTTCTCTTCTCCCTTCTATTCGTTCTCAGATCACGAAAAAGAGAGAGGCGGCGGCTGCTGGGAGAAAGAGTCGTAGGGTGGAGAATAGAAGCCGCACGGGAGAGGCGGACTACGACTCAGAAGAGAAGCAGGGATCGGGCTGCTACAGTACCTCATTTTTTATTTTTATTTTCTTTATTCCTTTCCTTTATTTTTTCTAATTTTAATTGTTTTCTTGGGCATTACAAATTTCCTGTTATTTTTCCGGCAAAAGAATCCTATAAATAAATGAACAGATTTTAAAATTTTGACTAGAAAAATGATAAATGTAAAGCAATCATGATTTACCATTGACTACAGAAATAACCGAGCATTGTTCTTACATAGAGGCAAACTTATAGAGGTGTCGGTGAACTTCACGCCAGGTTATAATAATGCCTTAATGCATTGGTGCTACATGACATGGGTACTTGCTTCTTTGTAGTTACAATGTGAATAGAGAATTGAAGAAGGGCTACGTATCAAATTAGGGCTATAAAAATGAAGAGCAATGCTGCTTGTGGAAAATCAAAGAGACAACGGACAAATATGCAAAAGTGTTAGGTTCTTAGGTCATCCTATGTCTCCAGTAAAACTTAGTCAAGCTTAAATCTAGGCTTAAGAGGCATTGGGAATATAGGGAGCTCTCCCCCTGCGTCAGATGGTATCCTATATTCCATTGTGCTCGTGTCCACAATACAATCTAGAAACGTAGCTAGCATGGCAATATGCATTGTGCAGTATTGCCTCGCACACGGAGTCCACACTTCAGCAACCACACTAGCACGACGAAGCGAATGGACCTAGCAGCGCTTCTTTGGTTTGTCCATGGGTGTGACACTGGTGAAGGGTACCAATTGTCATTTTGTCCTCCCTGGTTAGAGAAAATAAATAACAAATTCTTAGATTATCCTTACGTGTATGGCTAAGATGCAAAAACGACAAAGAGAATGTGCAAATATAATTTTAGTAAGTTATGAATACTAAAAATATATAACTTAGAGCATCTATCTCCCAGAGTTTTGTAAAACAATTTTCTATTTTGATTAGCAAAATATAAAAAAGATGTCACCTCTCACTGTTTAGTAAAAGAGCTCCTTTCAAATAAAATGTTACCAAATACCCTCTTCAACTCATAATTTTTTATAGTCGACAAGAACTCCATACCGGGTCCCCATCCAGTGTTTTACTCAGGATCTTGGACTGATTTCGACACATGACTAAATTATCTAAATAAAGGGTTCTATGTGTAAAAATAGTAAGAGACAGAAACTATTGAAAGAGGTTTAGTTGGTAAGAAATAGTTTAGGGTTCCCAATGACAAATCGTTTACATGAAGCTAAAAAAGAAAACTATTGGAGAGACTAAAATTGAGATTGCTACTTATAGTTACTAAATTGCTAAATTGATCGGTTTAATAACAAATTAATTATAAAAAACACATGGAGCTGCTCTGTTGTCTTAGCTAACCCACGGCTTGACGGACCAGACCAATATAGAAATCATCGACGCTATGAATACCACTCGCTTTCTGCCACAAATTACCTTTTGTTTCTCTTTTTTTTGTCTTGTAAAACACCTCTGTGATGTACAGTTGTGCATGTAACACAAACACGTGCTCTGTCTTCCTCTGAACTCTACAACCCCAAATCCCCAAATCCTACATACAGCACAAACTCATCACACCATCTTCAGGCTGATGCGCTAGACTATCACGAATTATGTGCATGGCCAGAAAAAAGAACAAAGAAGATGCAAAAAGGACAAAGAAACTATGTAAATATATTTAATTTTAATAAGTTCTGAATACCGAAAATAAATTACTTGGATCATCTTTCAGAGTTTTGTAAAACAATTTCCTATTTTGATTAGCAAAACGGCAAAAAAATGTCACGTGACACTTGTAACGGTTTGGTAAAAGATCTCTTCAATAATAAAATGTCGCCAAATATACTCTTTAACTTGTAAATCTTCATAGTCAAAAGGAACTCCACATATGCATGAGTAACATAACGACAATAATCTTTACCAAGGCAGGAAAAAATAAATGAGGCGGTTCTCGCAGCCATCCCCATGTGAAAGGTCATGGTAAATGGCCTATTTTCCAAGGTATTTTTTAATGCCCACCTCAGTTAATCAAATAAAAAATAATAAAAAAACAAAATGCCCACATTCTTAGCCCTAACAAGGGTTGCCCCTGGGCCTCACACCGCCGCACCTGCACCATCCAGCCCCGCACCGTCGTGTGGTGGTGAAGGGAGAGAGGGAAAGGTGTGGTGGAAGGAGAGGAGTGTTGTCGTCGCTGGTGGGCAGGAGGCAGCACATGGCAGGGAGAAGGGTGTGGCCATCGCTAGGGGAGAGGGAGGTGGCGTGGATCAAGAGGTGTGCGACAGTCACTGGGGGAGTGGGAGTGGGCATGAGCGTGGGAGGCCGTTATAGGAGCGCGAACATCTGAAGTCGGAGAGAGCTGAGAGAGAGTGGGAGGTGTGACCTGAGTGCTCATATTTATAGCCTAGTAGAAGTTGGAATTGGGCTTTTTGCTAGGCCTCAAGAATAAAAGCGGGGTGGGCCTTATAAGTGTCCCACTATCGAAAATGGGGGTATTTATAAGGTGGACCACTTTTAAGGCTTGACCCCTTGTCTGTATTTCTTTCCATTGTGCTCATGTCCATAGCACAATCCAGTAGCTGCACAGTGTCTACTCAGCTGCAGCGGCCGATCCCTTGACTACTAGAAACACGGCTTGCAAATATCCCTGATGGTTCAGTAGTGCTTCTACAAGAAATTGTGTTGCCCTACACGCACAATCTACTGCAGCGATCACGTCACGAGGACAAAGTGACCAGACCGAGCAGCATTTGGGCTGTTCCAATGGTGTGAGACGGCTCAAGCATATCTGTCGTCATTTTGGAGTTACTCTCTCTCCTCTCAGGTTAGAAAAAACTTATTAAAAATTTCTTAGATTATAACAATTATGGTGTCGCTAGAAAACAGGGACAAAGTAGATGCAAAAACGACAAAGAAAATGCGCAAATATATGTAAGAAAATGCGCAAATATATGTAAGTTTACTTAGAGCATCTACCGAGGTTTTGTAAAATAATTTCCTATTTTGATTAGCGGAAAAGGAAAATTGACACCTCTAATAGTTCGGTAAAATAGCTCCTTGAAAATAAGATGTTGCCGAATATCCTCTTCAACTTGTAAGTCTCCATAGTAGAGAGGAACTCCATATATGCTTCCCATCTGGTGTTTTACTTTTGTTAGATCGGTGTAAATTGGGCACATGTGTAAATTAAGAAAATAAAAGGTTCCGTATGACAAAATGGTAAGAGACAAAGCAACTATTGAAAAATTTTAATTGGTTATAAATAATTTAGGGCTCCCAATTCAAAATGGTTTAGTAAGCTAATATAGAAAACTATAGGAGAGAGAATGGAATTGAAAATGCTACTTAGTTTGGACTTGGCTAAATTGATTACTTCAATAACAAGTTAATTATAGAAAACATATGGAGTGTCTCAGCTAATGCTATGGGTTGATGGACTAAACCAATAGGAATCATCATCGTTGTGAATACCACTTGCTGCCACAGACAAGGAAACATCATCGCTATGAATACCACTTGCTGCCACAGACTACCTCTATAATAATGCTAGGTTATAGTAATGCATTAATGCACTGGTCCTGCATGGCATGGTACTCCCTACATTCTAGTTGCAATGTGAATAAAGAATTGAAGAAGGGTTATACACTGGAGTTATAAAAATGAAGAGCAGTGGTGGTTGGAAACTCAAAGAGACAACAGAGACATGCAAGAGTGGTAGGTTTTTAGTTTGTCCTATGTCTCGAGCAAAAGCTAGTCAAGCTTAAATCTAGGCTTATGAGGCATTGGGAACATAGACACCACACCTCTTGTTGATTTAAGATTCCACTGTGCTCATGTCCTCCAGTAGCACCACACTGTGTACACAATTGCAGCGGCTGATCCCTTCACTACAAGAAACGCAGCTTGGGAATAGCCCTCATGGTCCAGAAAAGCTTAAATCTAGTGTTGCCTTGGGCGCCGAGTCCATTGCACCAATCAGGAGGGACAGAGCGAACGGACAGAGCAGCGCTTGGGCTTTTCCACTAGTGTGAGACGACTGAAGGGAAGGGTACATGTTATCATTTTGGAGTTTTTCTCTCCTCCCTGGTTAGAAAAACAAATAAAACCACATCAGTTACTCGATGCTGCAAATGGGAACTGTGATTTGGCCGTTGAAATTTAAGAATTTTAAGAGAATTATTATCCATGAAACATTACGGCCTCTGCTATAAAACAGAGGACAAGAACAGAGAAGCAGCTTATATGCTCACCTCTTTTCGGGATCTCCTCTCTCTCTCTCTCTCTAAACTTTGGTTTCATGAACAAGAGCAGAGAACCAGAGAAGGCCAAGAACAAGCGCTGGTCTCTGCACCATGACTTCAATTATACATAGTACAAGATAATATGATCAATATATTTGAAAAGGTAAATTACAGTTTGCATCATGTCCCTTTTTAATAGTTGCCTCATAAGTATGTCAATCCGCAGCAATAAAACAAAAAAAAAAGAGAATAAGAAAGATGTCTCAGAATCATCAAATCTATCCAATATGTCAGAACAATGAACATGAATGGGCAATCTACTACGGTCAGAGACATTAGGGATTCTGTCATCCTCAATGGAGCTGCCAAAAAGAAAAAAGGCCCCACATATCCCTGATTGTACTTACATAGGGTAAATTTGTTTACTGATACTCTGCTGGATGAAGTTTGTTAGTAGTACTCGAGAAACCGATAAGCATGGGCCTGTGCTGGTAGAGGGCCAAATAACACAAAGCTTCGTCCTTACTGGGCTGGGCTAAATTTCTTGTGAAGTATAATGGGCTACATACATACATTTCCACATGTACGCTATTCTTTGGAAAGACTAAAATTTGGACCACCCCACATGAACTGGCCAGCTAGAACCGAATATCTTGTATATGTATATTGGCTAATGTTTCTTGCTTGCATCAGTCCTTTATTTTAGGCGTCGTCAAGTTCTGTGATTAATAATTACTGCTGCTTTGTTCGTCAATTTACTGGCATGCTCATTCACTCATTCTTGGCCATTGTTTCATTGTTGTAATAATATGCTTTTGAGTATAAATTTCCTGTTATTTTTCTGCTTAAAGAATCCTATTAATGAATGGATAGCTTTGAAATTTTTACCAGAGAAAAACGACAAATGTATAGCTATCATTTACCACTCACTACAAAAACAACCGAGTCTTTGTTCTTACATTGAGAAAAAAATTTATAGGGGTGTCCATGTACCTCTTGCGACATTATAATAATACATTAATGTACTTTCTAGTTGCAATGTGAATAAATAATTCACGAAGGGCAACCACATTGGAGCTATAAAATGAAGAGCAATTCTGCTTGGAAAATCAAAGAGACAAGAGACACACATGCCAGAATGGTAAGGTCATCCTATGTCTCGAGCAAAAGCTTTTCAAACTAGCACAAACCTTGGCTTAAGAGGCATTGGGAATATAGACACCTCAATTGTGTCAGCTGATCCCTTGACTAGAAACGCAGCCTGGGAATATCCCTGATGGTCCAGTAGTTCCACTAGAAATTGTGCAGTGTTGCCTCACACCCTGCAGTATCACATCAACATGACCAAACTGAATGGACCCCGCAGCGCTTGGGCTTGGACACACGATGTCAGACGGCTCAAGGTTAGAAAAACATATAAAAAAATCTCTTAGATTATCACAAACCACACGGGTTAGAATCCTATGAGACATTAACCAAAAATAAATATTTATATTAAATATCTTATTCTCTTCACTATTGTTATCAAATAGTAACTATAATATGTACTTCATGGTCTATGTTCATTTGTGATAATCTATTAAATATTGATTTATGTTCTTTCATCTATATTCGTGGGTTTTTTCTTTACGACATTAACACAACTGTGTATCTCCAATATCTGTAAGTTGAAACATTTTTTTTAAAAACTATGATAGTTCTAGCGACGGCCCTATATGTGGTGCCATCAATCTAAATTTTGATTTTCCCTAAATTTCAATTTATTAATTCCTATAATACAACAACTACTGTTTATAATGGTGACATGTAGTCTTAACAATTTGATGGCACAATGTTTTATATTTTTTGAGGATTTATATTTTTAGTTTTATAAGTTTCATGTGGAAGAATATCTATAGTTAATGTTTTAGCACCATATGTATTTAGTTGAAACAAAAACAAACTTAAATCGTATAGACTCTTATTTCATCCCTTTATGTGATATCATGAAAATATATAGTTTATCCTTTAGCTTTTGATCTTGTTGTTGCAATTCTGTTACATTTATTAATTTGAAATTCTAATGCTTACTCTATCACTTTTTCAAAAAATTTCATGTTTTATTTATTGTATTCAAATAATATTCTATTTCCTAGGCTGCCCTCTTAGTGTTGGCAATGTCATAAATAGTTCTTTCATCATGCACAATGGCACTTAGGATGTTAAATTTATTGTATCATATTAGTTATGTTTTATTAAAAAAATAATTCTTTAAATTAAGTTACTAATATTCATACGATAAAATGTTTCCATCAAAATGTTTGAACTTTCTTCAAGACAATGACTTACAAAATTCACGGTCGTGAGTGTTACTATAACTTAAAAGTGAATTGTAAGTACCACTACTATGTGGTTTGCTTACAAAAAATATATTTCATACTTGATAAGCTTATAAAAATATATACTAATGTAAGTTTTAACTTTTGGATGTTGGATTATTGTTTGTAATACCTTATATTAGCAACTGAATGTAGATTTGAGATATTTTTGTTATGTTTTAATGGTTGATGTGGATAATTTAGGTACAAATTACATAGGCATATACGACTTTACATTATCTTTCATAATGCCATGTATGCGTATTTTGAATGCAAACTTACGGTCAATTATAATGATAAATATGGATTATTTATAAACAATATACTTGGATTAGGGCAGCGTCCCATGATTTTTCCGAAGCCGGGGCTGAATCTTCTTGTCATCCCCATGATACTAGCACATGCCCATCCTTCTGTCTGCTCGACTGGACTGAATGTTAGTAACCATTAGATCTACTTTATTTTTTCTAGAAAAATACTCATCTTCGCTATTATTATATTACTAATTGGATGGCTGGATATTTCTAATTAATGTGAGAATTTATAGCATTTATCTTTTTTCCTAGAGCGTCTTGTGAGAATTTACGTGGAGCATCCAATTAGTAATAGTAAGATTATAGTATAGATAGGAAAAGAACATATAAGATGCAAAAGGGACATAGAATATGTGCACATATATGTAATATTAATAAGTTGTGAGTACCAAAGATGAAATACTTACAGCATGTCCCGAGTTTTGTTAAACAATTTCCTATTTTCATTAGCAAAATAAATAGGAAAAATGTCAACTTGCTCTAACAGCTTGGTAAAAGGGCGCCTTAAAAAGTAAGATGTTGGCAAATATCCTCTTTAGAAGATGGGAGTAAATTGGACACATGAGCATATTAACAAAGTAAAAGGGTCTATGTGAGAAAATGGCGAGAGACAAAGAAACTATTCAATAAAGAGGTTTAGTTGGTTAGAAATAGTTTAGGGTTTTCATAGTTTATAACAAGCTAATATAGAAAACTATTTTTTTGTGACTTAATATAGAAAACTATTGGGGAGAGAATTAAATCGAGGTTGCTACTTATTTTATTAATTCCCTAAACTGATTGGTTTAACAAGTTAATTATAGCAAACATGTGGAGTTGCTCTTAGGTGTCTTAGCTAATGCACTGGGATGGACTAGACTAACAAAAATTATCGACGCTGTAAAAACCACTTGCGGTGTTGCTGCAACAAATTACCTCTTTTTTCTCATTTTTATCTGGTGAAACACCTCTGTGATGTACAGTTGTGCATGAAACACAAACCCGTGCTCTGTCTCCCTCTGAATTCTACAACCCCAAATCCCCAATCTACATACAGCACAAGCTAGTCCCAGCATCATCACGCCATCTTCAGGCTGAGGCACTGGTACATCCACGGACCCTGTCCCATCTCGTCCATCCTCCGCGGACCAACCTCGCCGTGAAACCTCACCGGCGTCGCCGCGTTGACCTCCCTGAACTGCGCCAGGTCAGAGTCCGTCGACATGGACGAGACCGTCGTCGCACCGGAGTCGGAGTTGGACGACGTCTTGAGCCGCTTCCCTTGCCGCCTCTCGGCGTCGCAGCTGCTGTTGCTGCTGCTGCTGCTAGGTCCCGTTGCCAGTGTGAGCTCAAGGTTGCATTCCTCGGCCAGTGCAGACGCAGGGGCTGGTGCTGTGGCCTTGTTGCAGCTGGTGAAGCTGATGATCTTCTGCTGGGGACTGGTCGTCCCCTTGTCCGCAGACCAGATGTCCAGTTGCTGTGGTCTTGGCTTGACGTCGACGACTACCGGCGCCGGAGCACGGCTCGCCGGAGCAGTCGTCTGTGCCTGCTGCATCAACTGCTTCTGGACATGGTACAGCCGGTGCAGCTCGTGTACCTGATTGATTGATTCAGTAGGAACGCAGAGAGCGGTGAGAAATTCGGTTGCTCGTTGAGTTGAGATGTAGAGAGATAATTCAGCACATTTTGCGGTATACAAACCACAGATCAAATGTGCCATTGGTTAAAGTTCTAGTACCTGTTGTCTGAAGATCTGTTCTTGGTTGAGGATGGCGATCCTCATCTGCTCCCGGTCCATGTCTTGCTGAAAGTTCATCATGCTGATCCCCCTTATCTGAACAGCGTCTCCGACCCTTGTCTGTTTCACAAGAATTTCAGCATCAGTTATGCTGCAAATTGGAATTGTGATCCAGAATTTCAGAATTTTCAGAGAATAGTTCCCAGAAAACAAGAACACTATGGACTCTGAACAAAACAGAGGACATCTGGACAAGGACAGAGACGCAGTTTGTATGCTCACCTCTTTTCACGATCTCCGGTTTCAAGAACAAGAACGCGGAAGCAGAAAGGGCAATCTCTCTTCCTATCTCTAACTGAACTCTGGTTTGAAGAAGAGGAACAGAGAAGCAGAGAAGGCCAAGAAGTTCTGGTCTCTCCTGGGAGGCAAGCCGGCCGGCATGGCCAGTTATATCTAGCTAAGGGGGCAGGGGAGGACGAGCAGGAATTAGATTTGAGATATAAGATTCCCCATCCCTGCCCTGTTGTCATGAGCTTGCTTGCTTCTCATTCACAGCACAGCCCATGTGTGGGGTCCCCTCCTCTCCTCTGGCCTGTGTTGGAGGCATGCCAAACAAATCCAAAAACTCCTCCGGCCAATCCCCTCGTGTATCTTAGTGCGCCAAAGATGCTTCCATGTAGTGCCAAGGAAAAGATAGGCCTAACATAATCAGGGAGCAGCCCAGGACCCCCCAGCTGCCGTATTATTCTCAATCATCTCCGTCCAACCTCAAAATCCTATGCGTCCCCAACATTTCTCCTTCAATCATGCTTGCCAGTTTTTTCTTTCATAGGTTGACCTTGTATATATTGTCACCTTGAGTTTTGTGCTAATGTTAGATTGATTTTCGGCACCTATAATAAAAATAGAAAAGGATGGTGTCTTCTCCAAAAAAAATTGAAATTTTGAAATAGCAGGTCATGTATCAATTTTTGTTTTGGGAACTATATATCTTTGTACTTTTGTGCATTGTTGGTTTGTCCACATATACTCGATAGACTGTTTGTTTTGCTTTGGTGTACTAACCCGGGGATGCGTAATTGTCACACCCTATTTTTAAGGATAAAAATAGAATATATAAATAGCCTTATATGCGTCCCAGGAACAGTCGCACATATAGGATGATAAATTACAAAGAGTATCATGACCTTGTTTATTATATAGCGAACCAATATTTATTACAGAGTATTACGTATAAACAAATAAGTAACTAATATAACTTTATTGCGGAAGCTCCACACAAGGACACGTCAACTGGTGAACATCAAGCCTAGTACTCATCACGATAGCTCTCATTCCAACCTTCATCTGTTACCCATCCGGGATTTTTTAAAATTGAAAGTAAAGCAAGTGTAAGTACACAACCGTACTCGACAAGCATAACATGGGTTAATGAGGCTCAAATAAGCTGACATGGTTTGACTGCATTTAGCTTTTATATATTAATCATATTGAGGCATAGCATCAAGGTAGTGAAGATTCCCATATACTCATGATCAAAATAACATTAGCCAGTGTATAGCAATAATGACATTAAGATGAATACATTAACAATTTGAGAACCATTATCTTTTGTAAATGTGTCAAAGCCGCCCTAACCGAAGGGCACGGACAATATATTGATTTAAACTCTGATCAGAGGTGTACACTTTCACTGTGAGTCATGTTTTGCAACCGAGTGGATTTATAACTTCCAAACCACCACAAAACATATAAAGCCTCCCATAGGTTCTCCTAACCAATCAGAGATGCGGAAAACGTTGTGTGTAAAAACCCCCCTTCCAATATGGCATAATCCTTCCCGGCTATACTCATAAGGACAGAGGCAGTCCTATACCCCAACTTCTAGACCACTAACCAGCTAGAAAAGGGCCTACAAGTGACTAGAGCCAGAGTCATATAGCCCTCGCAGCTATACGGATTCTCCATGATAAATCACTTACAGACAAGAGTTCATGTATGTTAAAAGTCATCGTTTTCATTGATAGCACAACACACATCAAGTTATAAGATCATGACCATTAAAGCACTAGCATCATAACTACCCAATGTAACCTAAAAGGTTCAAGGAATCAGGATACCAAAGCTTGTTATAATCTCTAGGTCATCAAACCGACACATGCAAATAAATTGTTATTTTTAGTGAATAGTTAACAAAGAAGATCCATGCTATACTTTCCTTGATTCACAAAGTCCTGTTGATCCTCAAAGTAGCCTTGCTCAACAAAAACCTCACCGTCTGAACTCGACATTAACAATCAACACCAGACAATCCAATCGAGCATACATACATGAAGCAAACAAAGAGTTATTAGAGGAACAGTACACCAATCTTATTAAAATAGAATAAAAAGTTTATAACACTATTCTACTCGCTTCTACGATCACACAGACGTCAAGTTCACTGAAAACGGAGTTATAACGGTGAAGTTACGAATTTTCAAAGATTTCCTGTAGATAAATAAATACTTTAAATATAAACTAAAAATATAAAGTTTTCAAAATACTTCAATAGTAGCACCACTATATAGATTATGAAATTATGAATCTAATAAAATTTGAACGGACCAAATTGGAGTTAAAACGTGAAAGTTATAAGCTTTTAAAGATAATGGTAAAACTGTAAATAGATGAACACGTATTCTGAAACTGAAAAGGAAAATACGTTTTCTAGAGAAGAAAATATATTATGGAAGCTGTTAAAAAGAAAATACGCCTTCCAGTGGACAAAGCGTATTATGGATCTGTTTAACAGAAAATACGCTTCCCAGAGGGGAAAACGTATTTTGACTAAAGCGCCAAGGGCTCTTAATAAAATAGCTAAAAAGCCAGGGGGTTTTCGGCTAAACCGCCACGCGAAGGGTTACGGTGTGTTTCTGGCCGTTCGTTTCAAAACCGACAGCCAGGATTCGATCGTGGAGTCGGTCTCGACGGGGAAGACGACCGACGCGGCGGTTGCCATCGCCGGCGACGAGGGAACCTCGTCGAAGAACATGAACTAGCGCTACAGACGTTGGTTCGACACGAAACTTGGACCAAACGACTCAGGTGCTTCGTGCGATCTCATCTAACCTAAAAATGGGAACCCAAGGAGGATAACGACGCCCGGTGGCCGACAACGGCGGCGACGAGCTCGTTGGCGTTCACAAGCCGAGCGCTACGGCTTACCAAACTACTTAGAAGCGATGCCAAACGACACAGGAGATCAAGGCGAGCATACCAGAGGGGAAGATGAAGCTTGAGATGGCCGGCGGCGAGCTAATGGCAGTCGACGGCGGACGGCGGCGATCTACGGGTGGCAATTCAACACAAGATGAACAAAATTGATCAAAATCAAGGATGCCGGTGCGTTCAGGAGATCAAGCTCGAGCTCAAAGACCAACTTACGCCACTAAATGAGCTACGGCTGCCGCGAATTCCGAGCTCCGGCGGACTTTGGCAATGGCGGCTAGGGTTTCGCGTGGCACGGTGGCTCGAGCGAAGGTGGCGCTGGCTAGGGTTCGGAGAGGGGTTTGCGGTGCTGAGTAAAGGCTTAAATAGCCCCGAGGGCAGAGGTGCGAGCGAGCGTGGACGTCGGGTTGGTCGCGCAGGGTCAGGCTCGAGCTCCGACTCAGTGATGGTCGGAGGAAGGAGAAGATGGCACGGGTCCCACACGTCAGCGACCCAGTGCGGAAGACGGACGTGGACGCGGCGGCGAGCGGCTTGATGGGCTGGCCTGCGGCTTCGGCCCAAGAAGGAGAAAGGGAAGAGCAGGCCGCGCGGCAGCGCTGTCGGGCCGAGCGGAACGGCCAGCGCGGAGGGAGAAGGTGGGCCGCGGGGAAGGCAGGCCACCGGGCCGCTTGGGCTGTTCAGGCCAAAAAGAGGGAAAGAGAAAAAGATAAAAAGAAATGGCTTTTCATTTGTTTGAATCATTTTCAAAATTAAATTCAAAAAAATTTTGAAATCCAATTTTAATTCAAACACCACACAAGAAAAATATGCACCAGTATGAATGCTAAGCATGTTTCTACCATGATTCAACCTCATTTTTATAAAAACTTTTATTTTGCCTAATAATTTATTCACCAAAAATTCATTTTGCCTATTTTGAAAATTTAAAAAAAATCTAGGGTGTTACAGTAATGAATCCCAGTTTTTGATTGCTGATTGTTTATTTGTGAAGTTATCACTACTCCGGAGGAATCATGGAGGAGACAACTAGACAAGCCCTGTGGTTAGATCTCTCATATTCACATGGGAAGAGGATTAGTACTGTCATTACCAGTTGTCCAACTCCTTTTATATGTTGTATGTTGTATATAGTATCAGCCTAAGTCAAAGGTATCTGCTTCGCATGAAAAACAAAGCTACCGAACGATTGGGACAGCTCCTACAAACATTAGTTTAGCAGCAATCGTGCTTCTGCCTGGATAAGATTTGTTTAGTAGGTTATCAAGTAATCATGGCAAGTTTTCTTCGAGTTGACAATCCAGGAAAAGTAAACTAACCATGGCTAGAAAAAACTTCTTGTTAGTACTTTTTGTTAGTTCGAAAGGATCAAATGCCCAGATGATAATTAAATTTGAGGTCAGTGCAAAATAATAAGGAAAATTGTTTTTAGCTTATTGCCATTTCAAAAATTCATAATTGCAAGAAAAATGATTAAGTTCAAAAATGAAGCACTAATTTACACTGCCAACAAAAAATATCTACTTTTACCTACTAGCATTGTAAACTGTATTTTCGTGGAAATTTGGTATCTTTTTATGGTCCTAATTTTTCTTATATCAGTCATACATCAGAGCAGGCTCCAACAGTTGAAAGTTAAGCATGTTGGATCCAAAGCATAAATTATATGACATGATTGATCTATATACAATGAGAGATTCGCGAATGTGATTGGGTTGTCTTGAGTCATGATCTGATCGATGCAGAAGAGTAGTTGGTGGCATGTTTTGATCCTCCTGGCTTTTCTCAAGTTTATGAGCTAAGCAAATTAATTAATATATATGTTAAATTTTCCCGTTGATTTGGACAACCCATGATATGAAATACGCACTACTGTGCATGATTAGCTTGAAACCATCCTGTGTGACGTCAGCCACATCGCTGTCTGTAAATCTCATTGATTAATGATGTGATTTTTCCATTCATGTTGTTCGCTGATGTTTGGCAGAAAGGCTGTACTTATTTAGATTGGATTAAGGAAAGATTTGGTTTCGATGTTTGTTTGGATGCATCCATAGGTTCTTTCATAGCCACAAGTTGCTGCCTGACCTATGCGATATCAGTGCCGTTTTTTTAGAGAAATTATTCAATTGTCCTGATAGTAGTAGAGGATCTAGGAACTGATCAACTTGAATTATATATAACTTTACCTAGTCAATATTTGTAAGTCAAATTCAAATACAAGTGGTCATGGTTGTTCTAGAATGATTATGAAATTTTTCTTTTTCTGATGGAACATTATGACATTTTTTTAAACAACAATTTTCTCCATTATTTCACTCTTTGTGTCTGGTGTGGCTGTTCTGAGAATACACATTAATGAAAGGTACACAAGTGTTTGTAGTCAATTCCCTAAAAGCCCTTATAATTTGGAATAAATTTTGAATTATTTGATGTTATATTTCAGATAGAGAGAGTATTGTACATCATATTGAATTATGTGGCCCTTTATTGTCAAAGTAACAATTTTAGATTAGTTTTTATCAGAAGATTTGATCCTTTGCTACGCACATAGGGTAGTAATAAACAAAGTAAAGGTGTATTAGCTCATTGAAAGTGATGGATAGGTGCATGATGAAATAAAATAGGAACATGTCACTTACAAATTAAGATTCCCTACTAATGTTGACAATTTCCATCATTTATTGTTTTGCTGACCATAACTAAGTTTATTCTTAGTTGTTTTTCGTTTCCACAAGTCTGCAACACGTGATGCAAAACTCTCAAAGATAGTTTCTAGAATTCCTGAAAAGAAATTCCAGACACTTACTTGAGACGACTTGATACACACATGTTTTAGTAAATATCCACTCGGAACGACGAACTTGGGCTTAGGTTGAATGAGTAGGGACCTACAATCTGTAGACCAAACAACAAACAATCTCATTTACCAATGAATAGATTTACTATGAATAAGAAAAATAAACATAGCTTGATTTGTGCAATAATAATGATCCTAATTAAATTTAAATTTACTCTACATTCAAAAACAAAAACAGGTAGAAGAGCGATGTACGAACTCCCCTTGTTCGATTGCTAATGCCATATGATTATTGTTCGTTTGCCATCATCATCTCTCAGCACACGCATGATGAAGCTAGGTTACCATTTTAAAGTGTTCAGCCCATCCTGATTTGGCGCAAAGCACAAATTTAACATCATGTACACCGAATCTACCACCTACTACTCTACTAGCTAACACAACTACTACTACTGTGTGATAGCACATGCTTGGATTCGTGACACATACATGTGTTCAAATCTCTTAATTTATTGTGGCGTGGTCAGCTCTGCATATATGCTATAATCATTATATATAGCTAGGAAGCTCAAACGTGCCATCAAAGCAAAGTCAGCTAGTGTGTGTGTGTACCTGATGTTTATCTGTACAATGTTTGGCAAAGTTTGGACAGATAACCCTCAAGTGGGCCATAGAATTGGTGAGATAGATATGTCTGCGAGTGCAAGATGGCAGTTATAGGATTATATACGCTGTAGACAAAGTGCCATTATTTTTTTAGATAAAGCAAAGTGCCATTCTTTAATCGTGAAACTAATAAGCTTCGGATTTTTTTGTGACAGAAATGTAAAGGCAGTATCTATGAATAAATATTAAAGTGCAGAGAGATTCTAGCATATCGAACACTGTGCTACTATAAAAGAAAGGGAAAACTGTAGTAGGTACTCCCTTTGTCCTAATATATTCATATAAAAGGATTTTTAACTTTTTAAGTATTCAAAATTTATCTCAGATTATAAGCTATGTTATTAGACAAACTAACTGCCGTTAAATTATTAATCATATTATTACCAATTATTAGTCTCTACCACTAGTCAATTGGCACATTATCTCTCTACAGTTAAGGGAGTATTATATGCATTTTTTTACCGCACAATATATCCTAAACTTCATAGGAAACCTTATATTTTAGGACAGACTGAGGGAGTTAATCTCTGTTGTGCTATTATTATACACAGGAGGAGGAAGTCACACGTGGAGGGCTCAGTATTCGTTGTCGGGGCAGGGACTATGATGCTTGAATCTTGCATCTGAGTGCATGATATGATCATTGTTCATTTGGTCCAATGTATCTAGCCCCAGCCAAGAGAGAGGGACCAGCTACTAGCTGTTAGGTTGGATCAGATGTACATGTGCCACTGAATGAACTCATCAAGTAAAGTAAACTGGATATCCTAAAACTGGAATCATTGTGTTTCGTAAAAGTAAGTTTAGCCAAGCAAGGAATGAGTACACGAGTGTGTCTAGTCAAAAGTTGGCCATGATTTTAGTTAGGCAGTATGTTGTTGCGACGTTATCTTTGACACTGCTTTATTCACCACGCAAACGCTTGAATCAGATCAGCATTCTCTAGTACAGGACGTCACTATCTCTATATATGTGCAAAACGCACACTACACCTTCACTTTGGTGTTGACAAATTATGAGTTCTTTGTTGAGTGATGGGTGACACTGTCGACATGTAACATGTCCACCCAAGATAAAAACTCGATAAATGAATACCAGGTAGATGGTGGGCAGGTTCCATCATTGCTAAATCTTAACTAGGACGGCCGTTCTTGGCATAACACCACATTATAAAAGGTGTCATTTCTACATAGACATACATGTAATTTATAGGTTATCACTACTTGAGCATTGCATGTAAATCATGAATACAACAAGGACACTCTTACATATATAAATGATATTGCTTGTATTCCTCCAACCCAAGGAATCAAATGTATAAAATAAACATTAAGAGATACATATTGCTTTCTTGTTGATCCATCGACCCGCTACCCACCAATACCATCCATGCAGAACAATGTTTATCAATTGTTGCGATCCACAAGTGTTTGAAAGAGGGGAACACAAATTATATTGATTGACACAACATGTCATTATATTAGTTTAGTTCAGTTGTCTACCATGGCAATGTTCAATGTTAGTAGTGTCCAACAGGATTCTTCCTTAGAATAATACACTATCGCATCATAAATTATGTTTATGTATGTCTCTTGAAACTCTTTATTATCATCTATTGTAAGGGAAAAGAATACTTTTGATCCAAATGTCAAATAAATTAGTGACTAGTAGTACTTTATTTATCGAGTATTCATTAAACGATAAACTAATCATCAGATCAATCAAGACGATCACATCACTTACCTATAATCTGTTCATTAAGGCCATCTGCTAAAGCTTAACGATGTGTGATGCGTCCCATGCTAAATTCTGGTAGCCCTTCATTAAATAGCTAGAATGTCAGCACGTTAGATTCCCCGCTAATTGGTGGATTGCCAACTAATCTCAAACTACAATAGACGTCCTGTGTCTAACTATGTATGGTGATTGCTAACATTGTGACCATACAGTTGTTTAATGTTAGCATAGATACCAAGTAGGGTTTAAGTAGTTAACCAACAACTGATCGGTACATTTCTAAAATAGTATTTTATATCCTGTTTAAACTTAATTTGGGATGTGTCACAATCTCTGATAGGCACCTCCCAAATCACTGAAAACTGGTAGATAGGAATCATACCTTTTTATCACTGGCAAATATGTCGACACCCTAGCTGAAGATGAAGCGCACTTTTCGAAAGAATACATTCTGGATTATTCCTTGGTTCTGATCAGATGCTTCTCATCTTATCTCGTCACAAAACTGAAAAACGACATTACCTTGAGACCGATTGCACACCAAGGCTTCCTGAGAAAGCTTATGCAAATGAACAATCCCATGCATGCCTCACTCCGATTATTGGAATCGTCTTTTTGTGCACCTGTGGCAAATGCTTTTGTTTTATTCATCTCAATTGATGTAAAAAACTTGATAGCAAGATATTCGATGGCGGATACATGGATTGATTGTGTATGGTAGACGAATTCAAGGATTGTTTGCATACATAGTTGAAGACATGTGTGTGGATACTATTTGGACATTTTTTTCAAATTTATTGGAGCAAGGTGGATGAACCCAGCAGACTTATTCTGTTTAGACACAACTGGTACATAATAGGGAGAAACTAAATCCAATCAGAACAGTCAATTGCAGTTGAACTGAACATTCAACTTTTTAATGCCAGAGTACAAACTATGACTAGTTATACAGAACTTAATCAGCCTCGAAATGTACACTAATACCTAATAATCAAGGATTTCCAAATTTTCCAAATCTAATTAGTCAGTTTCTTGTTGAACTTTTATTATTGAATTGACATTCAAAGATTTCCTTTTCTGCATTATTGAACTGCTGCGCTCATATATACGTGCAGGGGGCAGGTCCTCACAAGGCCAGGGAACACCAATTATTTGGGCATTCGATCTCCCACTGTGAAGGAACTGAGAGAATTTGAGCAAGAAGATTGACGCCTCCACTACAAACCCCGGATCACAACACATGTCGCGCCACGGTTCGCACACGCAAACTCCAAAACAAACAGCGTAGTGATGCGGATAGTGACGCAAGGGATACTTCCAAGAATCCCAGTATAGCATGATTGGACACTGGGCAGACAACGGTTAGGCAATTGGCAAATCTCTTGCCATCAAGCCGGTCGCCATCCCATCGCCAAAGTGAAGAACAAAGCGTGGGAGAGAATAGTAGGGAGCATCTCAATCAGGGGGACAAGGCCCATGTCAGCATTTATCCCGGTTGAACTGATTCCAGAGGACACACGCCACTTGAGCCGATTGCTACTTGGTGCCAACCAAACTTTCGCAGATGCAACGAATTTTTCAGCCCCCCAGTTTGTCACTATCCGGATCACGGTGCTCGACTTGGCCTTTGGGATCTTGATTCCAGTTCCAGAGGATGAATCTTAACTTGGCCATTGCGTCAGCTTCAGAGATGAGTTCAAGAAACATGTTTTTTTTAATCATTCAATTAAGCAACAAGAGAGATCTCTAACAGTGCCTTCTCCTGACCTCAATTTTGTCTGATAATTAACAACTGTAGAGCTCCATATGAAACATATGCTAACTTATTTAAAAGCGCAGTTACATAATATGGTGTTTTCCTACCTGTCGAGAGATGTGAATGAACTACTCAAGTCACCATTGCAATGCAACTCTCAAGTTGTCGGTAGGGGCCCTGAACCTAGAGTGAAAGCAAAGGGATAAGTTCCATGCATGGTGGCCTGGTCCTCTTGTGGGCAACAAGACAAAGCAGATTGGCGACGGTTACCAGAAGCCACACGTACACCTGCTTTGCTCCTCCGGGCAGCTGCTGCCTGTTCATAGTAGCTGGAGACTAGTTGGCACTTTTCTCGCTGTCGTTTCACATCACAATTCTCTGCATTTTTACAAAGGAGATAGGTACACCTGTCGACCGCCTAGCTAGGCGGGCGCCTAACAAGACAAACGAATATATGTGTGGCTTTGTTTAGTTGACCATCCTCCAAAGAAGCCACAAGAAGTTGTTTTCCAGAGCGAGAGGGTGCACGCATGCATGACTTCCTACCCAAAAAAAAAATGAAAAAGGTGAAAAGGTCTTGTTCCTCTAGATCCCTTCTCCAGCTGCTCCTGGTCGTCCGTTCTATGCACGTCAGGTTCTTTGCTGAGTGACCGGCAAAGCATTTTTGTACTTGACAAAAGCTTTGCCAGTGCCGCACTCGCAAACGTCATTCGGGAAAAATTTTAAGGGTAAAGGGGTCTTTGACGAGTATTTTTTTAGACACTCGGTAAAGAATAAAAAACAAAAAAGAGTCTGAAAATAATATATTTTTTAATTGGAGGAGGAACCCATTAGCCAGCACCCACGAACCATTTTACAGAGTGCTTGAGATTTGGCACTCGACAAACCATTTTGGGCTCGGGATTCGATTTCCGGTACTGTGTGCAGCGAAAAATCCGGCCACTGCT